>CM065375.1:730000-880000 GCA_033032245.1 Poecilia picta
CTAGTTAGCTCTAAGCTACCTAGTTAGCTCTAGGCTACCTAGTTAGCTCTACGCTACCTTGTTAGCTACCTAAGGCTTTAATAGAAATATATTTGAATAATTTTCTGCTTTTTCTCATGATAACAGAGTTAGTATTAACGTTCCAGTGAGAAATGTTTGACGATATGAGGGAACATGATCCGATATTCCCGTCCTTACATCAGGAAAGCAGGCGTCTGGCGCCGCCTCAGAGCCGCTCTGCTTCAGGTAGTCGGCCCAGTCAAAGTCCGGGCCCTCGTAGCCCCGGGGCCGCTGCAGCGTCACGCCGTTCTTCAGGCACCACTGGACGGGCATGATGCCGGGCGAGTTGGCGTGGCACACGGCGGAGCGCGGCGCGGCGTCGGCGCAGAGGTCGTCCAAGGTCACCTGGAAGTGGGTGTCGCTGTAGACCTGGACATGAAGCAGAACCGGGATCTCTCAGAGCATCTGGACTGATTTTTACCTCAGAGTGGCCATCTTTCTTTTGTTCCTATCTCAGATAGACGCAGCAGGAGCTCCTGTGTGTCTGTTTAAAAGTTTAATCTGATGTTAATCTGTCCTAATGCGTTTTAACTTTTCCTGAACCTCAGGAAAAGAAGTCGTTGTCACGGCAACTGCTAATGCAAATCCAAATAATCTAACTTTCATAAACTCTTGCTTGGTAGATTTTACATCCAAGGAAATTTAAGGATAAATTTCAGAGATTGATGATCTGACTTTTCCCTCTGGACCAGGAATGTTTCTGACCGAGTGGGTCAGTGTCACCGTGACCAGCATGTCCTGCGTTGTGTCAGTAACTGGGATTGTGTGACCTGGAGCTCAGCGCGTCGACGTGTCTGTCAGTCACAGGACGTTTCTGGAAAACCGTCGTTAAGAGATGAAAGGCAGAAGAACCTTCCTCTGGAATCCAACGACGTCAGGAAGGAGGCCGGCCGGCCGCCTTCCTGGAAGCATGCAAGGAATCCTGCAGCGCAGCCTGAGCGGCGCGGCCTGAGCCTGAGCGGCGCGGCCTGAGCCTGAGCGGCGCAGCCTGAGCGGCGCAGCCTGAGCCTGAGCGGCGCGGCCTGAGCCTGAGCGGCGCAGCCTGAGCCTGAGCGGCGCTGCCTGAGCCTGAGCGGCGCGGCCTGAGCCTGAGCGGCGCGGCCTGAGCCTGAGCGGCGCAGCCTGAGCCTGAGCGGCGCTGCCTGAGCCTGAGCGGCGCGGCCTGAGCCTGAGCCTGAGTGGCGCAGCCTGAGCCTGAGTGGCGCGGCCTGAGCCTGAGCCTGAGCGGCGCGGCCCGAGCAGCGCGGCCTGAGCCTGAGCCTGAGTGGCGCAGCCTGAGCCTGAGCGGCGCAGCCTGAGCCTGAGCGGCGCGGCCTGAGCCTGAGCGCGCGGCCCCAGCCTGAGCATGAGCGGCGCGGCCCGAGCGGCGCGGCCTGAGCCTGAGCCTGAGTGGCGCGGCCTGAGCCTGAGTGGCGCGGCCTGAGCCTGAGCGGCGCGGCCCGAGCCTGAGCGGCGCGGCCTGAGCCTGAGCGGCGCGGCCCGAGCCTGAGCGGCGCGGCCTGAGCCTGAGCGGCGCGGCCTGAGCCTGAGCGGCGCTGCCTGAGCCTGAGCGGCGCGGCCTGAGCGGCGCGGCTGCGGCTTCAGGGCGCCTCTTTAACTCACCTTGGTGACGGAAACGGGCCGGATGAGGAGCTGCTCCCATGGAGAAACCATCTCCAGCTTCATCCCGGTCCTGAAGGCGTGCCTGGGCAGGTCCGCGTGGTCCTGGTAACCGTGGCAACAGCGCAAACCGGCGCCATGTTTAATGAGGCACACAGGAGGATTCAGGAGACAGAAACAACAAATGTCTGGGACATCAAGATGCCGGAACTTCCTCATCAGTATTTAAGTAATTAAACAGCGTTTCCCAAAATGGCCGTCACGGCTGAGCGGTAGCCATGGCAACCGACCTTGAACACCTCCAGCGGCAGCGCGTCCTTCTGTGCGTCCGCCTGCGCGTCCTGCAGCGCCTGCTGCCAGTCACGGGCGCTAAGCAACGGCCTGAGCTCTGATTGGGCAAAGCAGGATGATGTCATAGGTCGAAACATTTTCACTCCAAACAAAGCCGGGGTGCGGAGCCGGCGGTCCGGACCGGTTCTGACCCGGTTCTGACCTGCGGGCGGCTCCAGGGTCAGCTGGTTCTCCAGGGCCCAGCCCAGGGGGCGGAGCCTCACGTCCAGGTAGAACAGCCAGGTGTCCTGCGCCCGGTGCCGCTCGCTCAGTCCGACGGGCCGCAGCCGCAGCCGGCCGCCGACGTTCTGGACCACCCGGACCGGCCAGTACAGCAGCGGGTCCGAAAGGTTCTGCAGCTCCAGAACCGAGCCGGCCACGATCAGATCCACCGTGTTCTTCCCTCGCAGCGGCTGGAGGGACAACGACTGGGTCAGTACGGGTCGGTTCTGGTCAGTACGGGTCGGTTCTGGTCCGTACGGGTCGGTTCTGGTCCGTACGGGTCGGTTCTGGTCCGTACGGGTCGGTTCTGGTCCGTACGGGTCGGTTCTGGTCCGTACGGGTCGGTTCTGGTCCTTACGGGTCGGTTCTGGTCCGTACGGGTCGGTTCTGAGGTTCTGATCCGTACGGGTCGGTTCTGGTCCGTACGGGTCGGTTCGGATCCGTACGGTTCGGTCCTGAGGTTCTGATCCGTACGGGTCGGTTCTGGTCCGTACGGGTCGGTTCTGGTCCTTACGGGTCGGTTCTGGTCCGTACGGGTCGGTTCTGAGGTTCTGATCCGTACGGGTCGGTTCTGGTCCGTACGGGTCGGTTCTGATCAGTAAGGGTCGGTTCTGGTCCGTACGGGTCGGTTCTGATCATTACGGGTCGGTTCTGATCATTACGGGTCGGTCCTGATCATTACGGGTCGGTTCTGGTCCGTACGGGTCGGTCCTGAGGTTCTGATCCGTACGGGTCGGTTCTGGTCCGTACGGGTCGGTTCGGATCCGTACGGTTCGGTCCTGAGGTTCTGATCCGTACGGGTCGGTTCTGGTCCGTACGGGTCGGTTCTGGTCCTTACGGGTCGGTTCTGGTCCGTACGGGTCGGTTCTGAGGTTCTGATCCGTACGGGTCGGTTCTGGTCCGTACGGGTCGGTTCTGATCAGTAAGGGTCGGTTCTGGTCCGTACGGGTCGGTTCTGATCATTACGGGTCGGTTCTGATCATTACGGGTCGGTCCTGATCATTACGGGTCGGTTCTGGTCCGTACGGGTCGGTCCTGAGGTTCTGATCCGTACGGGTCGGTTCTGATCCGAACGGGTCGGTGCTGATCCGAACGGGTCGGTCCTGATCATTATGGGTCGGTTCTGATCCGTACGGGTCGGTTCTGATCCGTACGGGTCGGTTCTGATCCGTACGGGTCGGTTCTGGTCCGTACGGTCGGTCCTGATCATTACGGGTCGGTCCTGATCATTACGGGTCGGTCCTGATCATTACGGGTCGGTCCTGATCATTACGGGTCGGTTCTGATCGTACCGTACGGGTCGGTTCTGATCCGTAGGGTGGTTCTGATCATTACGGGTCGGTTCTGATCCGTACGGTCGGTTCTGATCATTACGGGTCGGTTCTGATCATTACGGGTCGGTTCTGATCATTACGGGTCGGTTCTGGTCCGTACGGTCGGTTTTCTGATCATTACGGGTCGGTCCTGATCATACGGGTCGGTTCTGATCATTACGGTCGGTCTGATCTTTACGGTCGGTACTGATGTACGGTCGAGGTTCTGATCATTACGGTCGGTCCTGATCATTACGGGTCGGTTCTGATCCGTACGGTCGGTTCGGATCATTACGGGTCGGTTCTGGTCATTACGGGTCGGTTCTGATCTTACGGGTCGGTTCTGGTCCGTACGGGTCGGTCCTGAGGTTCTGATCATTACGGGTCGGTCTGATCATTAGGGGTCGGTTCCTGATCAGTACGGGTCGGTTCTGATCCGTACGGTCGGTCCTGATCATTACGGGTCGGTCTGAGTTCTGATCCTACGGGTCGGTTCTGTCTTACGGGTCGGTCCTGATCATTACGGGTCGGTTCTGATCATCACGGGTCGGTTCTGGTCCGTACGGGTCGGTCCTGATCATTACGGGTCGGTTCTGATCCATACGGGTCGGTTCTGATCATTACGGGTCGGTCCTGAGGTTCTGATCATTACGGGTCGGTCTGAGTTCTGATCATTACGGGTCGGTCTGACATGAGGGTTCTGATCATTACGGGTCGGTCCTGAGGTTCTGATCATTACGGGTCGGGTTCTGATCCGTACGGTCGGTTCTGATCCGTACGGTCGGTTCTGATCGTACGGTCGGTTCTGATCCGTTACGGTCGGTTCTGATCTTACGGGTCGGTTCTGATCATTACGGGTCGGTTCTGATCCGTACGGGTCGGTTTCGTCGATCCGATTACGGGTCGGTTCTGATCATTACGGGTCGGTTCTGATCCGTACGGGTCGGTCCTGATCATTACGGTCGGTTCTGATCATTACGGGTCGGTTCTGATCATTACGGGTCGGTCCTGATCATTACGGGTCGGTTCTGATCATTACGGGTCGGTCCTGAGTTCTGTCATTACGGGTCGGTCTGATCCTGAGGTTCTGATCATTACGGGTCGGTCCTTTGGGTTTCTGATCATTACGGGTCGGTTCTGATCCGTTACGGTCGGTTCTGATCAGTACGGTCGGTTCTGATCTTACGGGTCGGTTCTGATCCGTACGGTCGGTTCTGATCATACGGGCCCGGTTCTGATCCGTACGGTCGGTTCTGATCATTACGGGTCGGTTCTGATCCGTTACGGTCGGTTCTGATCATTACGGTCGGTCTGATCCTTACGGGTCGGTTCTGATCATTACGGGTCGGTTCTGATCAGTACGGTCGGTCTGATCATTACGGGTCGGTTCTGATCCATACGGGTCGGTTCTGATCATACGGGTCGGTTCTGATCATACGGTCGGTTCTGATCCGTACGGGTCGGTTCTGATCCATTACGGTCGGTTGATCTTACGTCGAGTTCTGATCCTACGGGTCGGTTCTGATCATTACGGGTCGGTTCTGATCCGTCGGTCCTGCTGACATCAGTCCTTCTCGCTGGTTTTTTATGTGTTTAGACTTTAATAATCTGTGAAAAGTGACTGGTTGTCTCCATGGCAGCTGGTCTCCATGGCAGCCGGTCTCCATGGCAGCCGGTCTGGGGTTGGCGACCCTGATGATGTCATAAGGAGCCGTTGTCATGGGTGGAGAGCGACTCACCCCCTCCAGCAGGTTGGCCGGCGCCGTTCTGGACCCGGTCAGGTCCTGAACCAGGAACTCGGTCCAGTCGCTGTATTTCTCCCTGATGGCTGCAGAAGGACAGAATCATAATTAGTTACTAAATCACTAACATGCATCAGTTCAGTGATTCCTCAGAATAGGGACAACATGGGTTTAAGTTTTCCCCATTTTAAAAAAAATTATTTCTCAACCTTATTTATGCAAATATGACAAATAATGTTTTGGAAATGTAAAGATGCTGAGCTACAGGCTCCCAGTTGCAACATTTTTTAAAAAATTACATTTTTAATGGACCTGACCCAGAACGTTGTCATCACCATCTGACAAAAATACATCAAAGATTATTTTTAATGACCCTGTTAGTGATATTTTACCCATTTTACAGACAAAAGCTTCTCAAGAAACAAAATAAATATTATTTAAAACAATAAAAAGTCCATCTGACGGAGTCGACACAGAACTGAAGGTGACAAACTAGTGAGTAAAATGAAAAACTTGGTACATGTGAAGTAATGCAATTTATGTAAAATACATTAAAATGAATTAATTGCACATTTAAGTGAGATTTGACAACAATTTCACTGAAAGAGTCACAAAAACTCTGATGGAGGTGACAAAAAGCCAAACTACCTCAATTTATATGATGTTAATCTGAAGGCGGCCATATTGTAGCTCATCAGGTCCATGAAATCTTTACATTTTAACCAAAATTAAGCTTTTATTTCACAAAATGTCATCAAAGTTTTGTAAAATGTCAGTTATGGTGTCGACACATCATGGTTGTGACAAAAACCTTAGGAATAAAAAGAAGAAAAAACTAAAGAATAACATAAGCTAACCAGAGCTAACTAGCCTTAAGCTAACCAGAGCTAACTAGCCTTAAGCTAACCGGAGCTAACTAGCCTCTTAGCAAAGGAAGAAACAGGAAGTGGTCATGGGGTCCTCAGAAGTTCTGGTGCCCCCAATAATGCCTGATTATTTTACATTCTTTTCATTTCTGTTGACAAAAACTAAGGACAAATTTCAAAATTATATATTATGACAATTAAGTATAATAAATAATTATTAAACTATTATAATGTATTGAGGTCTGATCCTGGACAAAGGCATCATCCACCGACTACAATGTTTAAAATAAACAAATATTCAGCAAATACCTGGAAAACATACATTGTTGTCTCACATGACCCAGGTTAGTTTAGTCAGATATTTGAAACAAATATATTTTGTGTATATTTTATTCAAATTTTGTGCTTATTTATCCACAGGACCTGTTTTTCCCTATTCTCAAGAATCAGAGTTATTATGAATTATCATGAGTTATCATGAGTTATCATAAATTATCATGAATTACGAATTATCATGAGTTATCATGACTTATCATGAATTATCATGAGTTATCATGAATTATCATGAATTACGAATTATCATGAGTTGTCATGAGTTATCATGAATTATGAATTATCATGAATTACAAATTATCATGAGTTATCATGAATTATCATGAGTTATCATGACTTATGAAATATCATGAGTTATCATGACTTATCATGAGTTATCATGACTTATGAGTTATCATGACTTATGAATTATCATGAGTTATCATGAATTATCATGAGTTATCATGACTTATGAAATATCATGAGTTATCATGACTTATCATGAGTTATCATGACTTATGAGTTATCATGACTTATGAATTATCATGAGTTATCATGACTTATGATAATTCATGATAACTCATGATAATTCATGATAACTCATGAATTATCAGGAGTCATGAGTTCTTTCCATTGGTTTGCTGCACACATGTTCAGGCTTCACGGAGGAATGCAAGCAGGAAAACTGAATCCAGAACATTTTAGGAAACGGCTTCTGATGGAACGACGAGTAGAAAAACAGCAGCTGATCAAAAATGAAGTTTTCATTCTGATCAGATCAAACATCTCAGATTCCTCCATAAACATCCCAAACACAAAATAATAAATGTAGATTTCAGAGTCAGAATGAAGTGAGACAAATCAGAAACCAGATCTTCAGGTTTCAACACAAGCAAAATGCCAACTGATAAAACTGAAGCGTTGAAATGATTAGACTTTTTTCCAAAAATGGCAAACATGTTTGAATGAAATGCTTTTTGAACGTTTTCATAACCTGATAAACAAGTTTTAATCAGATGAAATCGGTTATCAGCAGATTGATCTCCAAACAGAAGCAGGTTAAAGTTTAGAACAACGAACATGAGAAGCAGAAAAACTGAACATGTTGCAGTTTTAACACGAAACCAAACCAGCTGAACGGCTCTGTTAAAGTTTGGTGTGGCAGCAGTTTGTTTCCTGTTCGCATGAAGAGCCTGGAGGGAGGCAAAAAACCAGACGGCCAGGAGCTGCAGGTTCCTGCACATGTACTGAAGGTCTTTACATTATTTCTGCAGGTTTCCTGAATGTTTTTACATTTTTCTGCAGGTTTCCTGAATGTTTTTAGTTTTTTCTGCAGGTTTCTTGAATGTTTTTAGATTTTTTCTGCAGGTTTCCTGAATGTTTTTAGATTTTTCTGCAGGTTTCTTGAATGTTTTTAGATTTTTTCTGCAGGTTTCCTGAATGTTTTTAGTTTTTTCTGCAGGTTTCCTGAATGTTTTTAGATTTTTTCTGCAGGTTTCCTGAATGTTTTTAGTTTTTTCTGCAGGTTTCCTGAATGTTTTTAGTTTTTTCTGCAGGTTTCCTGAATGTTTTTAGTTTTTTCTGCAAGTTTCCTGAATGTTTTTAGTTTTTTCTGCAGGTTTCCTGAATGTTTTTAGTTTTTTCTGCAGGTTTCTTGAATGTTTTTAGATTTTTCTGCAGGTTTCCTGAATGTTTTTAGATTTTTCTGCAGGTTTCTTGAATGTTTTTAGATTTTTCTGCAGGTTTCCTGAATGTTTTTAGTTTTTTCTGCAGGTTTCTTGAATGTTTTTAGATTTTTCTGCAGGTTTCCTGAATGTTTTTAGTTTTTTCTGCAGGTTTCTTGAATGTTTTTAGATTTTTCTGCAGGTTTCCTGAATGTTTTTAGTTTTTTCTGCAGGTTTCCTGAATGTTTTTAGATTTTTTCTGCAGGTTTCCTGAATGTTTTTAGTTTTTTCTGCAGGTTTCCTGAATGTTTTTAGTTTTTTCTGCAGGTTTCCTGAATGTTTTTAGTTTTTTCTGCAAGTTTCCTGAATGTTTTTAGTTTTTTTCTGCAGGTTTCCTGAATGTTTTTAGTTTTTTCTGCAGGTTTCCTGAATGTTTTTAGTTTTTTCTGCAAGTTTCCTGAATGTTTTTAGTTTTTTCTGCAGGTTTCCTGAATGTTTTTAGTTTTTTCTGCAAGTTTCCTGAATGTTTTTAGTTTTTTCTGCAGGTTTCCTGAATGCCTTTACATTTTTTCTGCAGGTTTTCTGAATGTTTTAAAAAAAATTCTGCAGGTTTCCTGAATGTTTTCTGCAGGTTTCCTGCATGTCTTTACATTTTTTCTGCAGGTTTCCTGCAGCTTCCCTGCCGCCGTCTTTCATCCGGAGCCAAGCCGCCTCCGTTCGGCTTCCTGATATTTGCTTCCTGCTCTCTGTCTCTTACTGGAAGTTATTTAACTCGGCTGTTCTGCGTCACTCAACTGAAATGTTTTACAGGTTATTTTTCCTCAGAAGACGATCTGATTAATCTGAGAGGAAATGATTTACTAAACATTCCCAGAGAACAAACATTTTCCACAGACAGTCGTACTTTTACAAGAAAATGAAAACAATTTATCGTTAAATTTTAGACTTTTATGTTTGGGATGTTTGTAAAGTGAAACTGAACCAAATTCCTTATATGTGAAAACAAAATGGGCCAATAAAACTGATTCTGATTTGATGAGTTTATGGCTGATTTTTCTATTTGTCCGGAATAGAAAAGTAAAAATATTTGTGTTTGTTTTAAACAACATGGTTAGAAATTTATAATTTTATTAATTCTCATCATTTATTTAGATTTTTATTTTTAATCTTATGATTTTAAAAGTTATGACTTGAATCATCTTTAGTACCAGCGCAGTTTTAATTCCTACCAAAATAAAAGATTCTGTATTTGGTTCTGCATACAGAACCAGGAAAACCCCAAACGGATCGATCCAAACCGGATCCGAAATTAACAGAATCCATTTACTTCCTATCTGGCTGACAACTTGGTTCCCAACCAGAGAGAAGAACCAGGACCAGATCCAGAACCACAGGCTCGGTCTGTAAGTGTCTTTATTTTCATTTTCGGGTAACCGTTTCTATTCGCAGACTCTTCCTTTCTTTTTCTCACTTTGTTTTTGTTCGTGTGAACATTTACTGGAACGGCTGTGTGTGTGTGTGTGTGTGTGTGTGTGTGTGTGTGTGTGTGTGATGTAATCATCAAGTGAGAAGTTGTGGCTTTTAAAAAGCAGCAGTTGTGTTTTCACACTGACATTTAACGCTTATCAGTGATAAATTCAGAGAAGTTTCTTTGTTTGGTTCCAGTTTGATGTTGACTCTAAAAATCAGGATTTTAAACTAATTTATTTCAGTTAGATGAATTAATAAGTTGATTAACAAGCAGCTGGTTTTCCTGATCGTAACGTTCTGCTGGTCAGTAGGAACTTTATTTTCTCTGCAGAGACTCGTTCAGAAATAGAAAAACAATTTTTATAGATCCTGTCCAGATTATCTGCTCAGAGCGAAGCTGCTGAAATTAAAGATGATCTAATCTCAAATAAACAGATCAATTCTCACAGTGAAGATGTGCAAACCGCAGCTTGAACAGCTCATCCTCCATGCAAACTATGGAAGATCTGTCTCTGAAACAGTTTGCATGTTTTTAAATAAAATGTCCAGAAAATCCACAAAAATGTGCGAAAAGCTGCAGTTTCCTGTTCTGTTTGTTGTGCAGGAGGTTTGAAGTTAATCTGGATGAGAGCAGAGGAGGACCGGCTCACCTCCCATTTCATTTCCACCTACGATAATCTGAGAATATAATATTAGAGCTTTATGAGAGAGAACGATTACCTAAGTTAATCTCAAAGATGGTAAACTTTCAGTTTCAAGCATCTATCATCCTGATGTGAGTGAAACCTCTTCACATCCCACTGAGATTAATCTGGTTATTTCTGTTATACCTGCATCAATTTCAATCATGGAAATCATTCTTTGGCTGAGGATGAGCATTTATCACATCGTTCATCATTTATCGTGATAAATGATAAAAACATGTTTAGTTATTGTCACAATAAACTCCAATTGATGAAACAAAACCGTTTGTAATGTCTGGATTATTACAGTTACTATTTTATATAACATCAACATAAAAACCTCAGACTGAACATCAATACGGGGATTAATTATTGATTAGCTGATTAATAACTGGATACAAATGTTGATTATGATTTTTTACAGAACCAGGTGAAGCTAAACTGTGTCTAGTCGAGTTCTGACTGAACAAGTGAACAGAAAGTTGTTTTCATTTTTAATGAAAAATGTTTACATTTTGTAGTTTTGGTTTATTATTTCAGCAAATGGTCCGTTCATTCCAGTTAACATCACTTAATTATTTCAATAATTAATTTTTTATGATTAATCATTTCAGTCAAATTTTCAGATATTTGTTTTTAAGATAATTATAATTTTCTCTCTTTTTTCCATCAATAAAGTTCATTTGATTTCATAATTATAGATTACAGTAACTTCCTGTGCTGCTCACTTCGCAGGGAAAGAAAGAAAAAATAAAGTTCCCAATGATTTCTGCAGCTAAAATATAAATACAGATAAATCACCGAAACTGAGCAAAACTTTAAATCCTGCTGAGGTTAATAAGTTTGAATGAAAGAAATTAAAAAATCGAATCAATATTTGACAGATGTGGAATAATTTCTGTGTTTATGCAGAAATTTGATAATCAAAGATTCTTCTGCGCAAACAGGAAATGTTTTCACAAAGTTTATGGAAATAAAATCAACTCAAACAGCAGCTAGATGCTGAATCTTTATGACACAAAACATGATTTATCTCTTAAATGTGAATAAAAACTGTTTAATTTCTCTGTTGTTTCCAGGCAGAAATCAACTTCCTGGTTCGTCGCTCTGAACAGGAAGCAGATCAACACAATTTATGAGTAATTAGCTAAATTTGTGTGGACTGAAGTGAAAATGAACACACACACACACACACACACACACGCAGGAAGCCGTGTGGTGAATTCATTATGCAAATCCTCAGTCAGGAGTTTTTCTGCAAGCAGCTACTGAAGCACATGACCAAATGGAGCCTGAAACAGTAGAAAACTATGTCCTAAACACACACACATGCACATGCACACACACACACACACACACACACACACACACACACACACACACACACACACACACTTCTGTCTGTTCTTGTTTGTCCCAGAAAATGTTTTCCTAAACGAAAGGAGTCTGAGTTTCTGAGTTAACGATGAGTCTAACGCCGCAGCGGCGCCTCAACCTGATTGGCTGATTCTGATGAGTGAGTGGGCGAGCTACACTGGAGAGCAAGGCACGTTTGTAGAGAAAAGGTCCGACCGACCGACCGACTGACCTCCTTCCCCCGCCAACGTTCCCTGAACGCGTCGCGCTGCATTCAGTTTATTTTAGTCTTGAACAACTATTTATTAATTTGACTTGAAATAATTCATCTTTGGTCCTCCTCTCACCTGGATAGATTTTTATTTCTTAATTAAATTATCAGCTCTTTATGTTTTCTATGATACTAAAATAATTTTTGACCTGAAAAATTGAAGTGAGACAAAAATGTAAAAACAAATTAAATCTGGAAAGCGGTGAAAACGTTTCTCAGCTCTTTTCACTGCCATTAAATCCTAATTATGAAGGAATGTGACCTAAAACAGAATCATTTGTTTCAGATCTCTGATTACGTTTTTTATTTACAGATGTTTGTTAAAAAATATTTCACGGTGATTTCTACTGAGTTATTAATATTCATTTATGTTTTGTTTGACTTCTGGATCCGTTTGAGTCCCAAAGCGAAACAAACATCTTTAGAATAAAACCATGTTTCAGCGAGTCTGGAGAACAGAAACGACGAAAAGAATCCAAAGAATACTTCGCCTTAAAACTTGCTTTACATTTGAAATCCTCATTTTAAATGGTCCAATCAGAAGCTGCCAAATCCAGCTCAAACTGGAATCAAGCGATCTGATTGGACGATCTCCAGCCTTGGACGGATGACCTTCAGACAGGAAGTCGTTTGTTTTTATTTTATTTTTTATCAGAGCTCCACGTTTCTGTCTGAACCGCCTTGCCCTGTGTGTGTGTGTGTGTGTGTGTGTGTGTGTGTGTGTGTGTGTGTGTGTGTGTGTGTGTGTGTGTGTGTGTGTGTGTGTGTTATCTCAGCTAAGACACTCGCTCAGCAGTGAGGAAGAGGAGGAGGAGGAAGAGGCATGCAGCTGGAGCAGCTTACCTGTTCTCAGGTAAAAGTTCTCTGAGAAGTGAAAGAACAAAACGAGACGGAAACAGATTAACACAGGTGTAAGCTGTCACACACACACACACACACCACACACACACCACACCAGAAGATAAATTTATAATACGAGGTATTTTAAAAACAATCACTGTTTTTACGTTGTGTGGAAACAGGAATTCAGGTTTGTTTTAAAAAGTTTCTAGAGTTTTAAACGCTGGTCGGACCAAACCAGATCAAACTGATCGATTAATGGTTAATGGATACTGAGCCTGGAAAAGGCTGGAAGAAAAGCTCAGAGCAGGAATGAACAGAAATACCAACATTTTACATTTAAATCAAAACTCTTCTAGTCACAGCTTTAACATTTTGTAAATAAAAATCTCCATCCAGCTACTAATCAGGTAATCAATAATTAATAGTTTTTGCTCTGTATTGATGTTCAATCAAGATCATGATCACCAGGCATATCATTTATTTAACAAGTTCAGCCAAGACCAGAACCAGAACCAGAACCGCTGGCTGAACAACTGGACCTGAAGAACCATCAATTATTCTGATAATTAATCAGCATGTTCTTATTAATCAACAGCTGTTGGCTTCATGCAGCCTGGTCGGGGTTTAATGAACTCCTAATACGCTGACCTTTGACCTCTTACATCAGCAGAACTGATGGAGAACCAGCATCGGAATGAGGGGAACCAAGTCCCACTGGATGTGAACGCTGAGCAGAAACTGGTGAATAATCACATCAGTAATTCAGGAAAATGCTCAAAAACAAACATTAGCATAAAAAGATGCGTAAACGTAAATACTGCGGTTACTGCAGCATGTTTTCACGCTGTCATGGCAACCATTCCAGTTCACACACATAAGATTAAGCTTAGCAGTTACTGATCTTTGATTCGACCATCAGCAACGACACAAGATGTTTTCTACCTTCACACAGAGGAACGTGTGGCGTCTGAACATCAGGTCAACTTTAGACATTCACTGCGTTATTCCAGACTCTGTCTGGGTTTGGAAACGTAACAAAGCAGGTTCTGTCCTCTAAACGCTCCGGGTAAAGGCTGAGACCGCAGACACGACCGACCGCGGCCGAGTCGACGGACGTTCGATTCCTCCAGAACGTCAGGACAAACGGTGAGCAGGTCACCAACCCGCCAGGACAACTGACATGGACTCGTTCATCAGAATCCAGCAGCCGTTATGTGAGGAGCCAGCAGTCTGTCCTACCTTCTAGAGGTCCTACCATCTAGAGGTCCTACTTTCTAGAGGTCCTACCTTCTAGAGGTCCTACTATCTAGAGATCCTACCTTCTAGAGGTCCTACCATCTAGAGGTCCTACCTTCTAGAGGTCCTACCTTCTAGAGATCCTACCATCTAAAGGCCGTACCTTCTAGAGGTCCTACCTTCTAGAGGTCCTACCTTCTAGAGGTCCTACTATCTAGAGGTCCTACCTTCTAGAGGTCCTACCATCTATAGGTCCTACCTTCTAGAGGTCCTACCATCTAGAGGTCCTACCTTCTAGAGGTCCTACTATCTAGAGATCCTACCTTCTAGAGGTCCTACCATCTAGAGGTCCTACCTTCTAGAGGTCCTACTATCTAGAGATCCTACTATCTAGAGATCCTACCATCTAGAGGTCCTACCATCTAGAGGTCCTACCATCTAGAGGTCCTACCTTCTAGAGGTCCTACCTTCTAGAGATCCTACCATCTAGAGGTCCTACCTTCTAGAGGTCCTACCATCTAGAGATCCTACCATCTAGAGATCCTACCATCTAGAGGTCCTACCTTCTAGAGGTCCTACCATCTAGAGGTCCTACCTTCTAGAGGTCCTACCATCTAGAGGTCCTACCATCTAGAGGTCCTACCATCTAGAGGTCCTACCTTCTAGAGGTCCTACCATCTAGAGGTCCTACCATCTAGAGTTCCTACCATCTAGAGTTCCTACCTTCTAGAGGTCCTACCATCTAGAGGTCCTACCTTCTAGAGGTCCTACCATCTAGAGGTCCTACCTTCTAGAGGTCCTACCATCTAGAGTTCCTACCTTCTAGAGGTCCTACCTTCTAGAGTTCCTACCATCTAGAGTTCCTACCATCTAGAGTTCCTACCATCTAGAGATCCTACCATCTAGAGATCCTACCATCTAGAGGTCCTACCTTCTAGAGGTCCTACCATCTAGAGTTCCTACCTTCTAGAGGTCCTACTTTCTAGAGGTCCTACCTTCTAGAGGTCCTACTATCTAGAGATCCTACCTTCTAGAGGTCCTACCATCTAGAGGTCCTACCTTCTAGAGGTCCTACCATCTAGAGGTCCTACCTTCTAGAGATCCTACCATCTAAAGGCCGTACCTTCTAGAGTTCCTACCATCTAGAGGTCCTACCTTCTAGAGGTCCTACCTTCTAGAGGTCCTACCATCTAGAGGTCCTACCTTCTAGAGGTCCTACCTTCTGGAGGTCCTACCTTCTAGAGGTCCTACCATCTAGAGGTCCTACCATCTAGAGTTCCTACCATCTAGAGTTCCTACCATCTAGAGTTCCTACCTTCTAGAGGTCCTACCATCTAGAGGTCCTACCTTCTAGAGGTCCTACCATCTAGAGGTCCTACCTTCTAGAGGTCCTACCATCTAGAGTTCCTACCTTCTAGAGGTCCTACCATCTAGAGGTCCTACCTTCTAGAGGTCCTACCATCTAGAGGTCCTACCTTCTAGAGTTCCTACCATCTAGAGTTCCTACCATCTAGAGTTCCTACCATCTAGAGATCCTACCATCTAGAGATCCTACCATCTAGAGGTCCTACCTTCTAGAGGTCCTACCTTCTAGAGGTCCTACCATCTAGAGGTCCTACCTTCTAGAGGTCCTACCTTCTGGAGGTCCTACCTTCTAGAGGTCCTACCATCTAGAGGTCCTACCATCTAGAGTTCATACCATCTAGAGTTCCTACCATCTAGAGTTCCTACCTTCTAGAGGTCCTACCATCTAGAGGTCCTACCTTCTAGAGGTCCTACCATCTAGAGGTCCTACCTTCTAGAGTTCCTACCATCTAGAGTTCCTACCTTCTAGAGGTCCTACCTTCTAGAGGTCCTACCTTCTAGAGGTCCTACCATCTAGAGGTCCTACCTTCTAGAGGTCCTACCTTCTAGAGGTCCTACCATCTAGAGGTCCTACCATCTAGAGTTCCTACCATCTAGAGTTCCTACCATCTAGAGGTCCTACCTTCTAGAGGTCCTACCATCTAGAGGTCCTACCTTCTAGAGGTCCTACCATCTAGAGGTCCTACCTTCTAGAGATCCTACCATCTAAAGGCCGTACCTTCTAGAGGTCCTACCATCTAGAGTTCCTACCTTCTAGAGGTCCTACCTTCTAGAGGTCCTACCATCTAGAGGTCCTACCTTCTAGAGGTCCTACCATCTAGAGGTCCTACCATCTAGAGGTCCTACCATCTAGAGGTCCTACCATCTAGAGGTCCTACCTTCTAGAGTTACTACCATCTAGAGGTCCTACCATCTAGAGTTCCTACCTTCTAGAGGTCCTACCATCTAGAGGTCCTACCTTCTAGAGGTCCTACCATCTAGAGTTCCTACCATCTAGAGGTCCTACCATCTAGAGATCCTACCATCTAGAGATCCTACCATCTAGAGGTCCTACCTTCTAGAGGTCCTACCTTCTGGAGTTCCTACCTTCTGGAGGCGTCAGCGCCTTGTGGTTCTGGGCGCACCAGCCCACCGGGTGCAGCTCGGCCGTCATCACGTGGCACCAGAAGTCGGCCCTGCGGTCGTCGCCGTAGCCGCTGTAGCGCAGCAGCAGCAGCTGTCCGCAGGTGGTGATGATGGTGGCCACCCAGTAGGACTCCGGGCTGCTCCTGCTGCCCACCTCCAGCTTCATGCCAGGCTGGAAGCTGCTCTGCAGGCTGAGCTCCACCTGCAGGGGGCAGCAGCGACAGGAAGCTTATTAAAACGTCCCTGAAACTAACTGCTGCTTTAATTATTTAAAAGTGCTTCAATAAAAAGGGACTTCCATAATAATCAGTTTGAACCGCAGAATAACACATTAATTATGATAAACGATTAAACTACAGCGGAAAGTTGGTGTTAATGTCTGACAGAAATACACTCCACATATTGTTTAGGCTGAAACAATTAATTACTTATTTTTAGAGTGAAATGATGCAATATTCAAAAAACTTTCTTTAGAAAGTTGTTTTAAAAAAAATACTTTTTGTGACTTAACCTGGACTTTTACATTTCTGGGTCATTTAAACCTGAGAAATTAAATATTAAAATCAAATTAGGTAGATCGAGTTAAACAGCAAACAAAACTAAGAACACAATCATTTTTCATTCATGAGTTTTGCCAGTTGAACATGGAACTGAAAATAGTTTGATTGTGTTTTAAAACTGTCTGGACAGAGAAAGGAAAACCGAATCCACCTGCAGCCCAACAGGAAGTTCAGCCTGAATGAAACCAACAAACAATACAGGCGACTTCCTGCTGCAGCCAGAGTGTGTGTGGTGTGTGTGTGTGTGTGTGTGTGTGTGTGTCCAGGAGTCGTTTAGCCCCGCCCCCCTCGTCCACAGAGAGCCAATCACCACTCAGCATCAGGACCCACTGCTGAAACACCTTTTAAAATCCAGACCAGGAAACCTGCTGGAGGCTGGTGGTTGCTATGGAAACGCAGTGACACCAATTTCACTGCGTTTCAACTAATTGTTTGCAGATCATAGAGATGCAATAACAGATTCTATTTGACTTTTTATGAATAACTTTTGTGCTACAGTGTGAAAAACGGTGTTTTATCTTAAACTATTTTAAAAAACTAATGATCACCACTTAGAAATCTAACCGAGGTGAAGAACGGGACTGTGTTAAACAGAGAAAGTCATTAAATGCAACTTGGGAAATCATTTACAAAGAGCTAAAGGTCACGGGGTCAAGCAGAGCGTAGCGGCGGCGGCGTACATGTCTGAAGATGGTGTGAGGGGCGGCGGCGGCTCCCGTCTCCTCCAGGTAGTCCTCCCACACGAACTCTTCCTCCAGGGACTCGGCACCTGAACGCAACACAAACACACCCCGAAAACACAGATTATTCCTTTAATTAGCCAGATTATTCCTTTATTAACCAGATTATTCCTTAAATTAACCAGATTATTCCTTTATTAACCAGATTATTCCTTTAATTAACCAGAAAGTTCCTTTAATTGACCAGATTATTCCTTTATTTAACCAGATTATTCCTTTAATTAACCAGATTATTCCTTTAATTAACACAGATTATTCCTTTAATAACCAGATTATTCCTTTAATAACCAGATTATTCCTTTATTAACCAAATTATTCCTTTAATTGACCAGAAAGTTCCTTTAATTGACCAGATTATTCCTTTAATTAACCAGATTATTCCATTTTTAATCAGATTATTCCTTTAATTAACCAAATTATTCCTTTAATTGACCAGATTATTCCTTTATTTACCAGATTATTCTTTTAATTAACCAGATTATTCCTTTAATTAACCAGATTATTCCTTTAATTAATCAGATTATTCCTTTAATTAACCAGATTATTCCTTTAATTAACCAGATTATTCCTTTATTAACCAGATTATTCCTTTCATAACCAGATTATTCCTTTAATTAACCAGATTATTCCTTTAATTAACCAGATTATTCCTTTAATTAACCAGATTATTCCTTTAATTAACACAGATTATTCCTTTAACATGTAACAAATATTCAGGAGTTTCTAAACTCCTGAGAAAATCATTTCCTTCCTTTTTTATCCTGATCCATGTTGTTTTTGTCACATAATATTTAAATAATTTCATTAACATTCTGGTAATAACGTCCAGCTGCTGCAGGTTTTCTGTTGGTTTGTCTGAGCCAAGAGGAAAAACTTTTTATTTCTGAATATCTGTTTTTTGGAGTTTGCCGCCTGCGTCAGGATGACTTTCTTTGTTGCATAGAAGCTGATTAGTAATAAAATGTTGGCGTCTGGAGACGCTGCCATGCTCAGTTTAGTGTTGTGGTGAGGCGTTCAGGAAACCTCTGACCTTCAACACTTTCTACCATCAAGTAACTTCTGAGGTCAGCGTGGGGACAATCAGAGCTCAGTGAGGCTAAATGCCACTTTCCAGATTGGCTCAGAAACTGTGGAAAACGGTCCTGGTCTCCTGCAGTAGCTCCTCTCACCTGTGGTCACCTGTTCCTCCTTCCCATTGGTCGGCTGATCCTGAGCGCCAGTCTGCATCCTGCTGCTTCGACCTTTGAACTCTGTGCTTCGGTTCTGCCTCAGAGCATTGCTTCACGACCCGATCAGACCTGCAGGACAAAAGTTTAGACTCCAGCTTCTTCCACAGACACTACAAACATTTTTTTTACGAAATTAGCATTTTGATATAAACGTCTTAGAAAAACTTATGACTATATATACAGATTGTAATTGTTTTAATTTTGTTACTTTTTTATGAATGTTTGTATTTTGTATCTGCTGTATGGATACAGATAAATCTAATACATCTACATTGATCGTTTATTAATTATTTCACAACCAGAGCTGCACTTGAAACACCAACAGCTTCATGTCGGTCCAACATGATTCATCTGTTCAGACAAATCAGGAGTGAAACAGCAAATGGAAAATAAATTAACTGACAAAAGGTGGACTAAAAGCAGGAATAAAAGGAGAATTTCCAGTTTGTTTAGAATAAAATCAAAAAGATGCAAAGCAAAAATCCTGCAGACATTAGAGAGGAAGTTTGTCTAAACTCTGCAGTTATTTATCAGCCTGTAATTGCAGCATCTGCAGAGCAACGTCTGCCTGACTTCTGCATGCAACATTCTAACAAAATATTTATCCAAATGAACCAGAGAACCGGACAAAACCACAAAACCAGGCGACGAGTCAGATGGCTGCTTCATAAGGGCAGCTCTGCAACCGACTGAGTGATGGTGCATTTGCCTGACTGCTAGCTTAGCCTGAACCTGCTAGCTGTTATGCCTGAACCTGCTAGCTGTTTAGCCTGAACCTGCTAGCTTTTAGCCTGAACCTGCTAGCTGTTAGCCTGAACCTGCTAGCTGTTAGCCTGAACCTGCTAGCTGTTAGCCTAAACCTGCTAGCTGTTAGCCTAAACCTGCTAGCTGTTAGCCTAAACCTGCTAGCTGTTAGCCTGAACCTGCTAGCTGTTAGCCTAAACCTGCTAGCTGTTAGCCTGAACCTGCTGCTCTTAGCCTAAACCTGCTAGCTGTTAGCCTGAACCTGCTAGCTGTTAGCCTAAACCTGCTAGCTGTTAGCCTGAACCTGCTGGCTCTTAGCCTAAACCTGCTAGCTGTTAGCCTGAACCTGCTGCTCTTAGCCTAAACCTGCTAGCTGTTAGCCTGAACCTGCTGGCTCTTAGCCTAAACCTGCGTTAGCTGTGTTTTAGCCTGAACCTGCTGGCTCTTAGCCTAAACCTGCTAGCTGTTAGCCTGAACCTGCTGGCTCTTAGCCTAAACCTGCTAGCTGTAAGCCTGAACCTGCTGGCTCTTAGCCTAAACCTGCTAGCTGTTAGCCTGAACCTGCTGGCTCTTAGCCTAAACCTGCTAGCTGTTAGCCTGAACCTGCTGGCTCTTAGCCTAAACCTGCTAGCTGTTAGCCTGAACCTGCTGGCTCTTAGCCTAAACCTGCTAGCTGTTAGCCTGAACCTGCTGGCTCTTAGCCTAAACCTGCTAGCTGTTAGCCTGAACCTGCTGGCTCTTAGCCTAAACCTGCTAGCTGTTAGCCTGAACCTGCTGGCTCTTAGCCTAAACCTGCTAGCTGTTAGCCTGAACCTGCTGGCTCTTAGCCTAAACCTGCTAGCTGTTAGCCTGAACCTGCTGGCTCTTAGCCTAAACCTGCTAGCTGTTAGCCTGAACCTGCTGGCTCTTAGCCTAAACCTGCTAGCTGTTAGCCTGAACCTGCTGGCTCTTAGCCTAAACCTGCTAGCTGTAAGCCTGAACCTGCTGGCTCTTAGCCTAAACCTGCTAGCTGTTAGCCTGAACCTGCTGGCTCTTAGCCTAAACCTGCTAGCTGTTAGCCTGAACCTGCTGGCTCTTAGCCTAAACCTGCTAGCTGTTAGCCTGAACCTGCTGGCTCTTAGCCTAAACCTGCTAGCTGTTAGCCTGAACCTGCTGGCTCTTAGCCTAAACCTGCTAGCTGTTAGCCTGAACCTGCTGGCTCTTAGCCTAAACCTGCTAGCTGTTAGCCTGAACCTGCTGGCTCTTAGCCTAAACCTGCTAGCTGTTAGCCTGAACCTGCTGGCTCTTAGCCTAAACCTGCTAGCTGTTAGCCTGAACCTGCTGGCTCTTAGCCTAAACCTGCTAGCTGTTAGCCTGAACCTGCTGGCTCTTAGCCTAAACCTGCTAGCTGTTAGCCTGAACCTGCTGGCTCTTAGCCTAAACCTGCTAGCTGTTAGCCTGAACCTGCTGGCTCTTAGCCTAAACCTGCTAGCTGTTAGCCTGAACCTGCTGGCTCTTAGCCTAAACCTGCTAGCTGTTAGCCTGAACCTGCTGGCTGCGTTCTGGGAGGAAAACCCGACAGATTGCAAAATCCCGGTTAAATGGAAACACTCGGCTGCTGTTTGGACTCAGAGGGAGTGTGTGCAGAGCGGTACAAAGGCTGACAGTCCACACACACACACACACACACACACACACACACACACAGATCCCGTTGTGTAAACACACCAGACTAACGTGGCTCACATGACGCCTCTCCTCCTGGACAGTTTGTTAAAAACACACTTCAGAATCTTCCATGTTTTTAGTATTTTCATCTGGATTTTGTTGACTGGCCCTGAACACACCGTCCACAACATGGTGGTGGCAGCATTATGCTGAGGCTGTTTTAAGCTGATGGAGAGAAATCCAGGAGAGATTTTAACAAAACAGATATTAATTCTGACGTAAATCTGATCACTATTAGACTATTGAAATAATTTCACTCGTTAACTGGAGACTCAGACTGTTAGTTTAAGTTTTATCTTCATCTGGTTCAGATTCACTACAGGAATCTTGTTATTACATTCAATGTTTATCTTGTTAAATGATTTCACTACTTGTTTATTTCAACGTATTTCTAATGTTGCATAAAAAGTTAAGTGGTTCAATGAAAATCTGCATAATGTACCAATTTAGTTTTATTTCATCAACCAATTAATCACTTAAAAATCGGCACATAGAGAATTTTCATTTTCACTCTGAAATAATAATAGAAATACATTAAAAGATGCAAATAAACAAATGGTTATATTTCTTTTTTAAATAAGAAAAACTTTTTTTTGCCTAAAATGTAAAAATTTTCCTTCAGTGAATCTGAAACATAAAAGATAAAACTAAAACTTTACAACTTCTGAAGTTTTGGTTAAATTATATTTACAGACAAAAAGTTTTCATCTTAAAAATGTTTATATTTTGTAATTTTTACTGGGTTTTTTCCTGCCAAATGGCCTTTTTGAGCCTCCAGTTACGAATTAATCAATTACTAAATTAGTTGATAATTATTGTAATAACTGATTAATAACGATTAATCGTTTTCAGCGCTTCAGGTTTTGGCTGGACATGATGAGATCTTGGTTTCCACTTTGTTTTCCAGTCTTTGGTTTCCAGGTGTAATTTTTTTCCAGGTCTTTCCAGGTTAATTTTCCAATGGTTATTTCTCTAAGTGTAATTTTTCCAGGTGTTATTTTTCCCAGGATCTGAATAAAGTATAATTTTCCAGGTTTATTTTTCCAGGTTAAATATTTTCCAAGTGTTATTTTCCAGATGTTATTTTTCCAAGTGTTATTTTTTCCAGAATGTTATTTTCCAGTGTTATTTTTCCAATTGTTTATTTTTCCAAGTGTTATTTTTCCAGTTATTTTTCCAGGTTCATGTTTTCCAGGTGTTATTTTTCCAGTGTGTTTTTTTTTCCAGGTCTTTGTTCCAGGTGTTATTTTTCCAGGTGTTATTTTTCCAAGTGTTATGTTTCCAGTGTTAATTTTTTCCAAGTGTTATTTTTCCAGGTGTTATTTTTCCAGGTCTTTTTCCAAGTGTTAATTTTCCAGGTGTTATTATTTTCCAAGTGTTAATTTTCCAGGTGTTATTTTTCCAAGTGTTAATTTTTCCAGGTGTTATTTTTCCAGGTCTGGTTTCCAAGTGTTAATTTTCCAAGTGTTAATTTTCCAGGTGTTAATTTTTCCAAGTGTTAATTTCCAGTGTTATTTTTCCAGGTGTTATTTTTCCAAGTGTTATTTTTCCAGGTGTTTTTTTCCAGGTCTGTTTTTCCAAGTGTTAATTTTCCAGGTGTTATTTTTCCAGGTGTTATTTTTCCAAGTGTTATTTTTCCAGGTGTTATTTTTCCAGGTCTGTTTTCCAAGTGTTAATTTTCCAGGTGTTATTTTTCCAGGTCTGTCTTCCAGGTCTTTGGTTTCCAGCTCTGGTTTCCAGGTTGCGGCTCAGTGGCGCCTCCTACAGGAAGACGCCATATTGCTCAGGGCGGATTAAGCGGCCGCTGTCGTTAATCTGAGCGGACGGCTGGAGGCCCCGCCGCCTCAGGTTGAGAGTTTTTAACTGATTGGCCCCAGATGGGCGCCGGGCGCCACGTGCCGCCCGTCTGCCATCCACCAGATTTAACGAGGGATTAGGAGATTAACTCCCACTGCAGGCCCGGCTTACCGCCTGCTGGTTCTGCTGTGCCCAGAAACGGTTCTGGTTCTGGTTCTGTTCTGAACGACCCGATGAGAGCCAACAGAACCACTACAGGTCTGACGTGTCGGAAACCTTTTGGGTGATCAAAAACCAAACTGTTGAGATTTTCACTTTTTATCTGAAACCTGCCGGTTTTTCCTCATCTTCCTTCTCCACATCGGAACGTTTCCACAGGAAAAACTGAAAATATATGAAAAACCTTTACAGGTTTGATGAAGTTCAGGTTGATTCTGATCAGATCAATACAAATATTCAGTTTTCAAACCATTTTCTCATCCATCAAACCAAAAGTTAAAACTTTGGGTGTTTAATTATTTTAAAACAAAACTGACTCTAAATGATTAGTTAATTGAGCAACTGCTCAGAAAATGTAGTTTTTAAATGTTCATCTGATCATTGAGTTTTTGACCTGGATAAATTGTCGCGTCATTCAGGATAACTGAGAAAATCAGAGATTGGACCTTCAGAACCGGATCAATATTCAGCCCGATTCTCTGCTAAATCTTCACTTTCGGTTTTTTTTTGCTTTCGCCGTTGAATCTTGAGCAGGAATCTTCTGGAAATGACCAGAACTCCCATCCAGAAACACTCTGGATGCTGTCGGAGTGCGTGGGGTTTGCGTGGGGCGTTGCGTGACGCCCCCCGCCGCGATGAAAGAGCGTTTAGGGAGAAAAGTGAAAGAGGAAGATGAGTCTGGGTGGAACCGGCCGCCTGCAGCTCTTAGACTTTGCACACTGAAAACTGCAGCGGAAAAAAACTCCCACGGAGCTTCCCCACGCGCACTTCGGATTTAATTGAGTAAATCTCGCGTGTGTCCATCAAAAGAAACCGAACCGGAGCCGGTCGGAGCCGCGGTTCGGTTTTTTCCTCCTTCAAAGATTTTCGGAGGCAGTTTTCAGCTCTTCCACTCAGCAGCTCAGCCCGCCATGTTGAGGCTGCCGTGACATTTCCACACTGTCCGGTTTTTCCCCACGGACTTATTTCTCTCACGGCTGACGAAGAAAAACGTCCCGCGAGTCTCATCATCGCAAAAACCCCAAGAAACCGTTTTTACATCGCGAGGGGATTCAACTCCAACCCCGCGGGGTTCGGGTTTTATTTCACCTCCTGTTTTCTCTCAGCGTGGAAAATAAAAGGAAATATTTAGTACCGGTTTGCGGGTCCGCGGGCCGGAAGAGTCCCGCAGAAACTAGTTTATCGCTTCTTCCTCCCGCAGAAACAACCAGACTCACTGCGAGAGTCTCGACGCGGCAGCAGGAGGAAACCCGCTGCGTGGGCCGAACCGGAGCCCGCGGGGGGGGAGACGCGTCCGGCCTCACCTGTCCTACCTGTCCCGGTTCGTCCTCCGCGGACCCCCCTCCTCCTCTCAGCTGCCGCCGCGGCCCCGTTTCAATATGGCATCTCCTCACTGCGCATGTCCGCAAACATGCCGAGACATTTAGGAGCAACTCCTCCGCTGACCTTTCAGCGCAGAGAAACGGCGCAGAAAAACCCAAAGAGCGACCGACGCACACGCTGCGTCAGCGCACGTTCAACCCGGAAGTCCGTCTGCTCGGTGTGCGCGAGCTTCACGGCAATAAAACAATAAAACCAACAACAATAAAAGTTTTTCTGTCTCCCTGCCGGAGTTTCTCCTGATTTGGAGATAAAATGTTTTCAGGTTTTGATGGAAACTTTGGTTTTAACTTATAGTTTAAACTATTTAATTCAGTATTTATTTAGTCTCGTTTGTATATTTGTTTCAGCAGCCGGACTCCAGGAAGACATTTTCATCTAAAATTACAATTAAAACTTTAGGATTTCATTAATTAGTGTTTTTATGGTCCTTTATTCTCAGAATCCGAACCGGGTCATCATCTGTTCTCTGACCCGGTTCTGGTTCTGGTTCTGGTTTCCTTCCCTCTGTCGCCACATGCTTGTTCATAAGGAAGGACCGAACCAGAACCAGATGATTCTTTCCGTTCTGATCAGTTTTAGGATCTGATTGGTGAATCTGATCGATTATTTTAATCTGATTTTCTTGATATTTTCTTGATAGTTAATTGATCATCTCGGTTCGTCCGATATTTTGTTCTTTTGGTTCCATATTTTTAAATCCAGACATTCGTCGTTTTGTTTTGTGTTTCTGATTCTTTGGACCAGATTAAAATGATCCAGTTTGGATTCTTATCATATTTAGTTTGAAGCTTTGAGCCATTCGGTCTTTTGAACATGAATCTCCTCCCGTTTGTTTTCTTCATAATTTTCATGTTTCATTTTGTATTTTATCATTTTAAAAGTTTTTGTCTCTTTCATTTTGTTTCTCTGTTCTGCTTTAAATGAAGCCACGTTTCATTTTTCATTTATTTCATGCATCCACTTGTTTTTGTCTCATTAATTGATGTTCAGTTTGTTGTTTTTATCAGTTATAATTAAAGTTTTTGATAATCTCATAAACAACTCATTTTATTTAGCAGTCAGAGAATCACTCACTCATTTTTCTCCCTCAACTCTTTACTAGTTTATTTTTTCTCCAGTTAATCCAAATCATTTTATTTTAATTTTTTTCTTTGCGTTATGATTATTGTTTTGTCTCAAATCTCACTTTTTCTCTCGACACCTCCAGTGTTTCGGTATTGCTGGCCCACGGCGCCCCCTGGCGGCTCCACGCTGCATCTTATTCCTTCATGACTCTTTGCTAAACTATAAACAATCATTTAAACCAAACTTGTAATTTTCACCGATGAAAATGTTGCTTTGTAAAGATGCTGATCCACCAGGGAGCTGCTGCGGGATACATGGGAAATTTAAATAAATTCAAAGTAAATCAGTTTCTCTCTATGGTTTGACCTTTGGAAATGATTATGAAACAGAAGATTATGACTTTAATGTGTTTCCCAACAAAATCCCCGTTAAATGTCTGACAGAGTTTAAGGAACAGAAACTGAATAAAGTCCAGCCGACAGACAGATGGATAAATAAAAGCTGGATATATCATAACCTGTTTTTAATATCTAAACACTTTTATTTTAAATAAATGTGTTTTTAGCTGCAGCTGGCTGACTTCCGCAGTTTTTCTTTGCGTGGCGGGTTCTGGGCGGGTTCTGGACCCGTCCAGAACCCGCCCAGAACCAGCAGAGGAAGCTTCCGGTTCTGCAGGAACAGATGGCCGAAGCGAGGCTCCCTTTAATCTGCACAAGGAGAGGATTAGCTCCGCGCGCATGCGCACACGTGATGCGGGATGTTCCGGTTCTGGACCCAAACATCAACATTCATGTTCAGAACCAAGTGCAGGAGACATTCCGTGTGAAACCGAACCCAGTTTAGAACTTCATTTAAGGGCGTCCGACTAAATGCAGGCCGCACTTTGCAGGTTTCCATGGATGTTTTTCACTTTGTCTCATAAAGTCTCACTAAAATCTCAGAGTTTTGGATCAAATGTTGGAGGGTGTGAAAACTTTCTGTTGATCAAATCAATCAGAGTTTACATTGTTCAATAATCGATGTTTTAAAGCGTTTTGTGGTTTTTGGACGTTTTTCTGAGAATCTCGACGTTCAGAGAGAAACAATCAGAATCATTACAATCGATTCATCCTCACTGGTTTTGGTTCTGGTCCTGGTCCTGGTTCTGGTTCTGGTTCTGTTCTGGTTCTGGTCTGTCCTGGTCCTGGTCTGGTTCTGATTCTGGTCCTGTCTGTCGGTCCTGGTCCGTCTTGGTCCTGTCCTGATTCTGGTCCGTCGTTCTTCCTGGTCTGTCCTGGTTCCTGTTTTGTCTGTCCTGGTCCTGGTTTCTGGTTCTGGTTTCCTGGTCTCTGATCTGGTCCTGGTCTGTCCGGTTTCTGGTCCTGGTCCTGGTCCTGGGTTCCTGGTCCTGGTTCTGATTCTTTGGTTTCCTGGTCTGGTTCTGGTCGTCTGGTCCTGGTCCTGTCCTGGTTCTTTGGTCTGGTCTGGTTCCTGGTCCTGATCTGGTCTCCTGGTTCTGGTTCCTGGTCCTGGTCCTGGTCCTGGTCCGGTTCTGGTCCTGGTCTGGTTTCCTGGTTTCCTGGTTCTGGTTCTGTCCCGGTCCTGGTCCTGGTTCTGGTTCTGATTCTGGTCCTGGTCCTGGTCCTGGTCTCTGGTCCTGGTCTGGTCTGGTTCTGGTCCTGGTCTGGTCCTGGTCCTGGTCTCTGGTTCTGTCTGGTCCTGGTCCTGGTCTGGGTCCTGGTCCTGGTCCTGGTTCCTCTCCTGGTCCTGGTTCTGATTCTGGTCCTGTCCTGGTCCTGGTCCTGGTCCTGGTCCTGGTCCTGGTCTGATTCTGGTCCTGGTCCTGGTTCTGATTCTGGTCCTGGTCCTGGTCCTGGTCCTGGTCCTGGTCCTGGTTCTGGTTCTGGTTCTGATTCTGGTCCTGGTCCTGGTCCTGGTTCTGATTCTGGTCCTGGTCCTGGTCCTGGTCCTGGTCCTGGTCCTGGTCTGGTCCTGGTCTGGTTCTGATTCTGTTCTGTCCTGGTTCTGGTTCTGGTCCTGGTCCTGGTCCTGGTTCCTGGTTCTGGTCTGTTCTGGTTCCTGTTCTGGTCCTGGTCCTGGTCCTGGTCCTGGTCTCTGGTTCCTGGTTCTGGTCTGGTTCCTGGTCCTGGTCCTGGTTCTGGTTCCTGGTTTCTGGTCCTGGTCCTGGTCCTGGTCCTGGTTCTGATTCTGGTCCTGGTCCTGGTCCTGGTCCTGGTCCTGGTCCTGTGTCTGGTCCTGGTCCTGGTCCTGGTCCTGGTCCTGGTCCTGGTCCTGGTTCTGTTCTGGTCCTGGTCCTGGTCCTGGTCCTGGTTCTGATTCTGGTCCGTGGTCCTGGTCCTTGGTCCTGGTCCTGGGTCCTGGTTCTCTGGTCCTGGTCCTGGTCCTGGTCCTGGTCCTGGTTCTGATTCTGGTCCTGGTCCTGGTCCTGGTCCTGGGTCCTGGTCCTGGTCCTGGTCCTGGTCCGGTCCTGGTCCTGGTCCTGGTCCTGGTCCTGGTCCTGGTCCTGGGTCCTGATCCTGGTCCTGGTCCTGGTCCTGGTCCTGGTCCTGGTCCTGATTCTGGTCCTGGTCCTGGTCCTGGTCCTGGTCCTGGTTCTGGTTCTGGTCCTGGTCCTGGTTCTGGTTCTGGTTCTGGTCCTGGTCCTGGTCCTGGTCCTGGTCCTGGTCTTGGTTCTGGTTCTGATTCTGGTTCTGGTTCTGGTCCTGGTCCTGGTTCTGGTCCTGGTTCTGGTCCTGGTTCTGGTCTTGGTTCTGATTCTGATTCTGGTTCTGTTCCTGGTCCTGGTCCTGGTTCTGGTTCTGGTCCTGGTCCTGATTCTGGTCCTGGTCCTGGTCCTGGTTCTGGTTCTGGTCCTGGTCCTGGTCCTGGTCCAGGTTCTGGTCCTGGTCCTGGTCCTGGTTCTGGTTCTGATTCTGGTTCTGGTTCTGGTTCTGGTCCTGGTCCTGGTTCTGGTTCTGGTTCTGGTTCTGGTTCTGGTTCTGATTCTGGTCCTGGTCCTGGTCCTGGTCCTGGTCCTGGTCCTGGTCCTGGTCCTGGTCCTGGTCCTGGTCCTGGTCCTGGTCCTGGTTCTGGTTCTGATTCTGGTCCTGGTCCTGGTTCTGGTTCTGGTTCTGGTTCTGGTCCTGGTCCTGGTCCTGGTCCTGGTCCTGGTCCTGGTCCTGGTCCTGGTCCTGGTCCTGGTCCTGGTTCTGGTCCTGGTTCTGGTCCTGGTTCTGGTCTTGGTTCTGATTCTGGTCCTGGTCCTGATTCTGGTCCTGGTCCTGGTCCAGGTTCTGGTCCTGGTCCTGGTCCTGGTCCTGGTCCTGGTCCTGATTCTGGTCCTGGTCCTGGTCCTGATTCTGGTCCTGGTCCTGGTCCTGGTCCTGGTCCTGGTCCTGGTCCTGGTCCTGGTTCTGGTTCTGGTCCTGGTTTTAGTCCTGATTTAAATTTTTGCTCGTTTTTCTGCAGCAGCTGAAACTAATTTCTTGTTTCTCGTTTTGCTCCTTTTCTCTCATATTTTCTGATTTTTCATCTCATCCGGTTCTTGTCGTTTGGTCCCAGTGCAGCCCGAACCCGGCAGAACCAGGACCAGGACCAGGACCCGGTCCCAGTTCTGGTGCAGCCCGAACCCGGCAGAACCGGGCCGGTTTTCCTGCGAACCCCTGAAGAATCTGGGTCATCCGTGGATTTGTGGGGATGTGAGGCAGATTAATTTCACTGAGCCGTAAATATGAACGTTTGATTCTTCAGGAATATTCTGGATTTGTTGTTTTCACGGAACCATCCGGGTTCTACGGAACTATTTCTGTTTCCTGTTTCTCATTTAAAGGTCGGATCTGAACACAAGACTCCAGAACCAGAGCGACCCGCCTGGTGGCGGCGCTGCGTCAGAACCAGCAGAACCAAGTGGATCCATGAAGCTCCAACCGGACTTCCAGCAGCTTCAGCTGAGAAAAAACTGGACATTTCATGTTTCAGGGTGGCCTAGTCAAAGTAAAGGACAGAATCTGATTGAACAGCTTCGGCCGGACCTCCAGGGGTCAGAACTCCTCCAGGCGGACGGTTCGTTAGGAGACAGTTTATTTTTCTGAAAATATATGAAATTTATGACTTCAAAACATTTTTAAAATTTCTTCTCAGGTTATTTTTGTGTTTTTAATATTCAGTTTATTATCTAATCATCAAAGCAACAACAAAACAAATCTGTAAGGAGTTGTTATCATCGCTACAGCATCTATAAAGTTAATTTAAATTAAATACGTCACATCTGGTTTTTAATATCAAAATAAAAGTCTATTTTATTTGATTACAGTTTTAAAATAAATACTTAATAAATGTCACAATTTTAAATATTTTTAATGACAATCTGGTGTTTTTTTTTTGTGCTTTATAAAGTTAATTCGATTTTTTCCTTATAACTGAAGAAATATCAGAAAATATTTCGCTTTTCTCACTAAAATCTTTGACATTATTGCCGATTATTTTGTATAAATTTTCTCAGATAATTATTATTTTCAGTCTTTATTTGTTTTCTCTGGCATCTATTTCAGAATAAAATCTATTCCTGATTGGTGATCGATCCGTTAGTTGGTTCCTGCCGGGGCTTTTGTTTTGAAGCGGCCTCACCGGAAGCTGGTGTTGGTGCCGCTGCGCCGCTTTCCGGCGGCTCCATCCCTGTAGTTGTGGGTCGGAACATCGGCGCTGCGGTTCGCCGGACCCGCCCGGGATGTAGCCTCGCTCTGGGCCGGTACCGATCAGAACGGAACCGAGTCGGGCTGGATTCACGGCAGTAATGGAGCGGTTCGGGTTCGGCGGGGTCGTTCTGGTAAAGCGGGTTTTGGACCTCGGTCCGGTCGTGGTGGCCAACATGTCCGACATTAACGAGGCCGGACCGCACGGCTGCGATAACGGAGCTCTGACGGACCGGTTCGGGGTTCTGATCCAGGCTCTGCTGGCCGTCGTGGCCTTCAGCACGCTGATGTGTGAGTACCGACCCGGTTCTGGTTCTGGTCCTGGACGGCCTTCATGGGCCAGACTGGTTCCCACTGGACGGAACCAGAACTTCTCCACCCAGACTGGAACAGAACCGAGTCTTCGGTCCGGATCCGATCTGATCCGAGGTTCTGGACGGAACCTGAACCTCAGAGTTCTGACCCGCTCCGGTGGGCAGCATGGCTTTAACAGGTTCGGTCCGGGCTTTGACTAGGCCACTTTGTGGATCCTGTCGGGTGGTTCCGCTCAGCCCAGTCTCTCTTGACCTTTGACCTTAGCTTGTGCTCTGGTTCATCAGGAATCGATTGTTTTTCCTGAAGTTTCTCATCTTATCTTCGATTATTGATCGGTCAGAGTCCTGGGGGTCCAACAACCAGTCAGGCTGATCGGTTCTTCAGCCTTGAAGAAGCCTGGAGTCAGATTCCAGGGTTATCCAGGAAGTTCTGACCCGGTTTGGCTCCAGAACATTCAGAATCAGGAAATCCCTTTTGAAGGAGTTACTGCAGCTCTAAAACACGGTGGAGGGAGAGTCATGCTGTGGTTTTTATAACAATGAATGTATCTGACACCGTTTACAGCTTCAAATTAAAGCATGAAATAAATATCTGTGTTTCTGTAAAGTGGATAAAACATGAAGCGCTTCTGCTGTTGACCCAGCTGAAGTCGGTGTGTGTTTGCAGTGAAGCGTTTCCGGGAGCCAGCAGGCGTCCGGCGGCCCTGGAGGATCTGGTCAGGACACTTCCTGTTTTCACTGTCCGGATAGAAAACGAGACGTTTTTAAGGCGTTTGGTCTCTTCCAGGTTTTTCGACACGTCCAAGCAGGCCATCGGAGCGCTCTTCATCCACTTCGCCAACGTCTTCCTGTCCACGCTCACCGAGGAGGACCCCTGCTCTCTGTGAGTCCCAAACCCAACATGGCCGACCCGGCACGCTGCCAGCTGCCAGCTGCTAGCTGCTACCTGCCAGCTGCTAGCTGCTAGCTGCCAGCTGCTAGCTGCCAGCTGCCAGCTGCTACCTGCCAGCTGCTAGCTGCCAGCTGCCAGCTGCTAGCTGCTACCTGCCAGCTGCCAGCTGCTAGCTGCTAGCTGCTAGCTGCCAGCTGCTAGCTGCCAGCTGCTACCTGCCAGCTGCTAGCTGCTAGCTGCCAGCTGCTAGCTGCTACCTGCCAGCTGCTAGCTGCTACCTGCCAGCTGCTACCTGCCAGCTGCTAGCTGCCAGCTGCCAGCTGCTACCTGCCAGCTGCCAGCTGCTAGCTGCCAGCTGCTACCTGCCAGCTGCCAGCTGCTAGCTGCTACCTGCCAGCTGCCAGCTGCTAGCTGCCAGCTGCCAGCTGCTAGCTGCTAGCTGCTAGCTGCCAGCTGCTAGCTGCTACCTGCCAGCTGCCAGCTGCTACCTGCCAGCTGCTAGCTGCCAGCTGCTAGCTGCTACCTGCCAGCTGCCAGCTGCTAGCTGCCAGCTGCCAGCTGCTAGCTGCTAGCTGCTAGCTGCTACCTGCCAGCTGCTAGCTGCCAGCTGCCAGCTGCTACCTGCCAGCTGCCAGCTGCTAGCTGCCAGCTGCTACCTGCCAGCTGCCAGCTGCTAGCTGCTAGCTGCTACCTGCCAGCTGCTAGCTGCTACCTGCCAGCTGCCAGCTGCTAGCTGCCAGCTGCCAGCTGCTAGCTGCTAGCTGCTACCTGCCAGCTGCTAGCTGCCAGCTGCTAGCTGCTAGCTGCCAGCTGCCAGCTGCCAGCTGCTAGCTGCCAGCTGCTAGCTGCTACCTGCCAGCTGCTAGCTGCCAGCTGCTAGCTGCTACCTGCCAGCTGCCAGCTGCTAGCTGCCAGCTGCCAGCTGCCAGCTGCCAGCTGCCAGCTGCTAGCTGCCAGCTGCTAGCTGCTAGCTGCCAGCTGCCAGCTGCCAGCTGCTAGCTGCCAGCTGCTAGCTGCAGTCTAACTTCCTTAAATGTAGTTTTTCCCCTGTGAGCCAGAGTCCTGAAAACAAACAGAAATAAAAGCAGCGGTGTGGTTATCCTGGTGTTTTCCTCTGAAGGTACCTGATGAACTTCCTGCTGGATGCGACGCTGGGAATGCTGGTGATCTGGGCGGCCGTGAAACTGGTTTCCAGACTGGTGGAGATCAAGCAGTGGAGTCTGCTTTCCTTTGGAGAATATGGTGAGAGGAAATCCTTCAGCTCATGAGAAAACACACAGAAACTACACCAGCAGCTGGCTGAATCACGATTAATCACGATTAATCGCAATTAATTGTGATTAATCACGATTAATTGTGATTAATTATAATTAATCAATGATTTAAATAATCATCAGATAGATTAGTTGTCGATTAATCGTTAAGTGGAGTTAACAGATGCTAAAAACATTTGATGAAAGAAGAACACAGTCAGAGCAGAAATGAAGCCAAAACTTAACACTAAATATCAACATTTTACATTTAAAGTAAAAACAAATTGTTTTCAAGCAGAACTCCTCTGGTGGCAGCTGCAGCTTCACCCGCTTCACGTTCTGTGAAATAATCACCTTATAATAATAATCAACACATTAATAGGCAGAATTTTTTTAGCTGCATATTTGTCCTGTAATACAAATAATCAAGCATTCATAAAAGAAATGCTGTTGTTACGTTTTAGGTAAGAAAATCTTATTATTCAAAAATATAATTGAGTTATTTATTTACTTGCATCTTTTAATGTATTTCTAATATTGTGTATGAAAAATCTGCAGTATTTCCTATTTTTAAGTGCGATTAATCGATTGATTGTCATAATAATCGATACTGAAGTTTCTGGAGCAGCAGTTCCAGCGCCTGCCACTAGAGGGAGCTGTGTGGAGCTACCCGAGCCGTTGCTGCTTCCTGTGCCTGGATGAGCTCAGGTGTCGCTGCGTGTCTCCACCAGGTGACCCTCCGCAGGCGGCGGCGTGGCTGGGTCAGGGCGGCGTCTACCTGCTCATCATGGTTCTGGAGAAAGGCGTGATCAGCCTGGTTCTGCTCGTCCCCGGATGGTCCAGAGTAAGACGGGTCACAACCAGCTGAAACTGTGGGATCTGCGGTCCAGATCCCACGTCCTGCATGTTTCAGGTCACGTGTGTCAAACTGAAGGCTGGGGGGCCAAAGCCGGCCCGCCGCAGCGGCTCCTGTGGCCCTCCTGACTCCAGAGGGACGCATGAATATAACCTTCAATATTACAGCTGAGCTGAAATATTATTTCATTAACCACATCAGAAACATTTTTATCTGTTTACTGACGAATTTAATCGGTTTTATCTTGCAGACATTTAGGTAAAAATCAAAACTTCACAATATTTAGCTAATGCATAATTGTGAGTTTATTGCAACATTTCTGCAGAAATAGTTAAAAACGTTGGATTTAAGTGATTGTAACTCCCACCTGCAGGTGGCAGTGTTTCCTTCTTACTGCTCAGCCTTATAGCTACTGTCAGACAATAATGAAAATATTGCAAAATTCCTTACAAGTATTTCTAAATTAGCCCCAAATCAGTGATTTTAGTGGAAGAAATCCCCAAATAATCCTGATGAGTTCAGTCATGTTCCACTACAGACGTACTTGGCTGTTGATTTTTATTTTAAGCGTTTCGTTTTCTGGGGTCACCGGCCCTTTAAGACCCTCCCTGATGTGGAAGTGAGTTTACTTTGGATGTTCCCCTGAGGTCACTGTAGTTCCTCTGTTGCAGCTGCAGGAGGTGCTGCTGAGCTACATGGCTAACCCTCAGCTGGAGCTGGCGCTGGTCATGCTCATCGTGCCGTTCGTCGTTAATGTAAGCTGATTCTCCGGTCCGGTCCGGTCCGGTCCGGTCCGGCTTCATGCTGGTCCTCTGCTGCCCCCTGCAGGCCATCATGTTCTGGGTGGTGGACAGCCTGACCATGAGGAAGAACAAGAGCCTGATGGACCTGGAGCACAGCGGAGACACCAAGCAGAAGGCCGAGGCGCCGCCAGCAGGGGGCAGCAGCGAGGAGGCCCAGGTGAGAAGGAGCTCATGCTTCCTGGACGGCGCCACCTACAGGCCATGGCTCACTTTAAGGTTTAATACTTCAAGTTTGATCTGTTTCTTTGGGAACAGAAATCAAAACATGTCAATTTTATTTTCATAAACAGAAACTTTCTGTACGAAAGAGACAAAACTATATCCAAACTGTTTGAGCTCTAAAGGTTTTATTTGGTCAGGGTTCGTCTCCTCTGACTCAGACACACATGATGAGACGCTCCGGTTTCTGCTTTAAAGGCTCCAGACGCAGCAGTTTCAGAAACTGAATCGGGTTTTTATTCTCCTCAAATTTCTCTGTTGAAATCAGTTTTCTGAGCACAGAGGTTTCCATCATCTCAGGGGTCGTGACCTCTGAGCGTAACGGGATTAGAGGGTAACGGGAGAGAGCAGAGGAGGAGGAGGAGGAGGAGGGAGGAGGAGGGAGGGAGGAGGAGGGAGGAGAGGAGGAGGGAGAGGAGGAGGGAGAGGAGGAGGAGAGAGGAGGAGGAGGAGGAGGAGGAGAGAGGAGGAGGAAGAGGAGGAGGGAGAGGAGGAAGGAGAGGAGGAGAGAGAGGAGGAGAGAGGAGGAGGAGGAGGAAGGAGAGGAGGAGAGGAGAGGAGAGGAGGAGGAGGAGAGGGAGGAGAGAGAGAGGAGGGAGAGGAGGAGGAAGAGGAGAGGAGGGAGGAAGAGGAGAGAGGGAAGGAGGAGGAGGAGGAAGAGGAGGAGAGGAGAGGGAGAGGAGGAGGAGAGGAGGAGAGGAGGAGGAGGAGGAGGAGGGAAGAGGAGAGGAGGAGGAGGAAGAGGAGGGAGGAGAGGAGGAAGAGGAGGAGGAAGAGGGAGAGGAGAGGAGGAGGAGGAGGAGGAGGAGGAGGAGGAGGAGGAGAGGAGGAGGAGGAGGAGGAAGAGGAGGAGGAGAGGAAGAGGGAGGAGGAGGAAGAGGGAGGAGGAGGAGGAGGAGGAGGAGGAGGAGGAGAGGAGGAGGGGAGAGGAGGAGGAGGAGGAGGAGGGAGGAGGAGGAGGAGGAGGAGGAGGAAGAGGAAGAGGAGGGAGAGGAGGAGGAGGAGAGGAAGAGGAGGGAGGAGAGGAGGAGGAGGAGGAGGAGAGAGGAAGAGGAGAGGAGGAGGAAGAGGAGAGGAGGGAGAGGAGGAGAGGAGGAGGAGGAAGAGGAGAGGGAGAGGAGGAGGAGGAGGAAGAGGAAGAGGAGGGAGAGGAGGAGGAGGAAGAGGAGGAGGGAAGAGAGGAGGAGGAGGAGGAGGAGGGGAGAGGAGGAGGAGGAGGGTGAGGAGGAGGAGGGAGAAAGAGGAGGAGGAGGAGGAAGAGGAAGAGGAGGGAGAGGAGGAGGAGGAGGAGGAGGAGGGTGAGGAGGAGGAGGAGGAGAAGGAGGAGGAGGGTGAGGAGGAGGAGGAGAAAGAGGAGGAGGAGGAAGAGGAGGAGGGAGAGGAGGAGGGAGAGAGTTTCTGCTTCCAACTGCAGGAATATTTCAGCTGTTGAATCTATAAATCACATGGAAGAAAAGCAGCAATAAAAGATTTTAAACCGTTTGTAGAGATAAAAATGCAGTTTAGTAGAGGGGTGTCCAACATGTGGCCTGGGGGCCATTTGTGGCCCTTGAAAGGCTCTTGTTTGGCCTCTGGCTAAAGTTAAGATTGGATAAAATGAGGCCAACAAACAGAAAACAACACAAAACATAGATTGTTTTCTTAATGATCAACAGATTTTATAAAAAGATGTTGAGAAACTTTCCTGATTTAAATGATTTATGGTGACAAACGGCAGCGGCATGTTGCTCTACATTCATAAGTTCTGATGGACGCTGATAAGGAGTGATGTCACTTCCTGTGGTGGATCCCCAACATCCAGATAACTGGTGGCTCTCCATCCTCAGGTCCTGCTGGCTGAGAGCGACTCCGGCGAGGAAGAGGAGGAGGATGAAGAGCAGCGGGTCGGGTGCTCCGGCGAGCGGCTGAGGCCCGGCTGGGTGGTGGTGTAGAACCGGTCCAGTCAAAGCCTCGGCCGCACCGTCATCACGAGGCCTTCAGCTCCCAGTGGAGGAACCTGTGAGAGGAACCGGAACCGTGACGTCATCAGGACCGTGACGTCATCGGGACAGTGACGTCATAGGAACCGTGACGTCATCAGGACCGTGACGTCATAGGAACCGTGACGTCATCAGGACAGTGACGTCATCAGGACCGTGACGTCATCAGGACCATGATGTCACGGTTCGTCACCGGAACCGTGACGTCATCAGGACCGTGACGTCATCAGGACCGTGATGTCATAGGAACCGTGACGTCATCAGGACCGTGACGTCATCAGGACTGTGACGTCACGGTTCGTCACCGGAACCGTGACGTCATCAGGACCGTGACGTCATCAGGACTAGTGACGTCATAGGAACCGTGACGTCATCAGGACCGTGATGTCACGGTTCGTCACCGGAACCGTGACGTCATCAGTACCATGATGTCACGGTTCGTCACCGGAACCGTGACGTCATCAGGACCGTGACGTCATCAGGACCGTGACGTCATCAGGACCGTGCAGTCATACGGGACAGTGACGTCATAGGAACCGTGACGTCATCAGGGACCCGGAGTCTACGGAACCGTGACGTCATCAGGACAGTGACGTCATCAGGACGTGACGTCATCGGACCAGTGAGTTCACGGTGTCACGAACCGTGACGTCATCAGGACCGTGACGTCATCAGACCGTGATGTCATGGACCGTGACGTCATCAGACCGTGACGTCATCAGGACGTGACGTCACTCGTACCAGGACCGTGACGTCATCAGGACCGTGACGTATCAGGACGTGACGTCATAGGACCTGACGTCATCAGGACCGTCGTCCGACTGGTCATCAGTACCATGATGTCACGGTTCGTCACCGGAACCGTGACGTCTATACGAGAGTATCAGCCGTGACGTCATCAGGACCGTGACGTCATAGGAACCGTGACGTCATCAGGGACCGTGACGTCATCAGGACCGTGGTACGTCTCAGGACCGTGACGTCATCAGGACCGTGACGTCATCAGGACGTGACGTCATCAGGACGTGACGTCATAGGAACCGTGACGTCATCAGGACCGTGACGTCATCAGACATGAGTCACGGACGTCATCGGAACCGTGACGTCATCAGGACCGTGACGTCATCAGGACCGTGACGTCATAGGAACCGTGACGTCATCAGGACCGTGACGTCATCAGGACGTGACGTCACGGTGCACCGGAACCGTGACGTCATCAGGACCGTGACGTCATCAGGACCGTGACGTCATAGGAACCGTGACGTCATCAGGACCGTGACGTCATCAGGACAGTGACGTCATCAGGACCGTGACGTCATCAGGACAGTGACGTCATCAGGACAGTGACTGTTCTGCATTTCAGGAGGAAAAATGAGTTATTAAAACAATAAAGTTATTAGAAATGAGCTGCTGCTGATCCTCAGAGATCAATCTGATTATTGTTAACAGAGTTTAACCTCTGACCTTTGACCTGAGCTCCCAGCAGGTCAGATTATCAGATTATTTTGGAAGCTGTAAGCTGAGCCGGTTCTGTTTGGGTCGGAACCAGAACCTCAGGCTGTCCAGAAAGGAAAGGAATATTTAATAATCTGTAATATAATCATCACATTTATTTGTATTTGTTTACTGAGATACTTGCATTCTGGGATCGATTCTTTAATCATCACATTTCTATGTTGCTGTTTATTCCTGATTGTTTCATGTTTTATTTGTACCTGAACGTATTTTTAATAAACCAAATAAAGGATGAAAGGTTCTGCTGGTTCCGGTCGGACCCAAAGGCCATGAATAAACATGATGATTCTCAGCGCGCTGGCGCCTGGTGTGTGGGCGGGGCCCAGCGGGCGTCGCGCGCCTGTGTGGCCGATGGGGCGGGGCCTGCAGCGCGCCTGTGTGGGCGGGCTGCGCCGCAGCGCAGCGCCTGTGTGGGCGGGGCCTGCAGCGCGCCTGTGTGGGCGGGGCCTGCAGCGCGCCTGTGTGGGCGGGGGCAGCTGCAGCGCGCCTGTGTGGGCGGGGCCTGCAGCGCGCCTGTGTGGGCGGGGGCGCCCTGCCAGCGCGCCTGTGTGGGCGGGCGGCCTGCAGCGCGCCTGTGTGGGCGGGGCCCGCAGCGGCCTTGTGCGGCCAGCTGTGTGGGCGGGGCCCGCAGCGCGCCTGTGCCACTGTGTGGGCGGGGCCCGCAGCGCGCCTGTGTGCCGGCCGTGTGGGCGGCCCGCAGCGCGCCTGTGTGGGCGGGGCCCGCAGCGCGCCTGTGTGGGCGGGTGGCCCGCAGCGCGCCTGTGTGGGCTGGGGCCCTGCAGCGCGCCTGTGTGGGCGGGGCCTGCGCAGCAGCTGCAGGTTAATGAGGCCAGGTAGCAAACAGCTGTTAGAGGAATTTAACAAATGAGTCTAAAACTAGTTTTAGGTTTTATTCACCTCAACATGGAAAACATTAAACATCATAAAACATTTCATCTCATTAGAAATAGTAGAAAATAAAACGTACAGGAACAAAGATGACGTCATTAAGTTATATTTGGATGCTTAGTTAAATCAGATAATTATAATAATTGATGATAATAATCATCATGCGTTGCTGGTGTTTCCGGTGTCGAACAGGTGAGTCGTGACGTAATCCTCGTACCGGCCGTCGATCAGCTTCTCTGCGTTGTTCCGGGCGAACCAGCAGTCCACGCTCTGCTTCCCGCCGTAGATCCGCCTGCTCTTCCGAACCACCGGTACCGACCGCTCCTTCACCTTCAGGAATGCGGACGGGTTCGAGTCTCCCGCACCTCCCGGCGCCACGCCCACTTCCTCATGCAGGAACTGACCTGGAGTCAGGAGGAAACGGTGAGGTTCACTTCCTGCTTCTGCTGCTCATCTGCGTCTGAAGCTAAAATGAGCAGCAGCAATGAGCCCGTTTAGCATCCTAGGCCCATTAGCATCAGCCGTTAGCATCAGGCCTTAGGCGCAACCATTAGCATCAGCCGTTAGCATCAGGCCTTAGGAGCAACCATTAGCATCAGCCGTTAGCATCAGGCCTTAGCATCAGCCGTTAGCATCAGGCCTTAGGCGCAACCATTAGCATCAGCCGTTAGCATCAGCCATTAGCATCAGCCGTTAGCATCAGGCCTTAGCAGCAGCCGTTAGCATCAGCCATTAGCATCAGCCCTTAGCAGCAGCCGTTAGCATCATCCGTTAGCAGCAGCCGTTAGCATCGGCCCTTAGCATCAGGCCTTAGCAGAGGCCGTTAGCATCAGGCCTTAGCAGCAGCCGTTAGCATCAGGCCTTAGGAGCAACCATTAGCATCAGCCGTTAGCATCAGGCCTTAGCATCAGCCGTTAGCATCAGGCCTTAGGCGCAACCATTAGCATCAGCCGTTAGCATCAGCCATTAGCATCAGCCGTTAGCATCAGGCCTTAGCAGCAGCCGTTAGCATCAGCCATTAGCATCAGCCCTTAGCATCAGGCCTTAGCAGCAGCCGTTAGCATCATCCGTTAGCAGCAGCCGTTAGCATCGGCCCTTAGCATCAGGCCTTAGCAGAGGCCGTTAGCATCAGGCCTTAGCAGCAGCCGTTAGCATCAGGCCTTAGCAGCAGCCGTTAGCATCAGCCGTTAGCAGCAACCATTAGCAAAATCCGTTAGCATCATCCTTTAGCATCAGCCCTTAGCATCAGAGGGACCTCAGTTTGTAATTCAGAAATTCTCCTTATTTTTCAGGATTTTTGCTGATTGTTTATCGACGTTCATATCTTACCTGCAGTAGACAGATGTCATTTTCATTTAGTATAAATCCAGATCAGTTAGTGCTGGAGGATGTAGCGAGGCTAGCTAGCATGTAGCCCCACAAAGGCTAAAGGCAAAGTGAAGAGCTACCACCTTAAAGCAGAACAGTTGATCAAGTTTCATGTTTTTATTTTATTCTGACCAGGAACATCTAAAATGTTCTGGACGATTATTGTTTTCAGGACGATTATTGGTGGCGCACCGCCTCCACTGTGGGTTTATCCCGTCTGGAGCGTCAGCCTGATCTGAAAGAAAGTTTTTACTGCAGGTAAGATGTGAACCAACCGAGTCTGAGCTTTTTTTCAGTTCTGCATTTTTCAGGTATTATTATTTACCATCTGAAAATGAACAATATTGATGAGGACAGTTGAAAATCCTGCAGGTTGTGTCTGGAAACTGCAGCTAATGTTAGCATAGCTTTAGCATAACCTCAACATTACTATCCAAGAACATCTGATGGCTTGATCCTTCTGAATGTTTAAATTTTTTAAAGTTTAATTATGAAGACCAGATGGAACCATTGGGAATTACAGGGCAGGAGGTCCAAAGTGGGGGCAGTGGGCCATTTGTGGCCCTTCAAATGATTTTGTTTGGCCCCTGAACACAAATCATGAATGATAAAAATGTATCCAACAGTTCAAAACCTCTCTTATATTTTGGATCTTCAATGATATATTGTTAAGAAGGTAAAACTAAAAAAAACCACCCAAATAAAATCTTTCTGCATTTCTCCTGTAATGCAGAAACTCCTGCCAGTAGTTTGGGTAAAACGTTTGGACACCTCCTCTGTCCTCCAACCGTCTGAAACTCGGTTTGGACCTCAGCCAGTGTTGTGGTCAACACCACCTAACCCGAGACCAAGTCAAGACCAAGACCAGCGCTGAGTTCTACGTGATATGATAAAATGTGAAATATCATCAAAATTTCTTCTCAAATTGATCTGAAAGATCCATATTCCCATAAAAACACATAGATATTAAATACTTAATAAATTTAACCAATATTAAATTTAACAAACTCTTTGTTCTGCTGTCCTCTGGTCTTGAAATAAAATGCAGAGTCCGAGACCATCAGAAAATGGTCTCGAGACCAAGACCGATCTCGAGTACTACAACGCTGACCTCAGCCCCTCCCCCTGTCTGAATGTAGCGGCTCTGTTTGCGGCAGCGGCCAATCAGGCGGCAGCTTGTCGGGACGTACCCAGCAGGCCGTGGCAGCGCGGTGAAAGCCCGGCGCTGCTGCCGATGTAGAACCCCAGGTGGTCTCTCTGGTGGGGGCTGGGGCTTCTGTACCGGTGCAGCAGGATGACGAAGCTGATGTTTCCTCCCACTGTCACCGTCACATTGGCCCCGCCCACCACGGCGACGGACAGCCGGTCGCCGTCCACGGCCGCCGTGGCGTGGCAGGGCAGGACGATGCGGTCCCGCCCATCCAGGACGACCTTGGTGGGGGTCACCTCGATGTAGGCCCGGCGCGGCCGATCCATCACCACGGCGACGCTGCTGAAGTACGTCCGCTGCTTCTTATGGCTGCCAGGGGGCGCCGGAGCGCCGACCAGCCGGCCGTTCACCGTCACACCTGGAAACGTCAGAGACCCGTCAACCAATCCCACCTGAGGTCGGGACGTCTCAGTCATCTCAGGCTGCGGCTTAAAGGGGCGGCGTCATGTAAATTAGGTTTAATCTCAGGCTGCGGCTTAAAGGGGCGGCGTCATGTAAATTAGGTTTAATCTCAGGCTGCGGTTTAAAGGGGCGGCGTCATGTAATCAGTGAGAATGCATTCAATGCATTCTCACTTATAGTGTTTCTGTTTTTCTTTATTATTATTATTATTCTGTCTTCCGTACGTTTTACAAAGTTCTACTACTTCCACTATCTTTCACTAATTGTACTAATTCATATATCAAAACGTTCAGCTTCTTCTGGAGATTTATGCTATATCTTTTGGTAATCTTCACTATTGCCCTTTTTGAAATAATTGCCCTTTTGTGCAATTTTTTGCCCCATTGAAATACATGGAGTTACATCCTAAAAATTCACAATTTTTGAGCATTCACTGTGTTGTCATAATTTCACGTAGAAAACCCATTCAAACTTCAGCTTGTAGATACGCCCGTCATCTTATCTAAAGTGAAGACGGTACATCGATATCAATTACGGTTTGTCCACAACTTGTCTCCAAGCGACCTAAAGTTTTCGATTTTTCCAAAAGTTAGAGTGCGGCTCTCTGTCCGCTAGAGTGTGGGAGAGAGTGGATTTCTGACCGCCAAATAATTTCTAACTCGCTCTCACGGCCTCAAATATCGCCCGATTTGCCTGAAAGTCGGTCAGAACATAGATAACAAGTCCTGCTCCGGTAAAATGTTTTCAAAATTTGTCTAGGGTTTACAGTTTTTGTTCAGGAGCTTGTGATCGATGAAGCGGAACGAGGCTCAGAGGTATCTTCCTCCATGTATTTTGAAAAATGTCAGACCTGAGCCCACATCATCTTTCTCTCATCACTGTTAATACTGTGAGTGAGTTACAGATATGAAACTCGGGTATATCGGAGAAGACAAATAGCCCTTTCAGACGCTGCAAACGGCGTTCAAATACATGCTACGGTTCCTGAACGGGAAGAAGTTGTTCGAAGGGGTTTTTCTGTGGGAAACTGGCTGCTTTGATCAGAGAATTCTCTCCCCTTCTGCCCGCAGCAGGTGCACTGAATTAATTACCATGGCAACGGAACACAGCAGAGCTGCTGCTTTTGTGACATTTTATTCCTCTGGTTTTTCTCTGTTTTAATCCTTCAAATATTTCTACTAATTGTTTAAGCTTATTGCTGTTTCACTATTCCATTTTTTCTACTATTTCTATGTTTGCACTAATTTCTTATTGTTTCAATTATGCACTTTCTTAAGCTTAGTTTCACTTTTAATTTTTCACTATTAAATTGTTTCAACCATTTCTGGGTTCGCAAAATTTTCTCTTGTGCCAATTATGCTTTTTCTTCAGCTCTGTTCCACTTTTTGACTTTTTTAAATTTCAGAACGTGAGTGAGAAGAACATGGACTGAATCTCATTAATCATTAACAGTGTCAAATAGCGGTGAGCGGCGATCGTTGTCGATCAGCTGCGTTTCATTTCTCAACCTGCTGTGCGGCTGCTCCCTGCACAGGAACCAACCCGAAGCGATCCTGAACTGCAAAGCACTGAGCGATGGGGAAGTTTGCGAGTTTGTGGCGGAAAATTGAAGCAGGACAAAATACATCAACACAAGGAAGCTAATACGACACAAAAACAATGACGGAGTTTAGCTACATCGAGGCTCAGTGGAGCAAAAAAGACACGGAGGATCAGACAGCAGGTAAAGCGGCGCAGCCACAAACACTCACCGGATTAGCATGACGGTCAGAAAGATAAACAAATAACCTGTAAAATGATTTAAATCTTCGAGCTGCGATGTAAGACGCTGGTTCTGCTCTTGAACCGCTGCTCGCTACAGGCAGTAATGTTTAATATCTGACACTGAGCCGCTTCTGCTCCACTCGTTAGTGACTCTCTGACCGAACCTCTTTAAAGCTGCAGCATCTAACTAAAAAAATACATTTTACATACGTATTAAAACTTTCGCTGTCCTAACATGAGACAGATAATCTCTAAAAAATAATCGATCTCCTCCCTGTTCTGCATAATTACTCCGCTCAGTTAGAAACAGCCAATCAGAACTAGCAGTAACCAGCTAGCCGCTATGCTAACCGGAAGTTTTCATTGAGTTACTCTGGAATGTTTATTGATCCTGTTTTTGCCTTTGAATGTTACATTTTATACTTTAACTTTTTGGCAATGTTGAGAGGTGCAAGTAGGAGCTTAATCAAAATTTTTCTGACTCTCCACAGGTTTTTTACTACTATTTAGCTCAGTCTAGGCAGCTGTCTCTCACAAACGGGCTTAGAGAGGTCACAATGCATTGTGGGAGAATACATATTTCCTCTGATTATTCATATTTTGCTTACATAAAATAATTATTTCTCTGAATTTTTTAATGTGAATTAAAATACATAGTATGACGCTTGAAAATTTTCAAGAAAAAAACAATTACTGAGTGTCTTTAATTTTTTATTTCAGACCGTGAGTCAGGAGGACATGAGACAAGTTTATATAGTTGTCAGTCTGGTACTGAATTTCATTGAACAATGAGTTTAGCTGTTGACCGTTGCTGTGAATCAGATCAGCTACAGAAATGTGGTGATGGATCTGGCAGAAGCTTCAGTCATTAGCAACACAGGTATCTGTGGCTGTGTGGGTAGAGTCCTTCTCTTGCTATTGGCAGGTTGCAGGTTTTATTCCAGCTTCCACTAGTCACATGTTGCTGTGTCCCTGGGCAAGGCACCCAACCCCAAATTGCCTACCAAGCTGCATATGAATGTGATTGTTTGAGTGCCAATGGGTGAATGTGGCATCAGTGTAAAGCACTTTGAGTGGTCAGAAATGATTGGATGAAATGCTATATAAGTTTAGTCCATTTACCATTTAAAACCCATCAGTTCATGTAATACTGACATGCAATAAGCCATTTCAACAGTGTCAATCTATGCACTACAATTGATTACACTGCAGCTTTCTTTAGCATTACTGCTCATTTTTACCACCAGAACGTTTATTAAAAATCCGACGGGCACACATTGGCAAGCCCCGTAAAATTTCTGCAGGAATTCTCTAGTTTTGTACTGAATTCCGCTTATGCTAAATTTATGCTTTTTGATTATTTTTACTGTTCAAACTATTTCCATTTCTTCTGCTTTCCTTCACTTCTTATGCTATTTTTACTCTTCAACTTTTTATACTATTTTAATTTCTTCTGCTTTCCTTCAGTTCTTATGCTTCTCTCTACTTTTTCTTGTTTTTACTGGTCCACTGTTTAAACTATTTCCATTTCTTCTGCTTTCCTTCACGTCTTATGCTATTTTTACTGTTCAACTGTTTAAACTCTTTTCATTTCTTCTGCTTTCCTTCACTTCTTATGCTATTTTTACTGTTCAACTGTTTAAACTTTTTTAATTTCTTCTGCTTTCCTTCACTTCTTATGCTATTTTTACTGTTCAACTGTTTAAACTTTTTTAATTTCTTCTGCTTTCTTGCATTTCTGCAGCAGACATTCTGCTAATATGCATTCTCACGGCTGTTTCGCAGGAACAGCTATTTTTCTAGTTTAGATTTAATCTCGGGCTGCGGCTTAAAGGGGCGGCGTCATGTAAATTAGATTTAATCTCAGGCTGCGGCTTAAAGGGGCGGCGTCATGTAAATTAGATTTAATCTCAGGCTGCGGCTTAAAGGGGCGGCGTCATGTAAATTAGATTTAATCTCGGGCTGCGGCTTAAAGGGGCGGCGTCATGTAAATTAGATTTAATCTCGGGCTGCGGCTTAAAGGGGCGGCGTCATGTAAATTAGATTTAATCTCAGGCTGCGGCTTATAGGGGCGGCGTCATGTAAATTAGATTTAATCTCAGGCTGCGGCTTATAGGGGCGGCGTCATGTAAATTAGGTTTAATCTCAGGCTGCGGCTTAAAGGGGCGGCGTCATGTAAATTAGATTTAATCTCGGGCTGCGGCTTAAAGGGGCGGCGTCATGTAAATTAGATTTAATCTCGGGCTGCGGTTTAAAGGGGCGGCGTCATGTAAATTAGATTTAATCTCAGGCTGCGGCTTAAAGGGGCGGCGTCATGTAAATTAGATTTAATCTCGGCTGCGGCTTAAAGGGCGGCGTCATGTAAATTAGATTTAATCTCGGGCTGCGGCTTAAAGGGGCGGCGTCATGTAAATTAGATTTAATCTCGGGCTGCGGCTTAAAGGGGCGGCGTCATGTAAATTAGATTTAATCTCGGCTGCGGCTTAAAGGGGCGGCGTCATGTAAATTAGATTTAATCTCAGGCTGCGGCTTAAAGGGGCGGCGTCATGTAAATTAGATTTAATCTCGGGCTGCGGCTTAAAGGGGCGGCGTCATGTAAATTAGATTTAATCTCGGGCTGCGGCTTAAAGGGGCGGCGTCATGTAAATTAGATTTAATCTCAGGCTGCGGCTTATAAGGGGCGGCGTCATGTAAATTAGATTTAATCTCAGGCTGCGGCTTAAAGGGGCGGCGTCATGTAAATTAGATTTAATCTCGGCTGCGGCTTAAAGGGGCGGCGTCATGTAAATTAGATTTAATCTCAGGGCTGCGGCTTAAAGGGGCGGCGTCATGTAAATTAGATTTAATCTCAGGCTGCGGCTTAAAGGGGCGGCGTCATGTAAATTAGATTTAATCTCAGGCTGCGGCTTAAAGGGGCGGCGTCATGTAAATTAGATTTAATCTCAGGCTGCGGCTTAAAGGGGCGGCGTCATGTAAATTAGATTTAATCTCAGGCTGCGGCTTAAAGGGGCGGCGTCATGTAAATTAGTTTAATCTCAGGCTGCGGCTTAAAGGGGCGGCGTCATGTAAATTAGATTTAATCTCGGGCTGCGGCTTAAAGGGGCGGCGTCATGTAAATTAGATTTAATCTCGGGCTGCGGTTTAAAGGGGCGGCGTCATGTAAATTAGATTTAATCTCAGGGCTGCGGCTTAAAGGGGCGGCGTCATGTAAATTAGATTTAATCTCGGCTGCGGCTTAAAGGGGCGGCGTCATGTAAATTAGATTTAATCTCAGGCTGCGGCTTAAAGGGGCGGCGTCATGTAAATTAGATTTAATCTCAGGCTGCGGCTTAAAGGGGCGGCGTCATGTAATTAGATTTAATCTCAGGCTGCGACTTAAAGGGGCGGCGTCATGTAAATTAGATTTATACTTTTTTAGCTTTTCATCATGTGAAACAAACTTGGAGTTTTGCTCTGATTATTATGTTTGATAAATTATTTAATCTCCATGGCAACCATTCAGCTGCAAGGCCTGGCTGGACCTAGCCCCGCCTTCGAGGCACAGCTCCGCCCCCTCTCAGCTCCGCCCCCTCTCAGCTCCTTCAGACTAGCCAGAAGCATTTAGCAGGCGCTGGTACAAACACTAAAGGGTTAAAGAGGAGCCATGTTGGATGACTTCCTGGAGGCGGAGCTTCAGAAACAGCAGGAGCTTCTTAAAGAGACAGAGGCCCAGTTTCAAGTCAAATTTCTCTTAAATCTTCAAAAATGTGGCTTTATAACAGCTGAAGTGAAGTGGGGCTGCAGCCTGGAGGCCCGCCAGGCTGATGATCTGCTGGAGGAAACCTGAGAGAGAGTCAGTGACTGAGATCAGCCCTGAGGCTCACCTGAATACTGGTGGTCAGAAACCAGGCGCAGGACGTCTCCAGGCTCTCCGTTGATGTTGAAGCAAACGGTTAGCTTACTGAGAGGGAAGTCCACCACGAAGTGAGGGTCTCCGTCCGCTGAGAGAGAGCGAGAGAGAGCAGCACAACCAGGAATGAGGATCGCTGAGCACATTTACATTCATCTTGGTTACCACTGTCTCCCTGATATGAAGGACAACTGGTTAGGCTGTTAGTATGTCAGCATTTTCTGTCTAGTATTCCAGATGCTGTATGGATGAGGTGAGGGTCCCTGTTGTTTTTAATCTCATTAGTTTTCAGTTATATTAGAAATGTCAGTGTTCATATTGTCGCCTGCTGTTTCTGCTGTCTGGATTGTCTTTGGGCTGTTTTAAAAGTTGCTGCAGCTAAATGAGATTACAGGGCGACACTAATGACAGGGGCATTAGGCCTAACTGCCCCCGATGCCCCCTCACAAACATCAATTAGAGCTTTTCAGAGGAGAGCAGGCTGATCAAAGCTAACAGGCTGATCAAAGCTAACAGGCTGATCAAAGCTAACAGGCTGATCAAAGCTAACAGGCTGATCAAAGCTAACAGGCCTGGAGGCCGAGACGCTTCGATCTGATGAAATTCACAGAGAGACAAACGTCACGACTCACCTGAGGTTTTGGAGACGCTGATGGATTTCCTGACCGCTTCGCTCTCAGCTTTACCTGCAGAGAAAATTTATTCAAAAAGTGTCAAATGATTTGTAAACAATAACCTGGGATGAAAAAGGACTAATGCTAAATGGTTTATGTTTGAATTTCTAAATGTTTAGTCAAAAATGTAGCAGATTCGTACATGGACAGTAAGTAATACTTAATGCTCCAATGAAGCAAACGCACAACGTTCTGGTTCAGCAGCTTTAAAACAGACCTAATAATCAAACCAAATTTAAAATGAAAATAGCAAAGAGCCAAAGATGAAACCCTGAGGAACCCCGCAGGTTAAGTGAGCTCCTAGAAAACCTTTGACCTTTAAGTCAGAGGAAGCATCACCTGATCTCCAGAGACCAGACTGCGTTCCAGCAGATTGCCAGTTTACTCATTGGTTTGTAGTGACCCAAACTGGAGGAGTGGATGATGCGCCACCTGCTGGGTGAACCTGGATCTGATGCAGAATCCCGTCTGGTGAAGCCTCACCTGTCCGGCTGCTCAGGGAGGAAACCGGGCCGCCCAGGTTCCCGTCTGGTTCCTGCGGCGGCTCGTCGCCTGCAGCTGGCAGCTCATTGGCCGGTGAGGCGGCACCAGGTGTGGGCGGGGCCACGGAGGCCTGGGGCCGGTCCAGCACCATGTGGGTGAGGGGGGTGAGGAAGTGGAAGGTGAGGGACAGGTTGGTGGCCTGCTGGGTTTGCTCCTCCCTCTCCCTGCCGGAGCGGCTGCGCAGCCGCGTCCGCAGCCCCTGCTTCACGCTGAGGAAACCCCAAACGCGCCGCACGAAGTCTGCAGCCACCGGACCCAGGGGGCTCCCCCACCCCTGCGTGACCCCTGGCCCCACCGCCTTCACGCGCTCCTCCGTCTCCGCCTGCAGGCGGCGCAGCGGCACGTCGGTCTCCATGGTGATGAGCCGGCCGCCGTTGCTGGCGGTGACCCGGACGTGGAGCGACTCGGCGCCGCGGTCGCTCAGCTTCCCGGCCACCACCATCTCCGAGCCGTTGAAGTAGTTGGTGAAGAGGCTCTGGGTGACGTAGCCCACCGAGTTCTGGGCGTAGTCGACCCGGATGTCGGACAGAAGCGGCGTTCCGATCTCGCTGTAGAACCTGGAGAGGAGCAGAGGTGGTGAAGGGGGTCAAACCTGCCCAAGCTGACTCTTAGAGGTCACCACAGCAACCGGTAGTCCTACCGTCACAAACGGAAAAACGTGAAACTCGCTGAAACAAAAATTTAACAAACACGCGTCAGTAGTTTTCCTGGTTCGTCCGGGTTCAAACATTCTCAGTCGTTCTGGAAACTGGAAGGACTTTAATGGTTTGCTGGTCCAGAAGCAGCTCTGCTCTGCCAGGTTCCACATCCAGAAACCAGGACTGGGAAGAGCGCCTCCCTTTGGTCAGATGTGGTAAAATGATGTGACCGAAACACGGAGGGGATTTTAAAAAACCAACAGCAGAAAATCTGGAAAACATTTAATAGTGTCTCTTTTTTCTCTGCTAAGTAAAGACCACAAACGATCCACGTCGGCCATGTTTGTTTACTCTGAGCTCACGGCTAAAGATCTAAAATCCTGAAATCTAAATGTTGGACCTGAGTGAAGTCGCCCCCCCACCTTCTTCAAATCTGACAAAATTGGTGTCAAACGTTTGTTCTACGTTTGTGCAGCAACAATTTTCGTTTGTGCTGCAGTTTGATAGCAGTTTGTGCTGCTATCATTTTAAAGATATAAAGAAATGTTTCTAGAGGTCATCCAAGGTCAACCAGGCCCCCCCTCCCCCCACCTTCTTCAAACCAGATAAAATGGGTGTCAATCAACTCCGTTATGTTTGTGCTGGTTTGTGCAGTAAAAGTTTTTGTTTGTGCTGCTTTGGCTTTGACGATATTAATGAAAGTGTAAAGGTCAAAAGGTCAACCAGCCCCCCCACTTTTATGAAATCCAACAAAAGTGGTGTCAAACCTTATAGTGCTACATTTGTGCTGGTTTGTGCAGCAAAAATGTTCATTTGTGCCGCTATCATTTTAAGGATATAAAGAAAGTTGGATTTCATAAAAGTTTGTAGGGCTGGTTGACCTTTTGACCTTTACTCTTTCATTAATATCGTCAAAGCCAAAGCAGCACAAACAAAAATGTTTCCTGCACAAACGTGGAACAAATGTTTGACACCAATTTTGTCTGATTTGCAGAATGAGGGGGGGACACTCAGGTAAATGTTGGACAGTGAAACCTGAGCGCCGAGTTCCTCCTGCTGTGTCTCCATGTCTCACTGTCTACATGAGCCTCTCCTGTCACTATTCAGACATGCAACCACTGAAGATGAACCTCTAAAGCCTTCAGACTCGGCAGCTGATGGTCTCATAAAAACCTTCATATTTCAGAGGCTGGACGTTTAAAGGAGCAGCAGCAAAGCGGTGATTTCAGTCCAGGCTGGATGTTTGTGTGGTTCCTCCATCCTCAGTGGATCATCTCCATCCGGACTGAGACCTGCCGGCTCCTTAAGCCGCTCACAATGACAGCATGAATGTGAACATGCGTCCTGGCAGCTGTTTGTTGAAGCCGCGGCGGCTCTGTCATCAGTCTGTCCGTTAACCCCACACACACACACATTCCTGAGCGACTGAACCAACGCCTGTCTGAGAGGACAACCTGCTGCTGCAGCTGATTACAGGTCTGCTGTCCGCCTGCGCCTGGGGAGAGACGGGGAGGAAGGACACGGCTTGCACAACATCACAATGTCTGGAAACTACAGCAGTTCAATGTTCCTGCATGCGAGGAAAGACTTTAGTTCTGATATTTAAGGAAAAACTGACTAGATTCAGATATTTGCTGATTTTAGCTTCCTACTCATTTATCTAACCAGTTAGTTTCTCCTCAGAGATCAACATGATGACTAGCTAAAGAGACATAACAATGAAAGCCATATTCTGGATTCTCCTTCCACTAAACTTTCCATTCCCAGGCTTGGAAGCTACAACCAGCTTTTTAGCAGTAACTTCTGTGGCTTTATTAAAACCATTCTGGATCAAAGCCTGAGAGTTTTCCCTGTTTTTCCAACCCATAATGTCCAGAATCTGACCAAACCGACCCGTCACTGAATGGCTCCACCATTGCTGACCCCTGTCACACTAACCCAGAGTGGTTCTGCTCCCAGTTCAGACCTGATACTGAACCAGTTCAGAACCAGTGTCAGACCAGTTTAAGCCAAATCCACACTCACCCTGTCCTCTAAACATTTTCCACAACTTTGCCACTATTTGAGTTTAAACACAGAGTGGAGACGAAGTAATGAAGGACAGAATCTCAGCCAGACAGGAAGCAGGAAGGAGATGGGTAAAGGAAAACTCCCAGGTTTGGAAAGGGAACATTTGGGTTGAGAAGGTTCTGGAGACGGGCAGGAAGGTAAAGCTGGGCGTCGTCTGCATAGCAGTGGATTTGGATCCATTCAGGCTGAAACTTCCTGTTCAGGGGAAAGCCGTAAAGCGTTACCCTTTGAGCATGGCGCTGGCGTCGGCTTCCTCCCCGATGCGCCTCGTCATCCCGCAGTTCTCCAGAGCCATGAGCTCCAGCAGCCGGTAGTCCACATCGTTCCCGATCCCGATGGTGAAGATGCAGAACTTCTCCTGCACGGCGGAGCGAGTGTTTCCCAAGATGGAGGCGGACTGAGTCTCTCCGATCGTAGGCCGGCCGTCCGTCAGAAAGATGATGAGGGAGACGCTGTTGGGTCCGGCGTCGGGGTCCGACAGGTAATCCCGAAGCAGAGCAGATCCGGTCTGGATGGCGCCGTCAATGTTTGTGCCTGAAGGGAACGAGCTAAAATCAAGGCTTGTTGGAGAAACATTAAGATACGAGATCTAAATCCTCCAAACGCTGAGGGTCAAGAGGTCGCCGTGTCTCACCGCCGTTGGGAATCAGCGTGTAGATGAACTTCTTGGCGTCTCGGATGTTCAGCGGCGTCGCCGGCACCAAACCGTCCGGCTGCCAAACCTTGACCTGTTGGAGAAGCTGATGAAGTTGAAGTGGTCAGCAGGTCTCAGGTCCCTCAGGATGGTGAAAAGAGCATCTTTGGTCTGTAAAAATCACAGGAGACGGCAGCTTAGTCTGTGCAGAAGTTTTAAACCATCCCTCATCTTCTGAAGCCTCTTCCATGTCTCCGTTTGTCGTTCTGATCTCCAGAGCAGACAGAACCAAATCATTCCCATCAGGGGCTACAGGCTTTATGGCCCGTCCTTTGACTAGGACATCTCATTGCGCATGTGAGAGAGCAGCTCATAAACATGGCCGTCTGGTCCATTAAACCCTCGGCGGTCCTCTCTCTCCTCTGTGGGCGGGTTGGGGTCCCCAGCTGAAGACGTCCATTGTGAAGCATCAAAACACGCTTGTTCTGTTCTGGGCCGGACCGGGGGCGGACCACGGGGTCAGGGGTCAAGGGTGTTGTTGTCCACAAAGCTCCGTCGCCACGGAGACGGTGACCTTCTGCTGTACTTTTCCACTTTGCTTTGCTTTTAGTTTCTGTGGTTTGTGAGCCGCTGTGGCCGGAGGGTCACGGCGAGGGAGGCGGCGGCGCAGCCTGTCGTCAGAGGTCCTCCGACTCAAATGGAAAACATGCTGAGAATCATTTCACTTCCGCTGAAATCCCAGTTTGGGTGGATTTCCTGACAGTTTGTGCAGAACTGAAAGCAGGAAGCAGATCTGGATAGTTACCGTAAAACTGGAAATACTGAGTGTTTCATGTCTTCAGCCTTTAACTCCAGTTTCCATGTTCTGGGCTCTAAATGTCTGGAAACTTTCTGGAGTTTCTGGAGGAACCTGTCGGCCTGCGCAGGTCCTGCTGAATCTCCTTGGATCGTTACGACCGGTTCTACCAGAATATGTCAGTAAATCCCATTAACACACTGGTAAAACATCAATAAATGGCTAATTCCTAAAATTAAATAACATCTTTTCACACTTATGTTCAGAAGTTTATGGTTTTTAAACATTTTATTGTTAATCTTGTGGAACTAATTTAGAAATGTTGTGATGTGATGACAAATGTGACATTTTTTACTCGCCACATTGGCCAGTGGTAGAAGTGAATAACTGCCACCTGCAGGTCGGAGTCAGCATGGCTCACAGCCAAACCTTTTAGCGATCTTAGTGAAACGTTCTGGTCTGGTTCTGGTTCTGGTGAGATCTTAGTGAAATGTTTGTCTGTTCTGGTTTGGTGAGATTTAGTGAATGTTGTCTGGTTCTGGTCTGGTGAATCTTAGTAAACGTTCTGGTCTGGTTCTGTCTGGTTCTGGTGAGATCTTAGTGAAATGTTCTGTCTGGTTCTGGTTCTGTGAGATCTTAGTGAATGTTGATTTTGTGTGAATCTGCGTAACAACTCGAGGACTGATTGAGATAAAAACGGTTTTGGCTCGACTGATATTTGTTATTTCAGCTGTTATGTTGAAGGAAGCTGGACTTCAGTAGTCCAGACCAAACATGGACTCGTCCAGGTGGACCGGACCAGCCGTCATCCAATCAGAGCACTGCTTTACCTGCCTCATCTTCTTCCCCAGCATGGAGGCGCTGCTGTCGATCACAAACACCACGTTCTTGGGAACGACCGGCAGATCTTTGGGAGCAAAGTAGTGGACGAAGTGTCCGTTCAGAACCTGGAACCAGAACAGATCCGAACACTGAAGCTCAAGGTGAGGCTGGAGGACCGACAGCGACACGCAGGGCGTCTCACCTGGATGTCTCCGATCGCCGTGTCCCGCTGGACGTCGTACCGGATCACGAAGTCTCCCAGGACGCCGCTGGTGGAGATCTTGGCCTGCTGGACGATGTTGGGGCTGAAGGAGACCTTCCAGACGTTGTTTTCGTTGGTGACCGCCGTCGTGATGGGAACCTCAGACTTGGCTGGACCACAGAGACAGGAAGCGTGTCATAGATTAACTGGATCGGATCCGGAACCCTGGTGATTGAACTGGGTCACTTCAGGCTGCGTTCACACTGCAGCCTGAAGTGACCCAGTTGATATGTTTCTTTCCGATGTTTCTGACGTAATGTGACCTGTATCCGATCTTTTCATGGCAGTGTGAACAGCTCAGGTCGGATTCTTTTAGAATGTGACCCATATCGATACGGATCCGATTCAAATGGACCATAATGTCCAGGTCTCATTAATCCCAACTGAACGTCACTGATTCTCAACAAATCTCACTATTCTGAGTCCGGATACGCAAGTGGGAAGAAAAACAACAACCATGACGACTATATGAGGATTAGGTTGTTAATATGTTGTTAATTGGTTCACTTCAGGCTGCAGTGTGAACTCACCGTGAAGGTGCGTTCACACTGCAGCCTGAAGTGAACCAATTCCGATGTTTCTGACGTAATGGGACCTGCATTCGATTTATTCTGAGTCCTGATACGAAGAAAAACAACAACCATGACGACTATATGAGGATTAAGTTGTTAATACAGTATGTTGCTCTGGTTGGACAACAACTTCAAATATGTAGCTAAGCTCCACCGTTAGCCTCCATGTTTACTCCCACTGAGCTCTTCTTCTTCTATGGTTGGCAGAACACTGAGAACGCTGACACCATGGCGCCCTCTACTGCGCATGCGGGACACTTTCAGGTCGTTCACACTGCAGAACACATACAGGTCCATTTACTGGCAGTGTGAACGGCCCGGCACAAACATCGAAATTGCCAAAAAATCGTAATTGGGTCACTTCAGGCTGCAGTGTGAACAACACACCCTCTGAGTTCTGTTCTGTTCCCATCCCGCCTCCGGATGTGATTTGCAAATCGAACCTGTGATCTTGTCTCCGCGGAGCGGCAGAACCTCCAGGTCCAGGATGGACGCCTGGTCCACGATGGAGACGTCCAGGCGGAGGCGGCTGACCAGCTGCAGAGGCCGCAGGCTGGTCACCAGCTGGTAGCGTCCCAGCCGCCGCTGCAGGAGCTCCTCGTACATCAGCAGGAAGACGGCCCGGTTCCGGCCCGGTATGCTGGCCGTGGCCCGGAACAGCTCCGGCGCCGAGCTGCACAATGAAGACCAAATATTCAAACTGTCCCTCATCAGAACCGAGACCCGGTACTGATGGACTGGGAGTGTTTCAGTTCTTCAGCCAAACATTCAGAATCACAACTTTACTTCCTAAAAGGTTCTGGTACCGATCAGAACCAAGAGAACCAGCAATGAAGCTGAAGATCATGTGAAGAATCGATGAAACCAGAGGCTGCAGCACATCTTACTGGTTCTGGTTAGATGTTACTGGTTCTGGTTTACATGTTACTGGTTCAGATGTTACTGGTTCTGGTTTACATGATACTGGGTCAGATGTTACTGGTTCTGGTTTACATGATACTGGGTCAGATGTTACTGGTTCTGGTTTAGATGTTACTGGTTCTGGTTTAGATGTTACTGGTTCTGGTTTACATGTTACTGGTTCAGATGTTACTGGTTCTGGTTTACATGATACTGGGTCAGATGTTACTGGTTCTGGTTTAGATGTTACTGGTTCTGGTTTACATGTTACTGGTTCAGATGTTACTGGTTCTGGTTTACATGTTACTGGTTCAGATGTTACTGGTTCTGGTTTAGATGTTACTGGTTCTGGTTTACATGTTACTGGTTCAGATGTTACTGGTTCTGGTTTAGATGTTACTGGTTCTGGTTTACATGATAATGGGTCAGATGTTACTGGTTCTGGTTTACATGTTACTGGTTCAGATGTTACTGGTTCTGGTTTACATGATACTAGGGTCAGATGTTACTGGTTCGTCGTATGGTTCAGATGTTACTGGTTCTGGTTTAATGTTACTGGTTCTACAGATGTTACTGTAGGTTCTGGTTAGATGTTACTGGTTCTGGTTTACATGTTACGTTGGTATGTCTGGTTTTAATGTTACTGGTTCAGATGTTACTGGTTCTGGTTTAGATGTTACTGGTTCTGGTTTACATGTACTGGTTCTGGTTTACATGTTACTGGTTCGTGTTACTGGTTACTGGTTTAGATGTTACTGGTTCTGGTTTACATGATAATGGGTCAGATGTTACTGGTTCTGGTTTAGATGTTACTGGTTCTGGTTTACATGATAATGGGTCAGATGTTACTGGTTCTGGTTTACAATGTTACTGGTTCTGGTTTACATGTACTGGTTCAGATGTTACTGTTCTGGTTTAGATGTTACTGGTTCTGGTTTACATGATAATGGGTCAGATGTTACTGGTTCTGGTCAGATGTTACTGGTTCTGGTTTACATGATAATGGGTCAGATGTTACTGGTTCTGGTTAGATGTTACTGGTTCTGGTTTACATGATAATGGGTCAGATGTTACTGGTTCTGGTTTACATGTTACTGGTTCAGATTTACTGATTCTGGTTTAGATGTTACTGATCTGGTTTACATGTTACTGGTTCTGGTTTACATGTTACTGGTTCAGATGTTACTGATTCTGGTTTAGATGTTACTGGTTCTGGTTTACATGATAATGGGTCAGATGTTACTGGTTCTGGTTTACATGTTACTGGTTCAGATGTTACTGGTTCTGGTTTACATGATACTGGGTCAGATGTTACTGGTTCTGGTTTAGATGTTACTGGTTCTGGTTTACATGATATGGTCAGATGTTACTGGTTCTGGTTTACATGTTACTGGTTCAATGTTACTGGTTCTGGTTTACATGATACGGGTACAGATGTTACTGGTTCTGGTTTAGATGTTACTGGTTCTGGTTTACATGTTACTGGTTCAGATGTTACTGGTTCTGGTTTAGATGTTACTGGTTCTGGTTTACATGTTACTGGTCTGGTTTAGATGTTCTGGTTCAGATGTTACTGGTTCTGGTTTAGATGTTACTGGTTCTGGTTTACATGTTACTGGTTCTGGTTTACATGTTACTGGGTCAGATGTTACTGGTTCTGGTTTAGATGTTACTGGTTCTGGTTTACATGATAATGGGTCAGATGTTACTGGTTCTGGTTAGATGTTACTGGTTCTGGTTTACATGATAATGGGTCAGATGTTACTGGTTCTGGTTTACATGTTACTGGTTCTGGTTTACATGTTACTGGTTCAGATGTTACTGATTCTGGTTTAGATGTTACTGGTTCTGGTTTACATGATAATGGGTCAGATGTTACTGGTTCTGGTCAATGTACTGTTCTGTTACATGATAATGGGTCAGATGTTACTGGTTCTGGTTAGATGTTACTGGTTCTGGTTTACATGATAATGGGTCAGATGTTACTGGTTCTGGTTTACATGTTACTGGTTCAGATGTTACTGATTCTGGTTTAGATGTTACTGACTCTGGTTTACATGTTACTGGTTCTGGTTTACATGTTACTGGTTCAGATGTTACTGATTCTGGTTTAGATGTTACTGGTTCTGGTTTACATGATAATGGGTCAGATGTTACTGGTTCTGGTTTACATGTTACTGGTTCAGATCTTACTGGTTCTGGTTAGTGGTTCTGACTGGGAAATGCAGAAGGACCTTCTGCCATGTTGGACTCAAAGCTCCTCTGGATGCATATTTATATAAGGAACCGCTGAAAATCTGTTTCCATGGAAACTACATGATGTCATTTCCTCCAGCTGGGGTCAGAGGTCGCTATAAACGGCTGCTCACTGCCTAATGAGTCTTAATCTGAAGATCAGGAGGCTGCAGACAGATGGGGGCGTGGCCACACACACACACACACACACTCTAAGGGTTTTCCTACCTTGTGTCACTCGTCTCTCTGTTCCTGGCTTTGCCGTTCCTCGGTTTGGCTGCCTTGTCCTTCGGCCTGACTTCGCTCTGATAGACACGCCCTCCGATAATCCTGGTTCAAGGAGGTCAAAGGTCAAGCATTGGAGCACCACACAATTCAGCACTACTATTGTCAGAGCTCCACTGGGTTTGTCTTCAACAAAGGAGCCAGAAAATGCTGTCAGTACGTATTCAGAGGTTTCCTGCTCATGAATTAACAGATCTGCGCTCGTCTCAACTGTTAGGACAACGTTCAACTTTCTGCCTGAAATCTCCATGGCAACGGAGACGGGAGGGGCGACTGCAGCCACCAGATTCAGTTTGGGATCTGAAACTCCAGATAAACCGGTTCCTGATCTGGATTCAGGTTTAGTTCAGATGGTGTAAAAAAACTAAATATTTACTGACACCTAGTCAAAACCCTCCTTCCCTCCCTCCCTCCCTCCAGGATTTCTGGGTAATTTTGGGACCTTCTGGTGTCGGGTTTTCGGTCTGGATCGGCTCCGGTGAGACTGCAGGTTCTTACATGGTGAAGTTGGAGACGTAGGCGGCAGCGGGGATCTGGATCTGGAAGACGGCTTCAGCGGCAGCGCTGTGTCGGTTCAGCATGGAGCAGAACACCGCCGTGAAGGCGTAGCGCGAGATGACGCTGGTCTTGATGGACAGCTCCTGGATGTGCGGCTTGTTCTCCTGACAGAGACACACGTGACAGCAAAATGTGGCAACGCCCTATTCCAGAACCAAAGTCACAAAGTTTTTCTTTCATTCATTCGTTGGGATTTTATGAAGGAACTGATTTATGGTTTCTGTCATTTTTACTTTAAACATCTGAAAAGTGTGGAGTGTATGTGTAGTCAAAACGTTACCGACTGGATCTCCTCCAGAGAACATCTGACATCGTCAGTTTCAAATCTAGCAGTGATTCTCAGTGGGATTCAGGTCTGGACTTTGACTAGGCCATTCTAACCTGAATCTGCTGCATGTTCACAGTGGAAGGTGAACTTTGACCCCAGTCTCTGGACTTCTGCAGGTTTTCCTCCTGATTTTAGCTCCATGAGTTCGTCTATTTCTCTGTACCGGTGGAGAAAGTACTCAAGAAATGTACTTCAGTAAAAGTACAAATACACAGACAAAAATGTACTCTAGTAAAAGTAAAAGTACCACATTAAGATTTTTCGTGAGTAAAAGTAAAAAAGTCCTGGCTTTTAAAAATACTTAAGCATTAAAAGTAAAAGTACTTGCTGAATAATACCTAATCGCTAATATCATTAAGTGAACCAATAGTATTTAATTTTAATACATCAGAAATGTGCCATTTTAATGAGCAATGCCACAGATAAGGCATGTTTTTATTATGTTTACTCTCTGTAACATAGTTTAGACGTAGATATTTTATTCTATGTATCATAATTTCAGGGATGGAAACATCTGGTCTCCTGTCCTAACAGTATGAACTTCACTTTTTTGCCACTAATGGCTTTTATGTTGAAAGAAAACCAACAGAAAGGTGGGGGAGGACATGGAACCAAGGAGCCACGTAGCAGAGTTGTAGTCGAGACCAAGACCAGCGCACCGCCCTACATGACACAATAAAATTAAGTCCATCTATCAACATTGCTTCACAAATTGATCTGAAAGATCCACATTCCCATAAAAACACCTAGATATTAAATACTTGGAACTGCATAATTTAACCAGTATCAATTCAAACTCTTCATTCTGCTTTGTTCTCTTCTCTGTGCTACAACCCGCAGAGACTCTCCTGCCATCCCTAAAACAAATAACGCCCAGGGCGGTTGCCCATATTCCCAACATCAGAAACCACAACTGTCTGCACCATTAAACAGCAATTAAGGCAATGCATTAATGGTAAACGACACTCAACTATGAACACTGTCCAAGACGCAACAAGCAAGAAGTAACCAGGCAGAAGGAGGTGATTGTTCTCATCCTCCCTCCTGCTGCAACGTCTGTCACCTTGACAGGAGACGAAAACACAGAGCAATGAGCTGCTCTGTGTTCTTACATTGTTTTATTTATTCGCCAATTAAATAATCTATAAATTTTTTAATGAAATAAAATAATAGCTACTGCAGTGGACACAGAGAATTACAAGAACAAAGTGAGGCTTCAGTCCTATCAACCTCAGTAAAGATCCGTCCAGAAGAATTGGGTCGTTCCTGAATGTCATATTACTATATTGCACTTTGGTCACAGCGTTGTTCCATACATGAACACCTCAGTCAAAACCTCCACACAATAATTCAGGGCATGAGTGATAATTTTGTTTCATCACAGATGTAACATGTGTCCCTGTAGAGTTAGATCAGCTAAGCTCCACCTTTCTAAGCTTCTTTTCCAAGTGACGCTAAAAGTTGGACTAAGCGCTGCTGATTTTCCATGTCGCCATATCTATGATTTATGCAGCTATTATCGATTAGACAGACATTTTCTCCCGCTCAGAGGAAACCACTGCGCATGTCTGCAGCTCCGCGTGCGAGTAAAGGTGGAGGCGATGGGTGACAACAGACACTAAGTCACGTTATTGCTTGGATTTTACGGCGCCACCTTAAATCCCTGAATTGCACATTTTAAAGGACAAAAAGCTCAACGAGACTTGGATGTAACGAGTAACGCGAGACTTTAGTAGAAATGTAGTGAAGTAGAAAGTACAGATACTTACTGTAAAATGTAGTGGAGAAAAAGTAGAAAGTATCCATTATTAAATCTACTTAAGGAAAGTGCAGATACATGAAAATTGTACTTAAGTAAAGTAACGAAGTACTTGTACTTCATTACTTCCCACCACTGCCTGTCCCACAGCATGATGCTGCCACCCCCATGTTTCATGGCTTGTAATTATTTCACTCTAAATGTATCTAGTAAACAAATACAGAGTGACATCATATGACAACATATTCATTTTTCAATGAATATGTTTTAATTTCAAAAATTATATTTAAATATTCAATGGAATATTAATTTATTTTGTAACATATTCACATTTAATTATCTCATTTAGTTTTTTTGCTAGTTTGGTGCTCCATACAGCTCAGGAGTCGCATCATGATGAATCTATGAATCATGTTTAGACCCCGACTTGGCGCCTCGCGGCCCCAGCGGGGTCCCGGCCCCCACTTTGGGAAGCCGCTCTAAAGAACCTCTGAACTGGGACTGGATTATCCTTCAGGGTATCAGAGGAAAATGCTTTTTAGATGTTTAACTGTAAAAATGTTTCAGAATAATAAACCATACAAGAAGGAAGAGTTCAACAATAGCGGGAGTTTATGTCTCGTCTGGTTTTCCTCCGGATGAATCATGTTCATCTCAGCTGCAGCAGGAATCTGCAGCGGATCCAACATTACAGAACCTCCTGGCGGATCTGCGCGTCCCGCCCAGAGATCTAACTAGGTCACCGACCAGGAGCCGAACTTGAAGTTACTAAACCCAAAACCTTCTGAAAGCCTCATAAATGACTTCCTACCTTTAGCAGGATGGTTTTCACCTGCCGCGGGACTCTGCGCGGCTCCTGCAGACACAAACACTCAGAATGAGAAGTTCAACCCGGAGCTGCACACTGCGCTGCAGCAGCTCCTCTTACCAGGTCCAGGTCAAAATCTCCCCAGTCTGGATCCGGATCCTCCTGCAGCCGGAAGCCCGGGCTGCAGCTGAGCAGCAGAACCAGCAGCAGCAGCAGCATCTTGTCTGCGGGTCAGGCTGTTAGAAGCAGGAATGCGCCATGACGCCCAGTGTTCCCAGTCCGGGTCTGACTGAGCGCAGAGTCTGCAGCGGGAGAAATCCGCCCACAGGAGGAAGATGAAGTGCTGCTGGTTTCTGCTCCTCTGCTCCTGATGAAGGAAACATGCAGAAACCCGGAACCTCCTCCAGAACCACCCAAATCTGCGTTTCTCCTCTTTTTAAGACCCGAATCCTCTGAACGGGCCACTTTTCTCCACCAGGGGGCAGAAGATTTATAAAAAGTTTAAATTTAATCAGTCTGGTTCTGAGTCGGTTCGGGTTTGTTCTGGATTTTAAACCCGGATGTTGAATGTTTGGGTCACATTGTTACTTTCTGACCTCCATTTATCAGTTTATTATTATTTGGTGTGACGTTTATGAATTATTCAGACAATTACTAATGCATTTTATTGATTTCCTGAAAACCTCCGGATTGTTCTGGTGGTTCTGATCCGGGTTTGATTCTGGTTCCGGGGTGAGATAATCTTCCCAAATATTAAACCTGATATAGAAAAACTATAATCGATAATAAAAACAAGACAAGACCCCGGTTCAAACCTGTGTACGCAGGAGTCGCCCCCTGTTGGTAGATGTGGTTTAATGCAAGATGCTGTGAACTGAAGTCAAATTTCTTATTTTTAAACATAAACTCTGGGTAACTTTTCAACAGAAACTTGTTTTAAGCAGATAAATATTTTAATATTTTAGTCCTACTTTCACTGGCAGATTGTTTTACTTATGGGAAAACGTCTCGTTATAAGTGAATGAATCATTTTCTTAAGCTCCGGTATTTTGCTGAAAAGTTACTTGTAATTAGTTTTGTCTTATTTCATGTGTAATAAAATATGTTCATTAAAAACTAAATTAAAGTCTTTGTTCAGGTTTCCTGCTTTTGCAGCGTAAAGATTTATATTCTGACTTACATGAGCCTCTGTCGACATCTTGTGGTCAGAATGAAGCATTACACCTGTGTGTTTCAGAGGAGCCGCTCGTCCTGCGCCTCCAGGTCAGGGGTCAAAGTTTGTTTCCCTCTGTGTTCCTACATGCAGCTCAGTAAATATTGACCAGGTTCGAGTCGATGGGGTCAGTTTGGTGGATTTTAAGCTCTCAGCTCGCTGCCGTTCCTCTGCTCCTGTTTTATTCTCCATAGTTTTGTGTAGAAATATGAGTGTGTGAACCTGAGGAGCCTGGAACCATGAGGCGTCCGCTGCTGCTCGCTCTGGGGCTGCTGCTCCTTCATCACAGCTGCTGCTTTGAGTTTGTGATAAACGGAGACTGGGAGGACGAGGAGGTGAGGCTGCACAGGAATTTATTAGAAATTAATTTATTTCAAACAGATCAAAACAATGAGCTTATTTTCCTGTTTAAGACCTGGGGATCACAGACTGTTAATTTAATACATAAACATTTACATAACCTGTCAAATAGAATAACACATTGTACAAAACGCAGGAGAGGATGAGACATTACGTCAGATCATAAAAATACACAAAAATAAAATGAAACGTCAGTCAGAAGTGAAGAAACAAACATTTCAATGAGAGACACCATCAATAATCATTAAAATATTGATTTACGTTTCATTGATTATGGTTCAAATCACCTCCAGCCACATGTGGTGGAGGTTTGACCCCAAATCTGACTAAGTCTGATTTAAAGAACTCAGGGTTTCAGCTGCTTTTCAGTTTTCTGGGAGTTTGTTCCAAATTTGTGGTCAGAGAAGCTGAAAGCTGGTTGGTCTGGTTCTGATGCAGAAGAGAAGGTGTAGAACTGGGTGGTGTAAAACTGGGTGATATAGAGCTGGGTGGTGTAGAACCAAGTGGTGTAGAACTGGTTGAAATAGAGCAGGGTGGTGTAGAACTGGGTGGTGTAGAACCAGATGGTGTAGATCTGGGTGGTGTAGAACCAGGTGATGTAGAACCAGGTGGTGTAGAACCAGGTGATGTAGAACCAGATGGTGTAGATCTGGGTGGTGTAGAACCAGGTGATGTAGAACCAGGTGGTGTAGAACCAGGTGATGTAGAACCAGGTGGTGTAGAACCAGATGGTGTAGATCTGGGTGGTGTAGAACCAGGTGATGTAGAACCAGGTGGTGTAGAACCAGGTGATGTAGAACCAGGTGGTGTAGAACCAGGTGGTGTAGATCTGGGTGGTGTAGAACCAGGTGATGTAGAACCAGGTGGTGTAGAACCAGGTGGTGTAGATCTGGGTGGTGTAGAACCGGGTGGTGTAGAACCAGGTGGTGTAGAACCAGGTGGTGTAGAACCAGGTGATGTAGAACCAGGTGGTGTAGAACCAGGTGATGTAGAACCAGGTGGTGTAGAACTGGGTGGTGTAAAACTGGTGATAGGTGGGTAGAACCTGGGTGGTGTAAAACCAAGTGGTGTAGAACCAGATGGTGTAGAACCAAGTGGTGTAGAACTAGGAGAAATATAGCAGGGTGGTGTAGAACTGGGTGGTGTAGAACCAGATGGTGTAGATCTGGGTGGTGTAGAACCAGGTGATGTAGAACCAGGTGGTGTAGAACCAGGTGATGTAGAACCAGGTGGTGTAGATCTGGGTGGTGTAGAATCGGGTGGTGTAGAACCAGGTGATGTAGAACCAGGTGATGTAGAACCAGGTGGTGTAGAACCAGGTGATGTAGAACCAGGTGGTGTAGAACCAGGTGGTGTAGATCTGGGTGGTGTAGAATCGGGTGGTGTAGAACCAGGTGGTGTAGAACCAGGTGGTGTAGATCTGGGTGGTGTAGAACCAGGTGATGTAGAACCAGGTGGTGTAGAACCAGGTGATGTAGAACCAGGTGGTGTAGATCTGGGTGGTGTAGAACCAAGTGGTGTAGAACTAGGTGAAATATAGCAGGGTGGTGTAGAAGTGGGTGGTGTAGAACCGGGTGGTATAGATCCAGGTGATGTAGAACCAGGTGGTGTAGAACCAGGTGGTGTAGAACCAGGTGGTGTAGATCTGGGTGATGTAGAACCAGGTGGTGTAGAACCAGGTGGTGTAGAACCGGGGGTGTAGATCTGGGTGGTGTAGAACCAGGTGATGTAGAACCAGGTGGTGTAGATCCAGGTGATGTAGAACCAGGTGGTGTAGAACCAGGTGGTGTAGAACCGGGGTGTAGATCTGGGTGGTGTAGAACCAGGTGATGTAGAACCAGGTGGTGTAGATCCAGGTGATGTAGAACCAAGTGGTGTAGAACTGGTTGAAATAGAGCAGGGTGGTGTAGAACTGGGTGGTGTAGAACCAGATGGTGTAGATCTGGGTGGTGTAGAACCAGGTGATGTAGAACCAGGTGGTGTAGAACCAGGTGATGTAGAACCAGGTGGTGTAGAACCAGGTGGTGTAGATCTGGGTGGTGTAGAACCAGGTGATGTAGAACCAGGTGGTGTAGAACCAGGTGGTGTAGATCTGGGTGGTGTAGAACCGGGTGGTGTAGAACCAGGTGGTGTAGAACCAGGTGGTGTAGAACCAGGTGATGTAGAACCAGGTGGTGTAGAACCAGGTGATGTAGAACCAGGTGGTGTAGAACTGGTGGTGTAAAACTGGGTGATAGGTGGGTAGAACCTGGGTGGTGTAGAACCAAGTGGTGTAGAACCAGATGGTGTAGAACCAAGTGGTGTAGAACTAGGAGAAATATAGCAGGGTGGTGTAGAACTGGGTGGTGTAGAACAGATGGTGTAGATCTGGGTGGTGTAGAACCAGGTGATGTAGAACCAGGTGGTGTAGAACCAGGTGATGTAGAACCAGGTGGTGTAGATCTGGGTGGTGTAGAATCGGGTGGTGTAGAACCAGGTGATGTAGAACCAGGTGATGTAGAACCAGGTGGTGTAGAACCAGGTGATGTAGAACCAGGTGGTGTAGAACCAGGTGGTGTAGATCTGGGTGGTGTAGAATCGGGTGGTGTAGAACCAGGTGGTGTAGAACCAGGTGGTGTAGATCTGGGTGGTGTAGAACCAGGTGATGTAGAACCAGGTGGTGTAGAACCAGGTGATGTAGAACCAGGTGGTGTAGATCTGGGTGGTGTAGAACCAAGTGGTGTAGAACTAGGTGAAATATAGCAGGGTGGTGTAGAAGTGGGTGGTGTAGAACCGGGTGGTATAGATCCAGGTGATGTAGAACCAGGTGGTGTAGAACCAGGTGGTGTAGAACCAGGTGGTGTAGATCTGGGTGATGTAGAACCAGGTGGTGTAGAACCAGGTGGTGTAGAACCGGGGGTGTAGATCTGGTGGTGTAGAACCAGGTGATGTAGAACCAGGTGGTGTAGATCCAGGTGATGTAGAACCAGGTGGTGTAGAACCAGGTGGTGTAGAACCGGGGGTGTAGATCTGGGTGGTGTAGAACCAGGTGATGTAGAACCAGGTGGTGTAGATCCAGGTGATGTAGAACCAGGTGGTGTAGAACGGGTGGTGTAGATCGGGTGGTGTAGAACCAGGTGGTGTAGAACCAGGTGATGTAGAACCAGGTGGTGTAGAACCAGGTGGTGTAGATCTGGGTGGTGTAGAACCGGGTGATGTAGAACCAGGTGGTGTAGAACCGGGTGGTGTAGATCTGGGTGGGATGAATAATGAATAATAACTGCTTGATGCTCCATCAGTTCTGAAATGCCCATAATTTTCACTTTATCACATTTTCTGAGAAGTTAACCAACTCACTTTAGTCGAAATGTAATAAATTTATTGTTTTCTTTGGTTGAACTATTTTGTTTTGTAAAAATGAACCAGAAACATAAAAAGTCAAACTTTCCTTCAGACACAGAGAATCAGAACCATGAGAAACTAGAAGCTCATCATTCTGGTTCCGTCTGCAAACAAAAATATAGTTTTTATCAAACTAAACAGAATCATTTTGATCTTATTTCAACTCATAACCATCAGTTTTAGGTTTTCTCCTAATATCTGTCTGATTTTTCTTGCTGTGTCTCGGCCGTCAGCCTGGACTGGACCTTCCTCCGGACCGGCCGAAGGTGGGATCCTCGGTTCTGACCCGAGCCCGGCGGGCCGCGCTGACCAGCGAGGAGGACCAGACCTCTGAGGTGAAGACTGGGGCAGAGTTGAGCCTTATCTAGTGATCAATATCCGACTGTTTGAGGAGTTCCTCGTGGCAGGCAGGGCGCTGACCCGCTGGGGTCGGCCACATTCAGCCCCAGCAGTTCTGCGTTAGACTCCAGAACCCTCCAGAACCTTCCAGGGTTTTCCAGGACCGTCCAGTCCGGCTGTTGGATCCGAACCAGAACCTTGCGTGTGGGTTGTCTGGTTTGGGTCTCCAGTCGTCTTCATGATTTAATCCAGCGTCTCAGAACCACTGGCAGCCACAGGCCCACAGCATGATGCTGCCAACACCATGCTGCTGTGAAAAGTGTTTCCTCTTTCCTGACTTCCTAGTTTTAAAGACGAAGAACAGTTGTTTTTAGGTGAAAGTCTTTTTAAACCTGTGTGAGAACGGGATCGCCCCCTGCTGGTGGAGCTCACCTGTGGTCAATCACACCTGATCTCCGTCAGCTTAACAGGAAGTGGATCCAGGCAGGAACCAATCAGACCCCAGACCTGACAGAAAACGTGAAACCACCCCTAGAGGTCGGCGCCGACCTCCTAAAGGTCACCAAAAACCCACAGCACCACCCAGAGAGCTGCACTGTGTGGTTAAGGTCAAAGGTCACGCCTCCTCTGAGCAGAGAGGAAGCTTCGGCTCGGTTCTGGATGATCCCAAAGCCTTCTGGGAAATCTGGACGTGTGTGTTGGTCCTTCTGGTTTGGCCGACCCGAGGTTCTGGTTCGGTTCTGAACGTCTGATCCTGGAATCTGATCAGAAACCGGCGTTCCTCTGACTCATCTGTTGCTAGGCAACCCGAGGTTTTGAAGATTATTTTCGCAACGTTTGAGACTAAAAAGTGAAGAAATATCTATCTAATATATATCTATGTTCTGCTCCAACTTCCTCTATGTTTTTATGATTGTTATTTTTCATTTCTCTTTGTTTTAATGACATGCTTGTATTTCTGTTTTAACCGTCTCCGCTCGGCGCCCCCCGCAGGCCGTCCGGGGCGACGACGTCACGGTGAACAGTTACCGGGTGGAGAGCCGCATCACGTCCCGCTTCGCCCTCACCTCGGTCCGCAGCTCGGTGCTCAACTCCGGCTCCAGGGCTCAGAGCATCGGCTTCAACGTCCAGATCCCCAAGCGGGCCTTCATCTCCAACTTCACCATGTGAGGCCGGCCGGCCGCCGCCGCCGCCGGCTCACAGGCGGGACGCCAACCGCCTCTTCTCCCCCTGCAGGAACGTGAACGGCATCACGTTCGTGGGCTCGGTGAAGGAGAAGGCGCTGGCCCGGCGGCTGTACGCGCAGGCCGTCTCCAGGAACAAAGCGGCGGCCATCGTGAGGACCAACGTCCAGGACCTGGAGACCTTCACCACGGAGGTCCACGTCCCGCCGGGCAGCGCCGTCGCCTTCGAGCTGCACTACCAGGAGCTGATGGAGCGCCGGCTGGGCGCCTACCAGCACCGCCTGGTGCTGCGGCCCGGGCGGCCCGTCCCGCGCCTCCAGGTGAGGGAGCCGCGGCCCGACTCTGAGCTGTCCGCCGACCTCTGACCTCTGACCCCACACCTGCCCAGGTGGACGTCTACATCTACGAGCCGAAGGGGATTTCAAAGCTGGAAACGCCAAACACTCTGGGAGAGAGATTTCAAAATCTGATCCAAGTCACAGCGACGAAAAACAAGGTAACCTGGAGGAGAATACTACTATAGTACTACTATAATACTATAGTACTACTAGTACTACTATAATACTATAGTACTACTATAGTACTATAGTACTACTATAGTACTACTATAATACTATAGTACTACTATAATACTACTACTACTATAGTACTTCTAGTACTACTATAATACTACTACTACTATAGTACTACTATAATACTACTACTACTATAGTACTACTATAATACTATAGTACTACTATAATACTACTACTACTATAGTACTACTATAATACTATAGTACTACTATAGTACTACTAGTACTACTATAATACTATAGTACTACTATAGTACTACTAGTACAACTATAATAATATAGTACTACTATAGTACTACTATAATACTACTACTACTATAGTACTTCTAGTACTACTATAATACTATAGTACTACTATAGTACTACTATAGTACTACTAGTACAACTATAATAATATAGTACTACTATAGTACTACTATAATACTACTACTACTATAGTACTTCTAGTACTACTATAATACTATAGTACTACTATAGTACTACTATAATACTACTACTATAGTACTTCTAGTACTACTATAATACTACTACTATAGTACTTCTAGTACTACTATAATACTATAGTACTTCTAGTACTACTATAATACTATAGTACTACTATAGTACTACTATAATACTACTACTACTATAGTACTACTATAATACTACTACTACTATAGTACTACTATAATACTACTACTACTATAGTACTACTATAATGCTACTATAGTAGTACTATAGTACCACTGATAATAATCATATTGGTTTCTGCTTTTCATCACCTCTGGATTATTTTGAAACTCGGATCTTAAACCATTCAAATGATTTTGGTCTTATTAGTAAAATTAGTTTTTTATTAATTCTTTGATTGAAATCATTTTTTTGTTTGTTTACTCAGTTTATTCAGACACTGAAGTTTTTAAAGTTTGTTTTAATTTTGAGACATTTAAATAATTCAATGTTTTAATTTTTAACATATTTATAAAATATTTAAGTCAATATTTTTGCATAGACTTATGGTTAATAAAGTTAAAATAAAACAGGTACATGTTTCAAAAAATGCATCATGGCATATGTCATAAATATGACAATATGGTTTTAAACAATTTCATAGTAAATGTTTTTAAATAAAATTAGAAATTGTCTCATTTTATAACAAATTAAACAATTTCTGATTTCTCTCCTTATTAATATTTTAGGATTAAAATGTTGCTGAAGTGATGAATCACTAGACAATGTTTTATTAAATACTTCATTACATATGAAATATTTTGATTATTTGATTTAATTTTTCATAGTTAAAAATAAACGGGTTAGGCATCAAACATTAATTACAATGTTATTAATGATTTTATGGTTTTCTGAATTATGCTGCATTTATTGCATGGTCTAAGAATAGAAATATTTATCAAGTACTATTAATAACATGAACTAGCATCATATATTTACTCATTTAAGGCTGAAGCTGGTAATACATAATTATACATTTTGGTTGTTTTATGCACATATTATAAATAATCATTTCTACGTTTTTGCTCAGGCTCATGTTGCCTTCAAGCCAAATTTGCATCAGCAGAGAAAATGTGAGAATTGCTCCGGCAGCGCCATCGACGGCGTCTTCTCTGTCAAATACGACGTGACCAGAGACAGCAACGCAGGGGAGCTGCAGGTGACCTTTGACCCCAGCAGGAAACAACCTCCACTTCCTCAGACATTACAGAGATGATTGTGACTCTGTGTTTCAGGTGTCAGATCTGTATTTTGTTCACTTCTTCGCTCCTTCAAACCTCTCTCCTCTTCCTAAAAACATCGTTTTCGTCATCGACGTCAGCGGCTCCATGTGGGGGGTCAAGATGAAGCAGGTGAGTGACGTCTGTCTGTGTGGAACGCTGCCACCCTGTGGCCGTTTCCCAGAATGCACTGAGCTCGGCGGTCCCGCCGTAGACGGTGGAGGCCATGAAGGCGATTCTGGACGACCTGAAGACGGAGGACCGCTTCAGCGTCATCGACTTCAACCACAACGTGCGCTGCTGGAGCGAGGAGCTGCTTCCCGCCTCGCCGCTGCAGGTGGCCGACGCCAAGCGATACGTCCAGAACATCAAACCCACCGGAGGTAGAGAGGCAGAGTGTGACCCGGCGCCGGGCCGGGAGCCGCCCCCATAACCGCTGGCCGTGTTCCTGACAGGCACCAACATCAACGAGGCGCTGATCCGAGCCGCTCAAATGCTGGTCAGGGCCAACAGCCAGGGCTTGGTCGACCCGCGCTCCGTCTCCATGGTCATCCTGGTGTCTGACGGGGACCCCACCGTAGGTAGGACAACCGGAACCGAGGAGCCGGACGCCTCGGGCGGCTGGTTCTGATCCGACTGGGGCGCCTTGCAGGAGAGATCAAGCTCAGTAAGATCCAGAAGAACGTGAAGCGAGTGATGACGGAGGAGCTGTCTCTCTTCTCGCTGGGCATCGGCTTCGACGTCGACTACGACTTCCTGGAGCGCATCGCCATGGAGAACAGGGGCGTGGCCCAGAGGATCTACGCCAATCACGACGCAGCTGAGCAGATCCGGGTGAGACACTGGACGACGCAGCAGGAAGTAGCTGCTGAACCCACAGACTTGTCCAGCTGTACCGGTCAGTGTCAGAATCTAACTCTTTCGGTGTGTCCCTGTCTCTGCAGGCCTTCTACAGCCAGGTGTCGTCCCCCCTGCTGAAGAAGGTCGCCGTCCATTTCCCAGAGGGAGCCGTGACCGACGTCACCCAGAGCCACTTCGATAAGTTCTTCGGCGGCTCGGAGCTGGTGGTGGCCGGGAAGGTGCAGCTGTCCGACAGCAACACGCTGACCAGCTTCACCTCTGCTTCGGCTGTGAGTGCGACGCGCCGAGACGCCGCTGAGGCTCTGGACGCCTGCTGACGTCCGTGTCCCCATGTCCTGCAGGCCGGCCTGCAGCTCAGCCTGGAGACGGAGGCCGACATCACGGAGCTGGACCTGGAGCTGGCCAAGCAGCAGCACTGCTTCACTGGCTTCGCCAGGCAGATGTGGGCTTACCTCACCATCAAACAGCTGATCAGGGAGAGGTGAGGCCCACAGCGCCACGTCTTCACTCTGGGTCACCTGGACCAGGGTCGGCTGTTTAATAGGGCTGTAGAATAACATCGATATCACGATATATATCGATATTTTCTTTCCTAGAAACAAATCGATATTCATCCTGAAGTATCGTAACGTCCAACTGTCACCTAGTTCACTCACTGCTGGCTTCACCAGGTCATCAGGCTTAGAGTGATTCCTTCAGATGTTCAGGTTAAAAAGGTATCAAACTATTCAGAGCAGGAACTTGGTTCACTTTATTTACTTTACTAATGCATGTCAGCTACAGTTTGGACTGTTTCAACTAAAAGAAACATGTTTTCTCTCCACTTCTTTGGTTCATTTTGTCCAGCTGTCCACTTTAAGTCTGTGTCCAACCAGAACCAGGTATTGTGTAGTTGGAGCTTTTAATCAGTTTTCAGTTAAATTCATTCAGTCCAACTTTATAACAGTCACAAAATGTCACCAAAATCACTCTGTCCCTCTGAAATCTTTCAGAAAATCGCAAAAGTGTATTGAATTGTATCGTTTGCTGAATATCGCGATACATATCGTATCGTGGGCAGAATATCGTGTATCGTATCGTGAGATTATTGTATCACTACAGCCCTACTGTTTAATCAGGAACCAGAACGCAGCAGAGAGTTTCTGGGTGGTAAGTGGAAAAACCAGCTGACCAAACATGCTGGAGCTCCTCTTGTGTTGCTAGGCAACGGGCTGGGCTTCAATGGGGTTGCTTGGTAACGGACAGCGCCTGTGACATTGTGAAAGTTTTTAAAACGGCTCATTTTCCGGACGTCATGCTCCATCTGAGCACTTTTTAAAAACGGTAGAAACCAAAATGAAAGTACCAAAATGTACTCAGGCCTCATTCAAGGATAAAGGGTAAAGGTCATGACCCTGAACCAGTATGCCTATTTGGAAGGGTGGAAGGAGAAATCCTCGTTGGTCTGGAATCAAGATGGCCTCCGGGGTCAAACCAGGCGCCGTCACCTCTCTGCTTTTGGTTTTGTAAATACTCAGTTGGTTGTGTGTCTGTACCAGCTGCTCTCTGCCGCCCCCTGCAGGTCTGTGGTTACCACAGTGGGCAAAAAGAGGAAGATCACCAAGCAGATCACAGAGCTGGCAGTGCAGCACAGCTTCGTGACGCCGCTGACCGTCCTGCTGGTGGAGAGCGAAGACGAGAGGCTGCTGGCCGACTCGGGCCGGGACCCGAGGCACGGCTGCTGCTCAGGTCACACACACACAGAGAGAGAACACACACACACACACACAGAGAACACACACAAGAGAGAGACACACACACAGAGAGAGACACACACAGAGAGAGAGAGAACACACACACACAACAGAGAGAGAACACACACACACACACAGAGAGAACACACAGAGAGAGAGACACACACAGAGAGAGACACACACAGAGAGAACACACACAGAGAGAGAGAGAACACACACACACACAGAGAGAGAACACACACACCACACAGAGAACACACACACAGAGAGAGACACACACACAGAGAACACACACACACAACAGAGACACACACACACACAGAGAGAGAACACAAACACACAGCAAGAGAGAACACACACAGAGAGAACACACACAGAGAGAGAGAGAACACACACACACACACAGAGAGAACACACAACACACAGAGAGAACACACACACAGAGAGAGACACACACAGAGAGAACACACACAGAGAGAGAGAGAACACAACACACACACAGAGAGAGAACACACAACCACACAGAGAGAACACACACACAGAGAGAGACACACACACAGGAGAGAGACACCACACACAGAGAGAGAACACACACAAGAGAGACACACACACAGAGAGAGACACACACAGAAGAGAGACACACACACAGAGAGACACACACACAGAGAGAGACACAACACAGAGAGAGACACACACACAGAGAGAGAGAGAACACACACACACACAGAGAGAGAACACACACACACAGAGAGACACACACAGAGAGAGACACACACAGAGAGAGAGAACACACACAGAGAGAGAGAGAACACACACACACACACAGAGAACACACACACACACAGAGAGAACACACACACACACACAGAGAACACACACACACAGAGAGAGAACACACAGAGAGAGACACACACAGAGAGACACACACAGAGAGAGACACACAGAGAGAGACACACACAGAGAGAGACACACACAGAGAGAGACACACACAGAGAGAGACACACACACAAAGAGAGAGACACACACAGAGAGAACACACACACACAGAGGAGAACACACACACACACAGAGAGAACACACACACACAGAGAGAGAACACACACACACACACAGAGAACACACACACACACACAGAGAGAGAGACACACAGAGAGAGACACACACAGAGAGAGAGACACACAGAGAGACACACACAGAGAGAGAGAGACACACACACTCACACTCACACTGAGGGTTTATATTTAGGAAGGTTCTCCACTGAAACTCTTCAAAACCAGTTAAAACGTCACAAATAATTTGCTGGAGAGTCGAGGCTTGTTGAAAGTTTCCTCTGCAAATAATCTTAGAAAGTTTGAAAATTCAGAAATCAGTCATTAATTGAATAGTGATTATTATTGGTCTGTTTGGTTACTGACTGCTTGTTTCAGAGGAACAGAGATGTTATATCTACAATATTACATCTATGGTGTTATATCTACAATAGCACATCTATGGGGTTATATCTACAATAGCACATCTATGGGGTTATATCTACAATAGCACATCTACGGTGTTATATCTACAATAGCACATCTACGGTGTTATATCTACAATAGCACATCTACGGTGTTATATCTACAATAGCACATCTACGGTGTTATATCTACAATAGCACATCTACGGTGTTATATCTACAATAGCACATCTATGGGGTTATATCTACAGCTGAACATCTATGGAGTTTTATTAACAGCAGCACATCTATTGTGTAATATCTACAGTATCAGAGCTCTTTGGATTTCCTCCAGAGTCTCAGAAAAGTGATTGGAAAAGTCATTGAACTGAATTTACTTTGGGTCAGTGACTTATTTCTCTGGTTAGCAGAAGAGAGCTCCTGATTGGCTGATCAGTCCCTCCTGACGTCTCCTCCTCCAGAAACTGCGGAGACTAAAACTTAAAGCTGACCAACATTTCTCTCTCTCTGCGTTTCTAAACATGTTGTGACCAATGCAGGCGTCCAGACTCTGTCTGGTCCTCCGCCTGTGGTCTACGCCACTCCGCCCCCCTGGATCCACGTCCCCAACACGACCCCGTCCAGTCAGGTCCTGAGTGGACCCGTGGAGACGGCCCTGCCTCCAAAGGTTACCTTGGGTAAGACTCGCGTCCACCTGCGGGCTGCAGAAACAGGTTTCCGTGTTCAGAGTCTTTGTTTCTCACCCAGTGGACGGAGACCCTCACTTCATCATCCGCCTGCCTGGAAGCAACATGGACGTCTGCTTCAACATCGACTCCAAACCGGGCCACATCCTCAGCCTGGTGTCCGACACGGGAACAGGTGCAGGACCACTGGAGATGTTTTGGCATTCTGGTGTCGTTAGAAACCCAGTTTGGGTTTTTTTCTTAAAAGTTGGTAAAATGGCCCAAACTGGGTCATTAACAGAAGCATGAACCCAAACACAGCAGCAGATCTACAATGGCCTAGTCAAAGTATAAACTTCAAATTCAGTTTGAGCTCAATGAACTGGAGCAAAGGGAGAGCGGACCAGAACCCCTCCAGAACCGAGTCAGGCTGTATTACTCCTGCTGTGGTTTAGTTATTTTCACTCTATGAGCTCCTAGAACTGACATCTAACCAACGGTGCTCAAAGTAGGGCTCCTGGGCCATTAGTGGCCCTCTTGACCACAATTCAGGAATACATTAGGACAAAACTACAACTTTCTACTTACAGAACGGTTTGATGCAGGAAGTGTTTTCTGATGAACCCTGACCCAGATTCTGTTTTTGTTGCTGACAACAGATGAAAGATGATAGAGATCAGCATAAAAAGCAAACTGGACTGGAAAAAAGACTTTTTGGATTTATGATCCTATTACTACAAAAAAGCCTGATAAAGAAATCACAATACTTTTGCGGTGTCAGTGTTTAAAACCAAAGTGTTTTGGTCTGTGAGAGCTGACATGAAGTCGGTTCCCAGTGTGACCGGTCCGCCTGCGGTTCTGTTCAGGTGTTGTGGTGAACGGCCAGCTGATCAGCTCCAAGCAGCCTCTCAGAAACACAGTCAGCTCCTACTTTGGCATCATCTCTGTCCACCACCAGCCTGCCGGGGTCAGCGTGAAGGTCGGCACCGACCGGATCTCCATGGCCGACGGCCGCAGCAGCCACTCGTTCACCTGGGGCGCCACGGCGGACATCACCCAGGACAGGTAACTCCGCCTCCACCGGCGTCCTGCTCTGCTCTGATTGGTCCTCAGAGTTCTGCTTCCTGCTTCAGCATCAGGATCTCCATCGTGAAGAACTCCCATGTCACCGTCACCATCGACGACAGCATCCGGGTGACGGTGCTGCTCCACCGGGTGTGGAGGAAACATCCGGTCAACGTGGACTTCCTGGGTCTCTACATTCCCAGTGATAACCAGTACTCTCCACTGGTCCACGGACTGATAGGTACGAAGCTCCGCCTTCACCTCTGTAGCCCTGGTTACTCAACAATAATGACAGAAACTTAATTCTCTTCATAATTTAAGAGAAAAACGAACCAACCCATAGAGCAGTTAGCATTAGCAACTTTTAAGCTTTTTACCCCTAGTGGTCAGAAGTAGTACTGCAATTGAAAGTGAGTGTGACTTTTTAATGGAAAATTAAAAGGGAGAAAAAACAAGTTATTAGAATAAAAATGATATAAATTATGAAATGTGACTGTTGTGTCTTCCTAAAGGGCTTGGCTTTCTGTTCTTGAGCTGGAATAAATGAATAATTTGTGGTAAAACAGGCCAGTTTTCCCGGGAGCCTGAGGTGAGGGTGTTTGACATCCATGAAGGACCCGACCCGCTGAAGAAGGAGGCCACCATGGAGGTGAAAGGTCACAAGCTGCGGGTCACCAGGTACTTCCTGTTAGTTAATGCTGCGTTTGTTGAAGCCGGACTGATGTTTAAGCTAAAGTCAAGAACGTGTGTTACTGTGTTACTCTGTGTGTTGCTGTGTTACTCTGTGTGTTGCTGTGTTACTCTGTGTGTTGCTGTGTTACTGTGTTGTTGCTGTGTTACTGTGTGTGTTGCTGTGTTACTCTGTGTGTTGCTGTGTTACTGTGTGTGTTGCTGTGTTACTCTGTGTGTTGCTGTGTTAATCTGTGTGTTACTGTGTTACTGCGTGTGTTACTGTGTTAATCTGTGTGTTACTGTGTTACTCTGTGTGTTGCTGTGTTACTCTGTGTGTTTCTGTGTGTTTCTGTGTGTTGCTGTGTTACTCTGTTTCTGTGTTACTGTGTGTGTTGCTGTGTGTTGCTGTATTACTGTGTGTGTTGCTGTGTTACTCTGTGTGTTGCTGTGTTACTCTGTGTGTTTCTGTGTGTTAGTGTGTGTTGCTGTGTTACTTTGTGTGTTTCTGTGTGTGTTGCTGTGTTACTCTGTGTGTTGCTGTGTTACTGTGTGTGTTGCTGTGTGTTGCCGTGTTACTCTGTGTGTTGCTGTGTTAATCTGTGTGTTACTGTGTTACTGCTGTGTTACTGTGTTAATCTGTGTGTTACTGTGTTACTCTGTGTGTTGCTGTGTTACTCTGTGTGTTTCTGTGTGTTTCTGTGTGTTGCTGTGTTACTCTGTTTCTGTGTTACTGTGTGTGTTGCTGTGTGTTGCTGTATTACTGTGTGTGTTGCTGTGTTACTCTGTGTGTTGCTGTGTTACTCTGTGTGTTTCTGTGTGTTAGTGTGTGTTGCTGTGTTACTTTGTGTGTTTCTGTGTGTGTTGCTGTGTTACTGTTTCTGTGTTACTCTGTGTGTTTCTGTGTTACTGTGTGTGTTGCTGTGTTACTGTGTGCGTTTCTGTGTGTTACTGTGTGTTGCTGTGTTACTGTGTGCGTTTCTGTGTGTTACTGTGTGTTGCTGTGTTACTGTGTGCGTTTCTGTGTGTTACTGTGTGTTGCTGTGTGTGTTGCTGTGTTTCTGTGTGTTGCTGTGTTACTCTGTTTCTGTGTTACTCTGAGTGTTTCTGTGTAACTGTGTGTGTTTTCTGTGTGTTGCTGTTACTGTTTCTGTGTTACTGTGTGTTTCTGTTACTGTGTTACTGTGTGTTGCTGTGTTACTGTGTGTGTTGCTGTGTTTCTGTGTGTTGCTGTGTTACTCTGTTTCTGTGTTACTCTGAGTGTTTCTGTGTAACTGTGTGTGTTTCTGTGTGTTGCTGTTACTGTTTCTGTGTTACTGTGTTTCTGTTACTGTGTTACTGTGTGTTGCTGTGTTACTCTGTGTTTCTGTGTGTTGCTGTGTTACTCTGTGTGTTACTGTGTGTGTTGCTGTGTTACTCTTTTTCTGTGTTACTCTGTGTGTTACTGTGTGTTGCTGTGTTACTCTGTGTGTTTCTGTGTGTTGCTGTGTTACTCTGTGTGTTACTGGTGTGTTGCTGTGTTACTTTTCTGTGTTACTCTGTGTGTTTCTGTGTTACTGTGTGTTGCTGTGTTACTGTGTATGTTTCTGTGTGTTACTGTGTTACTGTGTGTGTGCTGTGTTACTGTGTGTTGCTGTGTTACTCTGTGTGTTTCTGTGTGTTGCTGTATTACTCTGTTTCTGTGTTACTCTGTGTGTTTCTGTGTGTTGCTGTGTTACTGTTTCTTTGTTACTCTGGTGTCACTGTGTTAATCTGTGTGTTGTTGTGTTACTCTGTGTGTTTCTGTGTTACTGTTTCTGTGTTACTCTGTGTGTTTCTGTGTGTGTTGCTGTTACTGTGTGTGTTGCTATGTTACTCTGTGTGTTGCTGTGTTACTGTGTGTGTTGCTGTGTTACTCTGTGTGTTGCTGTGTTACTCTGTGTGTGTTGCTGTGTGTTTCAGAGGCTGGCAGAAGGACTTCAGACACGACAGGAAGCGCGGCTCCAACGTCTCCTGCTGGTTCGTCCACAACAGCGGCAAAGGCTTTATCGATGGTCACTATGGCGACTACATAATGCCAGATCTGAACAGCTTCCTCCAGACGGTCTAGTCCGTTTCTCCACTACTCTCATTTCTAATCATTTTCCACAGAACACACAGAGAAACTTACCGACTTTATTAGAACAAAATGTACTTTTTCAACCATTAACGTTAAAAAATAAAAATAATTCCACCAAACATTTGCTCCTGATTGTTTCTGTACAGATCTGGGAATAAACTCTGACACGGTAGAGTCCCGCAGCATGACGAGTGTTCCAGTTCAGGCCAGCTTGGAAAAGTCTTCATAGGCGATGTCCACCATGTCCCCTTTCTGTGGCCCCTGGGGACACAGCACAAACGTTTAACCTTGAAAAAAATCTGAATATTTATCATAATAATCCACGATTAAAGAAAACAGAACTTCGAGATCAGATGGCGTTACTACAGATGAGGAGACAATCTCTGGAGATTTAAATATTTTCTGCTAAAGTCTCTCTACAGGCTGTTGCTAGGCTTCCAAAGAATGAGATGCTAGGTAACCATGGAGTGAGTGAGTTGATCCCACCAACCTTTCTTAGTTCTAGATCAGAGTTCAGTGAAATGATTGAATATCAGACGTATTGTCTTCAGATATTGATCATGTAGCAATATATAATATTGATTTATTGTCTATGAAACACGTGACCATGATCCAGCTCTGGGTGAGGAAGAGGGGGACCTACAGAGTCCAGCGTTAGCGTGGCGCTGAACTTCTTCTCGTCGATCCCCTCCAGCAGCGCCTCGGTGTCCCGGTACGGCCCGTTCAGGATCAGAACCCGTTTCCCTGCAGGAGGCCAGACGTCAGAACCTGCGATCATTTTGAGCAGAACCTGCTGGGCTGGAGGCGGCTGACCTGGAGCGGGGATGACCGTCTCCAGGTGGTTCTGGTCCAGCTTCAGTTTGTCCCCGGAGTCGATCAGCTTCACCACGGCGCCGTATTTCTCCTTCACCTCCTGCAGACGGACGAGAGCCACAGGAATCAGAAACCACAGCTCAGAAAGAAAGTCTACATTTATTTCAGTCACGATCAGACTTTAATTTGGTTTTTCTCTTGTTTTCTAAAAATGAAGTTTCAAATGAAAATGTCTAAAAAATTGCTTTTATTTCAGTCTGTCAGTTTACAGCAGAGAATTTGAGTGTTTTTAATTATGAAGATATAGTTATGTTAGCAGAATTAAGATCTGATGTGATTGCTGCAACTGTCTGGTTCTTTGAAACGACAGAATTTATTTCAAAGTTCTGCTACTGAGAATAATTGATGCTAAAAGTGTTAAAAGTGTTATTTCCTTATCTGTAAAACCAAATATAACTTCACAGATGACAAACATTCCTCATTTTAATGTCCTTTGTTTAAGAGTTATAGTAAAATTACTTCTTTAAGACTTTATTGTCATAACTGAAGCATTTGTAGAATAGTCCTAATATTTGGCGTAAATTTGATTTGAATCCAAACTCTAAATAAACAGCTTGTCAACCAAGATGGCTGCCATGACATCACTGATCTGTGGGGGAAATAATCAATTTCTGTAAAAACCAAAGACTTCGTATAATCAGTTAATTGATCTATGGCCCAGCTGTTACCATGACGACGGCCTTCTTCTTGTGGTACTTGTCTCCCAGCTTCTTGGTGACGATCTTCACGACGATGTTGGGCTGCAGCCAGTAATCCGTCCTGACCGCCGAGGCCTGCTTCTTCTTCTTCTTCTCCTCTATCTGCAGAGAACATGATCAGAACCTCCGTCACCATCATCATCATCATCAGTGGAAACCACACAAACCACCAGAACCTCCATGATCTCCTCCAGAGCCGATTTCTTCTTCTTCTCCCCTCTGGAGTCAGAACCGGACGGCGCTTCTTTCCGTTTGACCGAGGGTGAGGATGCTGGAGCTTTCGGAACGCCCAGAACCGAGCTGGAAGAGGTCAAAGGGCGGGTTAGAGGACAGGAAGCTGGGCGGAGGCAGCCTTGACGGCTTGGTGGGGCATCAGTACCTGGACCTGGATGAGCTTGCCACTGGAACGCTCAGGTTGAAAGCAACTGGAAGAGAAAAGCAGGAAGACATCAGGTTCTGTCTGAGGCCCGGTTCAGGCCCGGATCGCCCTGCAGAACAAACACCAACCTTTCTCTTCTTCACTCTCACGTTTGAGTTCTGTGTAAACGGGCTGGGCCTGCAGGGGAGCAGAGGAGGGAAGGATGAACTCCACAGCTTCGGTTCTGTTCATCCAGGCGGGTCTGGGCCGGTCAGAACTCACCTCGGCTTCCTTCCCATCCATCCCTCTTCGGACCTGCTCCTGGATGAACTTGGCGCTTCTCTCCTCGTCGTCCAGTTCCTGCTTCTTCTTCCTGGCCTGCTCCTCCTGGCGCCGGATGGTTTCCGGGTCGCGGTCCACGTACTGGATGTACCAACCCTTAGGAGTCTCGTCTACTTTACACAAACCTGCCGACGACCCAAACAGGTTAGTGGGACGAGGAGCCGGACGGACCCGGAACCAAAGCAGGACCCGGTTACCTTTCCTGCCGAGCCACTTGGTGAAGTCGGTGAGGGTTTCCCACTGGGTGGAGTTCATGTGGACGTGTTCTCTGTGGCTGATGTACTCGTTGTAGACAATGTTGTTGTGGACTCTCTTGGTTCCTGTAAACCAGAACGGACCAATCAGAACAGTAGGAACGGACCAATCACAAACACTTTGGTATCTCGGAGATCATCTGTGAGTTTCTCACCGAAGCGTCTTCTGAGCAGCTCCAGGAAGTCACGTTTGAACTCACTGTAGAGAAACGACACGGTTAAACGGAGCTGATGCTGCAGCAGCAGCAGATGCTGCAGCGGATGCTGCGGCGTTGCCATGGTGACGGGCGGACTCACTCCGAGAAGTAGTCCATGAACTTGGTTGGGTTCTCCGAGGCCAGCAGCAGCTGCCGCTGGTGGGACTCGGACATGCAGTGACACTTGAAGCCATTCTGCCTCCCGAACAGAACAGTTGATGTTTAAAGTCAGAGCAGCAGCAGCAGCAGCAGCAGCTGCAGCAGCTGCAGCAGCAGCTGACAGTCAACGCATCACAAAGCGACTCCTGTGGAGCCAAGTAAACTCTCACCTCGTCTCGACACTGTTTCTGACACATCTGGCAGTACCATCTCAGCTTCTGGAGACCTTTGGACTTGATCCGGTTGCTGATCGCCTTGGGCGACAGGAAATCGGCTTTTCCCATGGCGACCACCTTTCAAACGACCCAAAAACAGACGTTACACCGCTGAAAAGAGGACAACAACGGTACAACACAGGAAGCTAGGCGCCATTACCTCGCGAAGGACTGGAAAACTCGCGAGACTACTGGTGCCGCATTCATAAGCTCAGGAATTTATAATTTTCAATCTATCAGCTTTGGTAAATGGTAATAATGTTAAATTAGATTCACAGGAATCCAAACCAGTTGGCACTACACCTAAAGTATTTTGAATCGAATGAAAAAGTCACTTTGTTGACCTTGTGTGACGTAATATGGATAATGGTAATAAAAAATAATAAAATAAATAATAACCGTTATTTTCTTCCACTTCGACATGCCAGATTTCTTAATAAAACATCATTTTGTGATGGAAACTGAGTAATTATTTGACTTAATTTAAAAAAGAGTATTTCACTCCCAAGCGCCACGGTGTGGAAGTTGATTTTACCAACATTTTCATCTGCCTCTGAAGGCAACGTCAGGCCATCTTGATTCGACTCTGCACATGCGCAGTCCTGCCTGTCTGACCTTCATAGCGGTAAGGATGTTCGCCAGGACCAGCGCGTTGGTGTTTTCCCCACAATGGTGAGCCCGTTTAAGTCCACCAATGTCTGGGTTTGTTCCTGCTCCATGTGTGGCGTTGAAGCGGACACGAGGCTGAAGTCAGTCCGGGTCGGAAGGGCCGTGAAGCGGGGAGTTATTGAGCGGAAGGACGCGCCAACCTGTAGGCCGCAGCTGATGAATGGAACTGAGGCTAATGCTAATGCTAATGCTAACGCTGTCGTCCTGAACCTTAAAGCTTAGAACAGCCACTTTTACCTCGAGTTAACATCATTATCACGTTATACTTGCTAAACAATAACTGCTGACTGTTTGTTTCCACAGTGGGCAGGTCAGGAACATGGCTACCCTGAAGGACAGTAAGTAACCCTGAAGGAAATGTGTTTAAAATACAAAACTCTGAGTGTAACCAGTTTAATTTGAGTTTAATTTAAACAGACACCTTAGAGAGTTTTGAACAGTTACACAACTACCACAGAAACACTTTCTATAAATGTTTCTCCTGCTGGAGGCCAAACTTTGACTATGTTTGGTGACGTTTCATGTCGGAGTTTGATCTATTTTATTATAAATTTGTAGAAATCAGGCGTTTCTATAAACCCTGGCTTGTTTATCTCAACCTGTAATTTGATTTGTAAATGGTATTCTTTTTATTTTTACATTGAAACGATTAATCTGTATATCATGACTACTGTGGATTGATTTTCATTTTGACAGATGATTAAATAGGAACAGTTTGTATTATTTTAGTTGTGTATATTTCATATTAAAGTTTGAATCAGTGGTTGAAGCCATATAACCTGTAATTACATCCAGTAATATAAATACTTTCCTACAAAAGCTGCATTTTTCTGAATAAATTGCTGCTTTTCTAGATTCCTTTCTTCTGCGTCCCGCTAGCTACATCCATCCGTTTGTTTATAAAGTTAGTCTGTGCTAACAGCGCTAGTCACCTCAAGCTAGTGGTTTATCATCTTTGGATTAGAGCCTGTTGAATATTCAGGTTTCATATTAAAATTGATAAATGTCCAGACTTGATGTCAGTTTTTGGTTCGTTTATGCTGCAGTTGGACTGATGCGTCCAAATGTTTAGTTTCTGGAGCCAACAAAGTCATAAAGAGAACTTTTTTTGATGTAAACATTTTTTAAAATAATATAAATAGATTTTAAACTGCAGATCATCTCATCAAACTGTTGTTGTCATGGTGACGGATCTGACTGACTGTTCTCTTAGTCACCATTCGGTTGAAGTCCATCAAGAACATCCAGAAAATCACCAAGTCCATGAAGATGGTGGCCGCCGCCAAGTACGCCCGTGCCGAGCGGCAGCTGAAGCCGGCCCGGGTCTACGGCACCGGCGCTCTCGGTACGCCATCTTAACCCGGTTCCGGTCCAAACGCACTGCGCCTCGGACTCAGGGCGTTTCCTCCTCTGCTCCTGCAGCTCTGTACGAGAAGGCCGACATCAAGGCCCCCGAGGACAAGGCCTCCAAGCACCTGATCGTAGGCGTGACCTCTGACCGCGGCCTCTGCGGCGCCATCCACTCCGGAGTGGCCAAGACCATCAAGAACGAGATCGCCAACCTGACCGGCGCCGGCAAGGAGGTGATGGTGATCAACGTGGGAGACAAGCTGAGGGGCCTGTTGTACAGGTGAGAGCTGCTGGAGGACCGGGCCTGGAGGTTCTGATGGGGCCCAGCCCGACCCCTGCCTGACCCCTGCCTGACCTCTGCCTGACCCCTTCCTGACCTTCTCTTCGTCAGAACTCACGGGAAGCACATCCTGCTGAACTGTAAGGAGGTCGGCCGTAAGCCGCCCAACTTCGGCGACGCCTCTGAAATCGCGGCGGAGCTGCTGGACTCTGGGTACGAGTTCGACCAGGGATCCATCATCTTCAACAGATTCAGGTACCGACCCGGCCCAGACGCCGGCTGCTAGCACATCTTTAACATTTCATGGTCCGTTTGATCTTTGGTTTCTGTTGTTGGGTTTTCATTCTGGATATTTAAAATGTCTTCCAGTTTCTCATATTCTATAAAATATTGCAGTTTATTGTCTTTGAGAGGACAAACTTTCATTATTTTGTCTTTTCTAGATATATTACAGGAAGTGACCTCAAAACAACTATATTATCATTTACCATAATTACAGCGACAGTTGATTAATTCTCTGATTAATCCAATATTTGGATGAAAATTCTCCACATTTTACTGAATTTTTATGTAATATTAGAAATACACTAAGATGATTATTTAAATATTAATGAGAAACATTTTTGCCTCCTTCAGTAAATCTAGTCTAGTTTTTGCTGAAACATTTTAGGTTTTATTTGTTTGTCTCTATTTCTTTATTTGGACGTTTTTCTCTTAATTCTGATGTGAATATTTTGTCTGTTTGCTCAGTTTTTGTTTGCTGATTATTTCAGTAACTGATCAACGTTTCCAACCAGAACCTGTTCTGCTCCTGCAGGTCCGTTATCTCCTACAAGACGGACCAGAAACCCGTGTTCTCCATCGACACCGTGGCTTCCTCAGGTACCTGCCCGCATTCTGCAGACTGGACCCGGTGCTGAGGGGGTTCTGATGGGGTTCTGATTGGATTCTGTTGGGTTCTGATTGGTTCTGTTGGATTATGATTGGTTCTGTTTGGGTTCTATTGGTTTCTGATGGATTCTGATTGGGTTCTGTTAGATTCTGTTGGTTCTGATTGGGTCCTATTGGGTTCTGTTAGAGTTCTGTTGATCCTGATTAGGTTCTCATGGGTTCTGTTGGGTTCTATTGGTTTCTGATGGATTCTGTTAGATTCTATTGGGGTTCTGTTTGGTTCTGTTAAAGTTCTATTGGTTCTGTTGGATCCTGATGGGTCCTGATTGGGTTCTGATTGTTCTGATTGGGTTCCTGTTGGATTCTGATTGGTTCTGTTGGGTCCAGATTGGTTCTGATTGGTTCTGTTGGATCCTGATTGGTTCTGTTAGAGTTCTATTGGGTCCTGTTGGGTTCTGATTGGTCCTGTTGGGTCCTGATTGGTTCTGTTGGGTCCTGTTGGGTTCTGATTGGTCCTGTTGGGTCCTGATTGGTTCTGTTGGGCCCTGATTGGGTTCTGATTGGTTCTGTTGGGTCCTGATTGGTTCTGTTGGGTCCTGTTGGGTTCTGATTGGTTCTGTTGGGTTCTGATTGGTTCTGTTGGGTCCTGATTGGTTCTGTTAGAGTTCTATTGGGTTCTGATTGGTTCTGTTGGGTCCTGATTGGTTCTGTTGGTCCTGATTGGTTCTGTTGGTCCTGTTGGGTTCTGATTGGTTCTGTTGGGTCCAGATTGGGTTCTGATTGGTTCTGTTGGATCCTGATTGGTTCTGTAGATTCTATTGGGTCCTGTTGGGTCCTGATTGTCCTGTTGGGTCCTGATTGGTTCTGTTGGGTCCAGATTGGGTTCTGATTGGTTCTGTTGGATCCTGATTGGTTCTGTTAGAGTTCTATTGGGTCCTGTTGGGTCCTGATTGGTCCTGTTGGGTCCTGATTGGTTCTGTTGGGTCCTGTTGGGTTCTGATTGGTCCTGTTGGGTCCTGATTGGTTCTGTTGGGCCCTGATTGGGTTCTGATTGGTTCTGTTGGGTCCTGATTGGTTCTGTTGGGTCCTGTTGGGTTCTGATTGGTTCTGTTGGGTTCTGATTGGTTCTGTTGGGTCCTGATTGGTTCTGTTAGAGTTCTATTGGGTTCTGATTGGTTCTGTTGGGTCCTGATTGGTTCTGTTGGGCCCTGATTGGGTTCTGATTGGTTCTGTTGGGTCCTGATTGGTTCTGTTGGGTTCTGATTGGTTCTGTTGGGTTCTGATTGGTTCTGTTGGGTCCTGTTGGGTTGTGATTGGTTCTGTTTGGTCCTGATTGGGTTCTGATTGGGTCCTGTTGGGTTCTGATTGAGTTCTGTTGGGTCCTGTTGGGTTCTGATTGGTTCTGATTGGGTCCTGTTGGGTTCTGATTGGTTCTGTTGGGTCCTGTTGGGTTCTGATTGGTTCTGTTAGAGTTCTATTGGGTTTCTGATTGGTTCTGTTGGGATCTGATTGGTTCTGTTTGGTCCTGATTGGGTTCTGATTGGGTCCTGTTTGGTCCTGATTGGGTTCTGATTGGGTCCTGTTGGGTTCTGATTGGTTCTGTTGGGTCCTGTTGGGTTCTGTTGGGTCCTGTTGGGTTATGATTGGTTCTGTTGGGATCTGATTGGTTCTGTTTGGTCCTGATTGGTTTCTGATGGGTTATGATTGGTTCTGTTGGGTTCTGTTGGGTCCTGTTGGGTTCTGATTGGTTCTGTTGGGTCCTGATTGGTTCTGTTGGGTCCTGTTGGATTCTGATTGGTTCTGTTTGGTCCTGATTGGGTTCTGATGCCGTCTGCCCTCCTGACAGAGAACCTGGGTATCTATGACGACATCGACGCCGACGTCCTGAAGAACTACCAGGAGTTTGCTCTGGTGAACGTTCTCTACCTGGCGCTGAAGGAATCGTCCACCAGCGAGCAAAGCGCCAGGATGACGGCCATGGACAGCGCCAGCAAGAACGCCTGTAAGGCCTTGGACTAGGACGTTAGGAAGCTGAGCACACTGGCAGGAGCTTTCACTAGATGGACATTAAAGCATAAATGTCTCATCTTGATCACAGGATTATTACCACCTTCCAAAATAAAACCTAGACTAGACGATTTCCCACATTTTAAAGGAAATGATGTCATCGTCTCCCTCCTTGTAGCAGGAAGGTTGAGGGTTTGAATCCCAGTGGGTTTCTCTCCACTTCCTGTTCCTGTTTCTGACCCAACATCTGACATTTACAACACAAAGAGCCGTTTCCACCAACATCACATCTGAAAACGTGCTTATCACTTTTAATTCAGACATTTTTAAACTTTTAGGTTTAAATATTTCACTTTTTTATCATAATGAATTGATATTTGCAAACATTTTCCAGCCTGAGAGCAAGAAAAATAATGCAGATAAAATGATTTTTACTTTTAGTTTCATTCTGTTGTGGAAACTAAATGTAATTATTCCATAAAAAACTGAAAACTGGCCAGTGGACGTTTATATGTCCAAGGAGCCAATCCTGGCCCCCGACCCACAGGCTGTACACCCTGGAGATTATGTTGGCCCTTCAAAATAAAAGTCTGGCTTCTGTCTGGGTCAGGTGATGCTGCCACATCAACAATGTCTGTCCTCCTTCATCTCCGATGGAGTGGGATGTTGTCTGGTCCGGTCCGGTCCGTTCTCCACTCTGACTCCATGTTTTGTGTTTTGGTCCAGCTGAGATGATCGATAAGTTGACCCTGACCTTCAACCGGACCCGGCAGGCCGTCATCACCAAGGAGCTCATCGAGATCATCTCTGGAGCTGCAGCCCTGTAAGTCTGCTCTCCATCACTTCCTGCTCTCTCTCCATCACTTCCTGCTCTCTCTCCATCACTTCCTGCTCTCTCCATCACTTCCTGCTCTCTCCATCACTTCCTGCTCTCTCTCCATCACTTCCTGCTCTCTCTCCATCACTTCCTAATCTCTCTCCATCACTTCCTCTCTCCTAATCACTTCCTGCTCTCCTTAATCACTTCCTGCTCTCTCTCAATCACTTCCTGCTCTCTCTCCATCACTTCCTGCTCTCTCTCCATCACTTCCTGCTCTCGCTTCATCACTTCCTGCTCTCCGCTTCTCCATCACTTCCTGCTCTCGCTTCATCACTTCCTGCTCTCGCTTCATCACTTCCTGCTCTCGCTTCATCACTTCCTGCTCTCGCTTCATCACTTCCTGCTCTCGCTTCATCACTTCCTGCTCTCGCTTCATCACTTCCTGCTCTCGCTTCATCACTTCTGCTCTCGCTTCATCACTTCCTGCTCTCTCATCACTTCCTGCTCTCGCTTCATCACTTCCTGCTCTCGCTTCATCACTTCCTGCTCTCGCTTCATCACTTCCTGCTCTCGCTTCATCACTTCCTGCTCCCTTCATCACTTCCTGCTCTCGCTTCATCACTTCCTGCTCTCGCTTCATCACTTCCTGCTCTCGCTTCATCACTTCCTGCTCTCGCTTCATCACTTCCTGCTCTCGCTTCATCACTTCCTGCTCTCGCTTCATCACTTCCTGCTCTCGCTTCATCACTTCCTGCTCTCCTTCATCACTTCCTGCTCTCGCTTCATCACTTCCTGCTCTCGCCTCATCACTTCCTGCTCTCGCTTCATCACTTCCTGCTCTCGCTTCATCACTTCCTGCTCTCGCTCTCATCACTTCCTGCTCTCGCTTCATCACTTCCTGCTCTCGCTTCATCACTTCCTGCTCTCGCTTCATCACTTCCTGCTCTCGCTTCATCACTTCCTGCTCCCTTTCCCCATCACTTCCTGCTCCCTTCATCACTTCCTGCTCTCGCTTCATCACTTCCTGCTCCCTCTCCATCACTTCCTGCTCTCTCTTCATCACTTCCTGCTCTCCCTCCATCACTTCCTGCTCTCCCTCCATCACTTCCTGCTCTCACTCATCACTTCCTGCTCTCACTTCATCACTTCCTGCTCTCACTTCATTACTTCCTGCTCCCTCTCCAGCACTTCCTGCTCTCGCTTCATCACTTCCTGCTCTCTCTTCATCACTTCCTGCTGCCTGTCTAACTGTTCTCTCCTATTCCTGCTGAACTCAGGGACTAACAGGAGGTAACATGGCGGAGCAGTGTGGTGCTAGGCTAGCGTTAGCAGCTAGCTAGGCTAGCGGGTAGCAGCTAGCTAGGCTAGCGTTAGCAGCTAGCTGCAGCAGTAGGGAGTAGCTTCTGACAGATTCTGGTTGGTTCTGATGATTCTGTTCTGTCTGCAGATAAACTGGACCGGGCTGTGGATTCTGTTCCATCGCTGCAGACTTGATGTTTGTCTGAGTCACATGAAGATTTCTGCTTCTGTTTGTAAAATATGTGGAGAAAATAAAGCTCTAACCAGAACCTGGATCCGTTTCCTGTCTCTGGGTGACATTAATCAGATAAAATCAAAACTTACAATCACATTGACCAGAAACGCTTCATCCCAAACAGATTTTAAACATCATACCTGATCCTCCACTGAGACTCTGGTAGTGATGCTGTGGGCCAGTACGGCTCTCCAGTAGCAGTCAGGCATGCAGCAAATCCAAACAAGCCTCTGACTGGAGACTGTTGTATCTAGCTAACAGCTACACTTCCAGGAAGCAGAGCTGATTTTCTACAGTAACTTTCCATCAGCCGTTAGCAGCTCTGCTAATCCACCTCCTTTGCTCCTTAAACCTGTAAGGTTAGAGACGGAGTCGTTCAGATGTTGTTCAAGATGCTGATCACATCCTGACACTTGTAAAAACATCTTGTCATGGTTGCAGAAGGAAAAAATGTAAAATCCAGAACCATAAATGTCCAACATGCTGGTGCCATCCAGGCCTGGAAAACCTGGAAAACTGCAGCGTCAGCAGGATTCTGGCATGGATACAAATAATCTGACTCAGTCTATAGAAATCATTTCTCTCTGAATTGGACCAGAACCACTCCAGTATTTTATGTCTGTTCTGGACCGGGTCTTCCTGGCGACGGTGGAATGGGATTTTCACTTCTTGCTGATGATGGAGCAATGTGGAAAAGAGGGAAAAATTTAGAATTTATTGTTCAAAAGCTTCAGGGAGCAAATGCTGTAGAAAAATGTTCGTATAAATGGGTTTTAAACTTTCTGTAGAACTAAAATAATGTTTAGTTGATGGAAAAACTAAATTAAAATTATATGGACAGGATTTAGAAAGAGTTAAACTATTTAAATTTCTTGGAAAGTGGTTTGATGAAAGAATGACATGGGGAGTGTATATTAAGAAAATAACTGATAAATGTAGGAAAGTATTAAATATTATGAGGTGTTTAGTTGGGACAGAGTGGGAGATGATAGAAAATCATTAAAAGCAATTTACACTGGGTTAATTAGGTCAGTCTTGGATTATGAATGTATAGTTTATAATTCAGCAGCAGATTCAAACCTCCATAAGCTAAATATTATCCAACATCAGGCTAGAATAATAGTACTGGTGCTTTTAAAACATCTTCAACAGCAGCATTACAGGTTGAAATGGGAGAAATGCCTCTTAACTTAGAAGGGATCAATTATCCTTAAATTATTGGTCAAATTACAAAGATATGATCATCCAACATTAGAGGTACTTCAACATGGCTGGGAAAAGAAACAATTAACGAGCTTTGGATGGATAATAAACTCTAAAGTTAATCAAATTAATTTAAATCAGGTAAATAAATGTCAGGCAGTTCCATTATCTGCAGTTCCACCTTGGAAACTTCCTGATGCTGAGGTTGATTTTTCTTTTTTAGAAAAGAACAATAAAGATAAAATTAACAATATGAATAGATATATAATACGAGAATACTTAAATGAATATTATAACCATATACAAATCTACACAGATGCATCAAAAAATACAGCTAATAAGGAAGGGATAGTATTTATTGTGCCAAAAGTTATGGGAAGAAGAAAAGAAAGGAAGGTGGTTATATAAAATTCAATGAATATTGGTCAAATGAGAAGAACAGAAAGAATCAGGAGAGAAGAGATCATTATTTCACGGCTTAGAATCAGACATACTGGACTAAATAAGTCATTATTTCTGATAGGGAAACATCAGACAGGAAAATGTGGCTGTGGGGAAGACGAGACAGTGGAACATGTTGTTTTGAGTTGTAGGAATTATTTGATGCAAAGAAATAAGTTAATTAGAAACTTTAGTAGCATGAAGATGAAATTTGATATTGTTGAATTATTACAAAAAGATTCAGGAAGTAGAGGATATGAGGCCTTATTTTATTTCTTAAAACAGTGTAAGTTGTTTAATAGGATATAGGTTTTTTTGTTTTGTTGTCATGTGGTCCTCACTCTTTACCAGTTGGTGGCGGTAATGCTTACCTAAAGTTTCTTGCCAACCGCCATTAAAACTCGACTAGAAGAAGAAGATTATTTGATTTTTACCAAAACGTTTATTTACAATGATTTAACAATACACTTTTACATAATCAGGTCAATGAAAACTAAATAAAAACAATAAATATTTACATAAGCAACTTGTTAAAATTTTAGTTCTATATGATCAGAAACGGTGCACAATACATTATTAAAACCCCACAGTTGTAAAAAACTATTTAGAAGAATAAGAATAAGAACAAGAATAGGAATAATAATAATAATAATAATAATAATAATAATAATAATAATAATTAAAGCTCCGCGGAGCCTCGAGCGGCCCTCGCAGCTAGCGCTGCTTCGGCCTATAGCCACCGCGGGGTATCCAGCACCGCCACTTGCTTGCCACCGCATACGCTCTCCCCCAGTTGAAGCGCGCGTCAAGTCATACACAGCGAGGAGTCTTACATACTAACGTGGTCAGACACCCCAAATTTTATTCATATCGGTCAATGTAGAGAGGAAATATAGCTGATGTAATGACTTAGTGGGCGCAGTGGACTCAATTACATTTTAATACTGTTGGGCTCTTCAACGGGGAACAAAGGTCATACGTCTCCAGTTTGGTCCCAATCGGAAGGTGCGTGTGTGATTTAGAGACAATCGTGTTCATATGGCGAGGGACTGACATTTGGCCACGCCCCCTCTGGTCAGCCAGCATTGACCGAGTTCATCATGAGTTTGCAGATGATTAAATCCAGATGAATAACACAATAAAAATAAGAAATACTGTAAAAAACATGTTACTTCCTGTATAAAGTGGGCGGGACTAAGATGACGTCACACTATGATGGCATAGGATCGTTGGGCATCCCACCAGGATCACTCATGTAGAGTTTGGTGCAGCTCGGCTCAAAATTGTGGAATCTAGAGCCAAACGTATCATGGTGGCGTGAGCTCTGTTCCGCCGCGGTCCCATGGCCACGTCCTCTACTGAAAACTCTTGGCGCTTTAAAGCAAGTGAGACCAACTTGTTATCTGTAATCCAACACAGAACCATCTTGATTAAGTCAAGTTAGCCAGAGATGTAGCTTTCCAATTAATAAAAAGCACTTCCTGTAGAACGTGGGCGGGGCCAAGGTGACGTCATCATCTGAGCATGACAATCTGATGAGAGTGGGTCTGTAGTCAGATATAGGAAGTGTTATGCAGCTGTGAACTTCTATGTGGAAGTTATCTCACTTTAAAATTTTATGGCGAATAGTCAAAGTTTTGGACTAAGCCACGCCCACATGCTTTGATGTACAAGAATTCGTGTGATAACTTTTGACCTTTGATGACTCAACTCTCTGCTGACTGAGTTTGAAGTGTGTATCTGCAAAGCTGTATGAGGAGTTCGATCAGATGCGACGTCTCTGACAAACAGGAAATGGCGAGTTTAATCCAAAATGGCCGACTTCCTGTTGGTTTGGACTATGGCTCCAAGAGACTTTTTTGTAGGGCCTGACAAGATGCACACATGTACCAAGTTTCACAATTTTAGGTGAAAGCATGGCTTGGGGCTGATCAATTAAAATATTCTAGGGGGCGCTGTAGAGAAATTAGGCCACGCCCACCAAATATTACACTGGATTCCTGTTGGGGGATAGAGTAGCATCGATCTCAGTGAGTTTGGTGAAGCTGGGCTGAAACATTTGGAATCTACAGTCAAACGTATAGCGGCGGCGTGACCTCTGACTTCGCCGCGGTACTACAGCCACGCCCTATACTGTAATCTGTTGGGGCTTTAAAGCAAGTGAGACGAACTTGTTATCTGTCATCCACCACAGAATCATCTTGATTAGGTTGAGAGAGCCAGAGATGGAGCTTTCCAAGAAAAATAAGGCACTTCCTGTTCTCAGGGGGCGTGGCCTAAGTGTTGTCATCATTTGACCATTGATTCTTATAGGGGACCCGATGGTTATCAATCACTGAAAGTTTGGTCCCAATGTCTGCTTTTTTGTAAGAGTTATAACAGTTTTTTGTTTCATGGCGAGTAGGTGAACTTTGACCCCTGGTATGACCCCTTCAGCATGCACGAAAACTCACCGTTTTGATAACTTTTATAACCCAATGCCTTATGAACGATCTGACCGAGTTTGAAGTCAATCGATCGAAATCCCTAGGAGGAGTTCGATGAAATGCAACGTCTAAAAACGGCCAAAATGGGTCAAAATCGGAACTTCAATCCAAAATGGCCGACTTCCTGTAATACTTGCAACATAACATTAAATGGAAATTATGTGTGTCTGGTGGAGCTCTACAAGTGTACCAAATTTGAAATCTGTACGATAAAGTAGTTGAATAGGAAATCCTCTAGGGGGCGCCGTTGAGCCGTTTGTTTTGCGATTTTTGGGGCGACCTTAAAATACGTAATTTTCACGCAGACTTGACGCGACCGCCAAGTTTGGTGAGTTTTTGAGAATGATAAAGCCCCCAAAAAGCCAATTCATTTGACGGAAGAATAATAATAAGAATTAAAGCTCCGCGGAGCCTCGAGCGGCCCTCGCAGCTAGCGCTGCTTCGGCCTATAGCCACCGCGGGGTATGCAGCACCGCCCCCTGCCTGCCACCGCGTATAGTCTTGCAGAGTTGAAGCACGCGTCCGCCATGTCATACACAGCGTTGGGTTTGGCATCATTCCCTGGTCACACACACCAAATTTCATTCAGATCGGTCAATGTAGAGAGGAGATATAGCTGATGTAATGATATAGTGGGCGCAGTGGAGTCAAATTACATTTCAATGCTGTTGTGCTCTTAATCTGGGAACAAAGGTCATACGTATCCGGTTTGGTGCCTATCGGAAGGGGCGTGTGTGATTTAGAGACAATTGTGTGTATATGTCGAGGGACTGACATTTGGCCACGCCCCCACGGGTCAGCCAGCATTGACTGAGTTCATCATCAGTTTGTAGACAACTAAATCCATGTCAAACACAGATTAAAAATAAGAAATTCGGTAAAAAACATGCTACTTCCTAAAAGTGGGCGTGGCTAAAGTGACGTCACACTATGATGACATATTATCGTTGGGCGTCCCACCAGGATCACTCATGTCAAGTTTGGAACAGCTCAGGTCCCAAATATGGAATTTACAGCCAAACGTATGGTGGTGGCGTGAGTTCTGTTTCGCCGAGGTCCCACGGCCACGCCCTCTAATGAAAACTGTTGGCGCTTTAAAGCACGTGAGACCAACTTGTTATCTGTCATCCAACACAGAATCATCTTGATTAGGTTGAGAGAGCCAGAGATGGAGCTTTCCAAGGAAAAAAAAGGCACTTCCTGTTCTGAGGGGGCGGGGCTTAGATGACGACAAACTATGACGACATAGGATCGTTAGGCATCCCACCAGGATCACTCATGTCAAGTTTGGTGAAGCTCGGCTGAAAATTGTGGAATTTATAGCCAAACGTATGGACACGGCGTTAAAGGTCACTTCACCACGCTGCCACGCCCACCTACTCTATGGAAAAAAAAAAGGGTTGGAATCTGTAACACATCAATATGTTTTCTGTCTGTGGACAGAGTTTCATGTCAATTAAGTAAAAGTGGTCAGAATGGGACCTTTCAGAGTAAAACATGACACTTCCTGTTCTCAGGGGGCGTGGCCTAAGTGATGTCATCATTTGACCTTTGGGTCTTGTAGGGCATCCGATGATGATCAATCACTGAAAGTTTGGTGTCTCTGTGAGCTTTTGTGTAAGAGTTATAACAGTTTGTGTAAGAGATATAACAGTTTCGTGTTTCATGGCGAATAGGTGAACTTTGACCCCTGGCATGACCCCTTCAGCATGCACGAAAACTCACCGTTTTGATAACTTTCATAACCCAATGCCTTATGAACGATCTGACCGAGTTTGAAGCTGATTGATTGAAATCCCTAGGAGGAGTTCGATCAAATTTGACGTGAAAAACAGCCAAAAACAGCCAAAATCGGAATTTCAATCCAAAATGGCCGACTTCCTGTCATAGTTGCAATATAACATTAAATTTGAATTCTGACTGTCTTGGGGAGCTCTACAAGTGTACCAAATGTCAAGTCTCTATGATAAAGTTGATAAATTGGAAACGGATAGGTGAACTTTGACCCCTGGTATGACCCCTTCAGCATGCACGAAAAGTCACCGTTTTGATAACTTTTAATCGGCCATCCGTTATGAAGGATCTGACCAAGTTTGAAGCCGATCGATCGAAATCCCTAGGAGGAGTTCGATCAAATGCAACGTCTATAAACGGCCAAAATGGGGTCAAAATCGGAATTTCAATCCAAGATGGCCGACATCCTGTCATACTTGCACTATGACATTAATTGTAAATTCTGAGTGTTTTGGGGAGTTCTACAAGCACACCGAATTTCAAGTCTCTACGATAAAGTAAGTGAATAGGAATGGGTCTTTTGAAAATTTCTAGGGGGCGCCCTTGAGCCGTTTCTTTTGCGATTTTTGGGAGGACGTTAAAATACGTAATTTTCACGCAGACTTGACGCGACCGCCAAGATTGGTGAGTTTTTGAATATGATAAAGCCCTCAAAAAGCCAATTCATTTGGCGGAAGCATAATAATAAGAAGAATAATAATAATAATAATAAACAGCGCAATTACAATAGGCCTTCGCAGCGCTTAGCTGCTCGGGCCTAATTAAAGCTCCGCGGAGCCTCGAGCGGCCCTCGCAGCTAGCACTGCTTCGGCCTATAGCCACCGCGGGGTATCCAGCACCGCCACCTGCCTGCCACCGCGTACAGTCTTGCACAGTTGAAGCGCGTCCACCATGTCATACACAGCGTTGAGTTCGGCATCATTCCCTGGCCACACACACCAAATTTCATTCAGATCGGTCAATGTAGAGAGGAGCTATAGCTGATGTAATGACCTAGTGGGCGCAGTGGAGTCAAATTACATTTCAATGCTGTTGGGCTCTTAAGCGGGGCACAAAGGTCATACTTATCCATTTTGGTGCCAATCAGGAGGTGCGTGTGTGATTTAGAGACAAATGTGTGTATATGTCGAGGGACTGACATTTGGCCACGCCCCCACGGGTCAGCGAGCATTGACTGAGATCATCATCAGTTTGCAGACAACTAATTCCATATGAATAACAGATTAAAAGTAAGAAATTCGGTAAAAAACATGCTACTTCCTGTTAAAAGTGGGCGGGGCTAAAGTGACGTCACACTACGATGACATATTATCGTTGGGCGTCCCATCAGGATGACTCATGTCAAGTTTGGAGCAGCTCAGGTCAAAAATATGGAATTTACAGCCAAACGTATGGTGATGGCGTGAGTTCTGTTTCGCCGCGGTCCCACGGCCACGCCCTCTACTGAAAACTCCTGGCGCCTTAAAGCAAGTGAGACCAACTTGTTATCTGTCACCCAACACAGAATCATCTTGATTAGGTTGAGAGAGCCAGAGATGGAGCTTTCCAAGAAAAAAAAAGTCACTTCCTATTTTGAGGGGGCGGGGCTTAGATGACGTCAGACTATGACGACATAGGATCGTTAGGCATCCCACCAGGATCACTCATGTCAAGTTTGGAGCAGCTTGGGTGAAAATTATGGAATGTACAGCCAAACGTATGGTGGTGGCGTGAGCTCTGTTTCGCCGCGGTCCCACGGCCACGCCCTCTACTGAAAACTCTTGGCGCCTTAAAGCAAGTGAGACCAACTTGTTATCTGTCATCCAACACAGAATCATCTTGATTAGGTTGACAGAGCCAGAGATGGAGCTTTCCAAGAAAAAAAAGTCACTTCCTGTTCTGAGGGGGCGGGGCTTAGATGACGTCAGACTATGACGACATAGGATCGTTAGGCATCCCACCAGGATCACTCATGTCAAGTTTGGTGAAGCTCGGCTGAAAATTGTGGAATTTATAGCCAAACGTATGGACACGGCGTTAAAGGTCACTTCGCCACGCCGCCACGCCCACCTACTCCATCGAAGGCAAATGGGGTTGGAATCTGTAACACACCATCATGTTTGCTGTCTGTGGAAAGAGTTTCGTCTTGATTAGGTCAAAGGGGTCAGGTAGGGACCGTTCAGAGTAAAACATGACACTTCCTGTTGTCAGGGGGCGGGCCTCAGTGATGTCATATATTTGACCTTTGGGTCTTGTAGGCACCGGATGATAACAATCACTGAAAGTTTGGTGCCTCTGTCAGCTTTTGTGTAAGAGTTATTGCAGTTTAATTTTTCATGGTGAGTCGGTGAACTTTGACCTCTGGTATGACCCCTTCAGCATGCACGAAAACTCACCGTTTTGATAACTTTGAATCGGCCGTGCCTTATGAACGATCTGACCGACTTTGAAGTCAATCGATCGAATCCTAGGAGGAGTTCGATCAAATGCAACGTGTGTAAACGGCCAAATCGGACGTTCAATCCAAAATGGCCGACTTCCTGTAATACTTGCAACATAACATTAAATGTAAATTCTGTGTGTCTCGAGGAGCTGTACAAGTGTACCAATTTGAAGTCTCTACGGTAAAGTAGCTAAATAGGAAATCCTCTAGGGGCGCCCGTTGAGCCGTTTCTTTTGCGATTTTTGGGTCGACCTTAAAATACGTAAATTTTGCACAGGCCCTATGCACCCACCAAGTTTGGTGAGTTTTTGAATATGATAAAGCCCCCAAAAAGGCAATTCATTTGGGAGAAGAATCGTAATAATAATAATAATAAACAGCACAAAAACAATAGGCCTTCGCAGCGCTTAGCTGCTCGGGCCTAATAATAATTAAAGCTCCGCGGAGCCTCGAGCGGCCCTCGCAGCTAGCGCTGCTTCGGCCTATAGCCACCGCGGGGTATCCAGCACCGCCCCCTGCCTGACACCGTGTATAGTCTTGCAGAGTTGAAGCACGTCCGCCATGTCATACGCAGCGTTGAGTTTGGCATCATTCCCTGGCCACACACACCAAATTTCATTCAGATCGGTCAATGTAGAGAGGAGCTATAGCTGATGTAATGACCCAGTGGGCGCAGTGGAGTCAAATTACATTTCAATGCTGTTGGGCTCTTAAGCGGGGAACAAAGGTCGTACGTATCTAGTTTGGTCCCAATCGGAAGGGGCTTGTGTGATTTCGAGACAATCGTGTGTATATGTCGAGGGACTGACATTTGGCCACGCCCCCAAGGGTCAGCCAGCATTGACTGAGTTCATCATCAGTTTGTAGACAACTAAATCCATGTGAAACACAGATTAAAAATAAATTCGGTAAAAAACATGCTACTTCCTGTTAAAAGTGGGCGGGGCTAAAGTGACGTCACACTATGATGACATAGGATTGTTAGGCATCCCACTAGGATCACTCATGTCAAGTTTGGTGCAGCCCAGCTAAAAATTGTGGAATCTAGAGCCAAACGTATCATGGTGGAGTGAGCTCTTTTTCGCCGTTGTCCCACGGCCACGCCCTCTACTGAAAACTGTTGGCGCTTTAAAGCAAGTGAGACCAACTTGTTATCTGTCATCCAACACAGAATAATCTAGATAAGGTTGAGAGAGCTAGAGATGGAACTTTCCAAGGAAAAAAAAGGCACTTCCTGTTCTGAGGGGGCGGGGCTTAGATGACGTCAGACTATGACGACATAGCATCGTTAAGCATCCCACCAGGATCACTCATGTCAAGTTTGGTGCAGCCCAGCAAAAAATTGTGGAATCTAGAGCCAAACGTATCATGGTGGCGTGAGCTCTTTTTCGCCGTTGTCCCACGGCCACGTCCTCTACTGAAAACTCTTGGCGCTTTAAAGCAAGTGAGACCAACTTGTTATCTGTCATCCAACACAGAAGCATCTCGATTAAGTCAAGTTAGCCAGAGATGTAGCTTTTCAATTAATAAAAAGCACTTCCCTTTAGAACGTGGGCGGGGCCAAGGTGACGTCATCATCTGAGCATGACAATCTGATGAGAGTGGGTCTGTAGTCAGATATAGGAAGTGTTATGCAGCTGTGAACTTCTATGTGGAACTTATCTCACTTTAAAATTTTATGGCGAATAGTCAAAGTTTGGGACTAAGCCACACCCACATGCTTTGATGTACAAGAATTCGTGTGATAACTTTTGACCTTTGATGACTCAACTCTCTGCTGACTGAGTTTGAAGTGTGTATCTGCAAAGCTGTATGAGGAGTTCGATCAGATGCGACGTCTCTGACAAACAGGAAATGGCGAGTTTAATCCAAAATGGCCGACTTCCTGTTGGGTTTGGCCTATAGCTCCAAGAGACTTTTTTGTAGGGCCTGACAAGATGCACACATGTACCAAGTTTCACATTTTTAGGTGAAAGCATGGCTTGGGACTGATCATTTAAAATATTCTAGGGGGCGCTGTAGAGAAATTAGGCCACGCCCACCAAATATTACACTGGATTCCTGTTGGGGGATAGAGTAGCATCGCTCTCAGTGAGTTTGGTGAAGCTGGGCTGAAACATGTGGAATCTACAGTCAAACGTATTTCGGCGGCGTGACGTCTGACTTCGCCGCGGTACTACAGCCACGCCCTATACTGTAATCTCTTGGGGCTTTAAAGCAAGTGAGACGAACTTGTTATCTGTCATCCACCACAGAATCATCTTGATTAGGTTGAGAGAGCCAGAGATGGAGCTTTCCAAGAAAAAAAAGTCACTTCCTGTTCTCAGGGGGCGTGGCCTCAGTGATGTCATCATTTGACCTTTGGGTCTTGTAGGGAACCGGATGATTAACAATCACTGAAAGTTTGGTGCCTCTGTCAGTTTTTGTGTAAGAGTTATTGCAGTTTCATTTTTCATGGTGAGTCGGTGAACTTTGACCTCTGGTATGACCCCTTCAGCATGCACGAAAACTCACCGTTTTGATAACTTTTAATCGTCGATGCCTTATGAACGATCTGACCGAGTTTGAAGTCAATCGATCGAAATCCCTAGGAGGAGTTCGATCAAATGCAACGTCTAAAAACGGCCAAAATGGGTCAAAATCGGAATTTCAATCCAAAATGGCCGACTTCCTGTAATACTTGCAACAAAACATTAAATGTAAATTATGTGTGTCCTGGGGAGCTCTACAAGTGTACCAAATTTCAAGTCTCTACGATAAAGTGTGTGAATAGGAAAAACTCTAGGGGGCGCCGTTGAGCCGTTTCTTGTGCGATTTTTGGGTCGACCATAAAATACGTAAATTTTCACCAGACTCTATGCGCCCTCCAAGTTTGGTGAGTTTTTGAATATGATAAAGCCCTCAAAAAGGCAATTCTTTCGGCATTAGAAAAATAATAATAATAAACAGCGCAATTACAATAGGCCTTCGCAGCGCTTAGCTGCTCGGGCCTAATAAGAATAATAAACATTAGAAAAACAATAGGCCTTCGCAGCGCTTAGCTGCTCGGGCCTAATAATAATAATAATAATTAAAGCTCCGCGGAGCCTCGAGCGGCCCTCGCAGCTAGCGCTGCTTCGGCCTATAGCCACCGCGGGGTATCCAGCACCGCCACCTGCCTGCCACCGCGTACAGTCTTGCACAGTTGAAGCGCGCGTCCGCCATGTCATATGCAGCGTTGAGTTCGACCTCAATCCCTGGTCACATACCCCAATTTTCATTCATATCGGTCAATGTAGAGAGGAGATATAGCTGATGTAATGACCTAGTGGGCGCAGTGGAGTCAAATTACATTTCAATTCTTTTGGGCTCTTCAGCGGGGTACAACGGTCACACGTATCCGGTTTGGTACCAATCGGAAGGTGCATGTTTGATTTAGAGACAACCATGTGCATATGGTGAGGGACTTACATTTGGCCACGCCCCCTCTGGTCAGCCAGCATTGACCGAGTCCATCATTAGTTGGCAGATGATTAAATCCAGATGAATAACACAATAAAAATAAGAAATACTGTAAAAAACATGTTACTTCCTGTATAAAGTGGGCGGGGCTAAGGTGACGTCACACTATGATGACATAGGATTGTTGGGCATCCCACCAGGATCACTCATGTTAAGTTTGGTGCAGCTCGGCTCAAAATTGTGGAATCTATAGCCAAACGTATGGACACGGCGTTAAAGGTAACTTCGCCACGCCGCCACGCCCACCTACTTTACTGAAAACAAATGGGGATGTAATCCACAACACACCAACATGTTTTCTGTCTGTGGACAGAGGTTCATCTCAATTAAGTAAAAGTGGTCAGAATGGGACCGTTCAGAACAAAACATGACACTTCCTGTTCTCAGGGGGCGTGGCCTAAGTGATGTCATCATTTCACCATTGATTATTCTAGGGGACCCACTGATGATCAATGACTGAAAGCTTGGTGCCCCTATGAGCTTTTGTGTAAGAGTTATAACAGTTTTATATTTCATGGCGAACAGGTGAATTTTGACCCCTGGTATGACTCCTTCAGCATGCACAAAAACTCACCGTTTTGTTAATGTTTTTTCGGCCATGCCTTATGAACAATCTGACCAAGTTAGAAGCCGATTGATCGAAATCCCTAGGAGGAGTTGGATCAAATGCAACGTCTATAAACGGCGAAAATGGGGTGAAAATCGAAATTTCAATCCAAAATGGCCGACTTCCTGTCATAGTTGCAATATAACATTAAATTGGAATTGTGACTGTCTTGTGGAGCTCTACCAGTGTACCAAATTTCAAGTCTCTACGATAAAGTTGATAAATTGGAAAACCATAGGTGAACTTTGACCCCTGGTATGACCCCTTCAGCATGCACGAAAACTCACCGTTTTGATAACTTTTTGTGGGCCATCCGTTATGAAGGATCTGACCAAGTTTGAAGCCGATCGCTCGAAATCCCTAGGAGGAGTTCGATCAAATGCAACGTCTAAAAACGGCCAAAATGTGTAAAAATCGGATTTTCAATCCAAGATGGCCGACTTCCTGTCATAATTGCACTATGACATTAATTGTAAATTCTGAGCGTGTTGGGGAGTTCTACAAGCGTACCAAATTTCAAGTCTCTACGACAAAGTAAGTGAATAGGAATGGGTCTTTTGAAAATTTCTAGGGGGCGCCCTTGAGCCGTTTCTTTTGCGATTTTTGGGAGAACCTTAAAATACGTAAATTTTCACCACGCTCTATGTGCCCACCAAGATTGGTGAGTTTTTGAATATGATAAAGTCCCCAAAAAGCCAATTTATTTTACGGAAGCGGAATAATAATAATAATAATAAGAAACAATACAATTACAATAGGCCTTCGCAGCGCTTAGCTGCTCGGGCCTAATAAGAAGAAGAAGAAGAAGAAGAAGAAGAAGAAGAAGAAGAAGAAGAAGTCTATGTTCTTCTACTTGGCTCCTCTGAGGTTCTGCAGCTCGTTAAACCATAGACATTAATACTAGACCCTCATGGAGGCTGAGTCGTACGTAACACCGTCCGCCATCTTGCATGGGGCAGCAGGGCGATCGGAGCTCCTTAAGTTCTGAGCTGTGTGGATTTATTTAAACCGTTTTATGAAACAAACTGGATCCATTAGGATTACCTTCTCCAGGTAAGGATGAAAGATCAGAATTACTTCACTTTGCAGCCAGAAATTCGCTTCTAAACAAACGGAAAATATGTCCTATGTAGCTAAATTGGCCCGAAATAACCGCTGATTGTTAGCATAGCAGCTAATGTTTTATACTGTTTATGAGAGCTGATGATAAACGGCTGTTAGAGGAGAAGTGAATTAAAACCAGAGGATTTAGTGAGTAAAGATCAGTCAGGATCAGAGCTGCTGGTCTTCAGTCTCTGTTTCCATGTCGGTATTTAGCTATAAAGATGCTAAACATGGTCAGAGCCCAACAAGCTGAAAATGTCTTTTTATGAATGTGAAGGAAAAAATTTCTATTCCACTGTTGGATAATTTCTCTTTAATTCTTGGCTTCAGCCTGTGAACCAGGACGACTCAGAGTCATTGAGTCCCAGTGGGACCAGCAGCCTGTGACCAGTGATCCCAGTATAATAAATACATGTTTTATTCTTTCACTTTTTGTGTATTTTTAAATATCTCAATCGGAAGTATTAATTTATTAATGTAGCTTATATAATGAAATAAAAATTAATTACTCTGTTAGAATTATTTTCATTCTGCTGTCAATAGCAGAGTTGAAATACTGTAATAGGACCGAAACCTGGGAGTAGTGATGACCTCTGACCTCTGACCTGAACCTTCAGGGCCACATTAAGACAGTCACAGAGTCGACCTTCTGTCACCTGAAGAACATCTCCAGGATCAGGACTAATGTCTCAGATCTAGAGAAGCTCATCCATGTGTTTATCTTTAGCCGCATTGATTCCTGCAGCAGCGTCTTCACAGGTCTGACTAACAAACCAATCAAACAGCTGCAGCTGATCCAGAAGCTGCTGCTGCTGCTCTGACTAAAACCAGGAAGATGGAGACATAACACCAGTTTTAAAGTCTCTACACTGGCTCCCTGTAGCTCAAAGAATAGACTTTAAAATACTGAACGGTTTAGCACCACAATACCTTAAAGATCTGCTGTTGCCGTACCAACCGTCTGGACCCTCAGATCTTCTGGTTTTGGTTCTGCTCTGCATCCCCAGAACCAGAACCAAACGAGGAGAAGCAGCTTTCAGTTTCTATGCACCACAAATTTGGAATAAACTTCCAGAAAACTGTAAACAGCTGAAACACTGAGTGTCTTTAACCCTCAAATTAAAACCCACCTGTTTAGAGCTGCTTATGGATAAATTGATCAATGTTTTTATTTTTAATCAAAATCTCTGTCTCTGTTTTTATTTATTTTTTTAATGTTTATTTTAAACTGTGTAAAGCACTTTGAAATGCTGGGCTGCTGAAATGTGCTATACAAATAAGATTTGATTGATTGATAATAAATATTTATTATCTGGGAAAAAAGTAAGAAACATACGTATATAGTTAATGTTTGACAATGACTGATTTATAAATCAAGTCATTTCTCAATAACATATAAAAAATAAATACAGGAAAATTATTTGTCTTGAAATGCTAAATGCACACTAAATTATGGAATTATGTAAATATATTGTTAAATAAAACACTGTAAAGGTGTCTGTTCATCAATTTCAATATAAAAATGATTAGAATATTTCTATCAAATAAAACATTGAACTCTTTATTCAGAAATGCCCCAAAACATGACATCAATAATGACATCAAATGTTAGAAACTCTGTCTTTAGTAATTTCTTTGAATGCCAAATATATTAATGTGTGAGAAAATGTGTCAATGGCAGGAATGAACTTAAAATACTTTGTAAAACGGCACTTTATAAAGTTCGGTCCATTCACTTGCATCACCTTACTGGCAGAGATGCCCATTCAATATGGCGGACGCTGCTACGTATCGCAGCAACGGGCCGACCTGCTGCATGACCTTTGACCCGCTCCATGAGGCGTCTACGTATTAATGTCTATGCGTTAAACTCACAGCCGCTGGAATCAATCAGAGGATCAGGAGGACCTCAGACTGGCTGAGCATCAAGAAACTAAACGAACAAACTAAACTTCACACTGCTGGAAAACTGAAAATATTCACAAATCATCAAATGTAATTTAAATATTATTTCACCATCTTTAAATCTTTCATATCTTTTATATAAGGATTAATTGAAGTCTTTTGGTTCAACAGAAAAACTAAACGGTTAAAGTTTGCGATGTTTCCTGAGGGAATAATAACATGAATAATATTGATTAATGGGTGATTTAAAGGCAGGAGGGAGGATCCCTGTTGCTGTTTCCATAGGTTCCACCAGGTGGCAGTGTCTCACAACAAATAGAAACTTAAGAGCCGTTTACAGAAGTTATGAAATAAAACTTCAAATCAGATCAAATGGAACTAAAATAATGAAGTTTAGCTCAGATCAGGTTTCAGAAATGAAATGTTTCAGTGCAGCAAGCAGATGGTGGGAGTTTATTATTGTTGCTGTGTGTGTGTGTGTGTGTGTGTGTGTGTGTTCCTGCAGACCTTGTTTGTCTTTTGTGTGTGAGCTTGTTATTGTTTACTCCTGAGGGAAGTCGTGAGCGATTGCATCTGAACACTGAAATTACAGCGATGCCAGACGGTGATAAATGCAGTCGGAGTGGCAGCAGCCTCAGCACCGGCCCAGGCCAGCAGTCCTGCTGCAGCAGCAGCATGTGGGGGGGTGGGGGGGGGGGCAGCAGGACGGGAGCAGCTTGGAGATCTGGGAACTTCCTTGGGTTCAGAAATGAAACCAGGAAGAGGAGCAGCTTGTTGTCACAGCAGGGAGAAGATGCTCTGATGTAAATATGTTTCTAATGGTTCGTAAAATTCACACCAGATGTTACAAAAACAAAAATAGTTCAGAAACCTTGAGGCTGAAGTTTAGCCACAGGAAGAAAAGTCATTTCCTGACATTTCCTGAAGTTTGTGTGACCTCCATGTTCAGAAGATCCTCCACTGAGACGGTTTGGTTTGAGTGGCTGATGAATCTCAGGGACAGGCTGGAGGAGGAGAAGCTTTCTGAAGGATTTCTGCTGCTGTCCGGTCTTAGACCTTCTAAAACTTGGACATGCTCAGTGTTTTCCACAGCAGAAAGAATATTTTAACATCTGGGACATGAGAACCTCCATCATTCCTCCAGATCGGATCAAAACTAAGAGGTTGAATGAAAAACATAAAAAAGTTGAACTGGATGGTTGAACATTTGGTCTAGTTAAAGCACATAGGTTAACTGAGAGGTCAGATGTTTGCATACGCCCCTAACCTGCCTCTGTTTCCTGATGTTTGAAGGACAGCGTTCGGACTCTTCAGGTCGGAGGCCATTTTCCAGCAGCTAAAGGTAAATCTGTTTTATTCCTAAACCAGTTTGAAACACCCAGCCGTCCCAGTTTCAGCCTCTTCCATTCAAACAATCACTTCTGCCCCCGATGCTACAAAATAAAACTCAACTTGAGCCACTAAAAGCGATTTTCTAAATACGTATGACATGAAATGTTTTAATATGAAAGCTAACAAAATTAAAATAAATGTATTTATGTTATCAGACTGTAAAACAAAATGGCTTCTCTTTCACAAAGCAAAACAATGTGTTGGTATGAATATGTAAAATGAGGAAAAACAGGCAGCAAAGTTTGAAGCTAGTTACTTTTTAAAAACTGTTATAGATATTAAAAACAGATTTTACATAAGAACTCGTAAATGTTTTATTTCATTCATAATCAAAAACATTTTGGTTTTGGTTTAGTCAAAGACCCATGTGGCTCTGAACCTGCAGCTTTCAGATCCTTTCTAATGACTTTTTAATTTAAGGTCTCTGTCTCTTTAAGAAGCTCCTGCTCTTTCTGAAGCTCCGCCTCCAGGAAGTCGTCCCAACATGGCTCCTCTATTAACCCTTTAGTGTTTTTACCAGCACTGCTCAGCAGCTGGTTGCTAATTGCTGCTGGCTAGTCTGAAGGAGCTGAGAGGGAGGAGCTGCGGGTGGAAGGCGGGGCTTGGCCCACCCAGACGTTTAGCAGCTGAATGGTTGCCATGGAGATTAAAGGATTTGTCCTCCTCTCCAACACAAAGCTCTTTCTGCTCTCTGGACTTTTCTGACTATTTATGTTGGACAAGGTCAGGATCGTTTAGAGCCGATGAGATAACTGGACTGAAGGAGGCAGAGACGATCGATTCCCGTCGCCACGCAGATTTATCCCCCCTCCCGCTGCCCCCCCTCGCTCAGCTCCAGACTCATTCGTCTCTTTAACATCAGCAGCGTTTAAATACCCCAGCAGAACTTAAACTGCCCACAGTTTCCATCAGTTTATCATTTTCACGCTGATTTTCTGCAAAAATGGTGAAAATCATTGGCTTTAATTGATGCCAACTCCCACCTGCAGGGGCAGCATTTCTTACCAAAGAATAAAATCATAATTACCATCAAACATAAGCACAAATATGGCAAAAATCAAATATCAATATTTATAAATCATTTTTTATTACAAAGAAGAGACATAAAAACAATCCTAAATCCTGGAGGGACTGATCTCCATGACAACAGGACCTCTTCTGGGAGGGAATCTCTGCAGCTCCTCCAGAGTCCCCACAGGTCCAGGTCTCAGTCTGCAGAAAGAAGAATTACTATTTTAGCAGACAAAAATATTATCAAAGAAAATCCTCAATCAATCATTACAAGATATTTAAAATATGACATCATTACATCTGTGACCAAAAGTTTGGTCTCATCATTGGTTCTGCTGGTGCAAACATGCAGAAATCCTCCTCGTGTGTGTGTGTGTGTGTGTGTGTGTGTGTGTGTGTGTGTGTGTGTGTGTGTGTTTTCTGCCACTCATGTCTTGGGTTACGCTGCTCCTGTATGATCGATGGCTGAGCTGGACGCCATGTCAGGGCCAGTTTCCGCCAGCTGTGTGTGTGTGTGTGTGTGTGTGTGTGTGCGCGCCCTGCTGAGCCCGCTGGCCCCGCCCCTTCCTGTCCAGAACACACACCACTAACCAAAACCCAATGTGTCCAGACTGGCCTCTGCTCTCCGGGTTTCTGAGCCGCTCAAAGAACCGCAGAACCTCAGTTAGCGGTTCTGACAGTTAGCATGTTAGCGCTCCGGATCGTCAAGATGTTTCATCCATTTCACATGGAAAGGTCAGATTCCCAAGATCCAAGTCAGAAACACTTTGACTTACAGCTGTGGTTCCTCACAGGCCTAACAATCCAACATGGCCGCCTTAAACTGACAGATGCTAACTAGTGACTGAGCTTTGCTTCTAAAATGAGGGAAATCCTGACCTGGTTGTGCTAATGCTAACGATAATCATCTTGTTCATCTGGTAGAAGGTTTCCAGACCATCGCCGCCTCCTAGAGGTCGTCAGGAGGAACAGCAGATCTGAACTTTGAACTCTGATTGAACCCGAGTGAAAACATGTTTATGTTGGAAATATTTTAGTTTACAGTCTCTTTTTCTCTTTTTCTGTTTGCCTCAGTAATCAGAGAAAAAACATGCAATTAAATAGATAAACGTGATAAATTATAAGTAAAGAAGTGGCAGATAAAATATCTGAACTTTAAATCTTCTTTAGGTTATTCTGCTACAATCAAATAAAAATTCATTTTAAGGAATAACTGTTCATTTTACAGTTTCATTCCTTCATAAATTTGTTGCTAATGTTTTCCAGAGTCAACAGAAAATCCTGTTGTTTTATTAACAGGATCAGTGAAATATTTACCTTTGAACATTTTATCATGTTTGAAATCTTCCTGTCTTTTCTCTGCCCTTTAATGTCTGTGATTTCTTCCACGTTTTTGTGAAAATATTCCCAGATTTGTGCAGATAGCAGCAGAAAGCCTTCGTCCTCCTCCTCCTCCTCCCTGGCTGCACGGCGCTGCCAGCAGACTCTGTTCCTCAGTGTTGTGCAGATTATGGTTTGGGAATGACAAGCTCGCCGTCTGATACCGTATCCGCTCTGAATTACAGATCAGCCCTTTCTAAACGATACTTTAAATACTCGCTGCAGGCGCAGAGTTTTCTCAGGCTCTTATTTCATTGTTATTACACTAGTAGCATATTTTGTTAGAAAATCTGTGTTGGCGCTTATTTAAATGAGGGAAAGTGTTATTTGGGAAATCCCTGTGTGTGTACCCCTCTCTGTCACACACACACACACACACACGCCGCCGTGCCTTTATTATGAGGGGAATTAAAGGAGCGCAGTGAAAAGGACAAAAGAGAAAGGACAAATTGTAATTGCTTAGATGTGTGTGTGTGAGCTGACTGGGCGGCTGCAGCCGTTACGGGTTCGATTCCCTCTCAGCTGATCGGGCTGCTGCTGGTTGGGTTCACCGGCTCCACCATCAGTCTGTCTCATCTCTGAATTAAACTGGGATATTACAACCGAGCTCTTTGTTTTTTTAAAAAAAAGGTCAGAGTGGGAGGAAGAGCAGCTGCAGTACCGGCGGTGACCAGCTGGGGGGCGCTGTTGCCCCAGCGTAGCGCTCTGATCCTGGGATGAAAAAGGTCCCTGGGCTCCCGGCTCTCAGCTCTTTGTGCTGCTTTCATGATGGGATTCTCTGGAGAGCAGAGGATGGAGAACGACACCCTCCACCCCCCTCAGCCTCCTCCCCCCCATCCTCCCCCATCCTCCTATCCTCCCCCTGCTGGAATACACCCCAACCCGACACACAGAATGAAAACGGCCGGTTTTCTCGCTCGCTTGTTGACGGCATTAACTCTCTTTTCATGTGTTTTGAGCGCTGAGAATGAACCTTATTAGAGCAGAAGGAGGCAGAGTGAGTGGGTGTGTGTGTGGTGTGTGGTGAGTGTGTGTGTGTGTGTGTGATGTGAGTGTGTGTGTGTGGAGTGTTGTGAGTGTGTGTGTGTTGGGGGGTGTGTGTGTGTGTGAGTGAGTGTGTGGTGTGTGTGAGTGTGTGTGTGTGTGTGTGTGTGTGTGTGTGTGTGTGTGGTGTGTGTGAGTGTGTGTGTGGTGTGTGTGTTGTGTGTGTGTAGTGTGTGTGTGTGTGGTGTGTGAGTGTGTGTGTGTGTGTGTGTGTGTGTGTGTGTGTGTGTGTGTGAGTGTGTGTGTGTGTGTGTTGTGTGTGTGTTGTGTGTGTGTGTGTGTGTGAGTGTGTGTGTGTATTGTTTACATAGTAGATTATTTTGTTGAAATCTGTGTTGGCGTATTTAAATGAGGAAAGTGTTATTTGGGAATCCTGTGTGTGTACCCCTCTTGTACCACACACACACACACGCCGCCGTGCCTTTATTTAGGTGAATTAAGAGCGCAGTGAAAAGGACAAAAGGAAAGGAAAATTGTAATTGCTTAGAGTGTGTGTGTGTGACTGATGGGCGGCTGCAGCCGTTAGGTTCGATTCCCTTCGTGATCGGGTGCTGCTGGTGTGGTTCACGGTCCACCATAGTTGTTCATTCTTGAATTAACTGGGATGTTAACGAGTCTTGTTTTTAAAAAAGTCAGATGGGAGGAAGAGCAGCTGAGTCGCGGTGACAGCTGGGGGGCGCTGTTGCCCAGGTAGCGCTTGATCCTGGTGATGAAGGTCCCTGGGCTCGGTCTCAGCCTTGTGTGTTTCATGATGGGATTTTGTGGAGCAGGGATGGAGAACGACACCTCACCCTCAGCCTCCTCCCCATCCTCCTATCCTCCCTGCTGGATACCCCACCGACACCAGATGAAACGCCGGTTTGCTCGCTGTTGCGGATATTGTTTCGTGTTTTGAGCGTGGAATGTACTTTTAGAGAGAGGGCAGGTGTGTGTGTGTGTGTGTGTGTGTGTGTGTGTGTGTGTGTGGTGTGTGTGTGTGTGTGTGTGTGTGTGGTGTGTGTGTGTGTGTGTGTGTGTGTGTGTGTGTGTGTGTGTGTGTGTGTGTGTGGTGTGTGTGTGTGTGTGTGGTGTGTGTGTGTGTGTGTGATGCTCACGCTCCTTGTTTTCTCTCTGGATGTGAGTGAAAGTGATGTTAAACGGACCCGAGGGAGACGAGGAAGCGGTAAATCCAGACCAACCGTTTGAACCCGGCCAGGCCTTCCTTGACCTCTGACCTTTGCACTTTCACCAACCAAACTGTTGTTCCATCATCTTCAGATCCTTTTTCAGATTTTTAGAGTTACAGATAATTATGAGATTGAGAAGAAATCAAATTATTGCTAATTTTAGATGGAAACGGTTTTAATATTTTATTTATATTCAAAACATTTTATGAACTTTTTTATTTACATTATTTTTTACATTTTTAATGATTGTATTCTAATTCACTGTATTAAGCAAAATACTTAATCAGCTTAATTTCTTTTATACTAAAAATAGATTTTTCTGTTTAAACTTTAAACATTTTTATTACAAAGAATTTTATTTTGTGTTTTTTCCGTTTTGTGCTCAAATATTTTCATATTACTTAAATCAATGAAGTTTGTTTTTTAAACATTTTTTAATTTAAGATAGTTATATTTATGCTATTTTCTTACTAAGTTTTGTCTTCTGGATCTCGAACGTCATAATCCTTCATCGGTCTGATTGTTGCATCGTTTGGTCTCGTTTTTCTGATTTTTGTTAAAAACTTTTCCAGAATCAGAGTTTCTGTCTAGATAGGAAGTTTTCTCCTCATGAAATTCCTCATTTTCTAATGCAGGATTTATTAATGCTGCTCAGATTATTAACATCAGGACCTCATGCTGTGTCATGCAAACGCTCCATCTGCTCTCATGAAAATTAATTTGTGTTGTTTAGGTTAAATTTTAATTTCCTGGCCACTTGGGGGCAGTCATGAGTCGCTCTGCTAGTCAGGAAGTGACAGTAACTCCTATATCTGCTCTATACATGAATGTTGAGCTTTATTTTGTTAATGCTGCCTTTTTCTAACCGTTATATGATAAATCTAAACTCTCTGGCTGCGATGCTAACAGGAGCCTGCAGGCTGCTTGCTTCACGTCCAGGTTGTCCTCTGCTTGCTTCACGTCCAGTGTCTGCTTGCTCACTCCAGTGTCCTCTGCTGCTTCACGTCCAGGTTGTCCTCTGCTTGTGTCATGTCCAGGTTGTCTCTGCTGTCATGCCGTTGTCTTGCTTGTGTCATGTCCAGGTTGTCCTTGCTTGCTTCACCATCAGTCTCCTCTCAAACAGAACAAACCTCAGTTAGTTTCTGCATCAAAATGAGGGTTTTGTGTTTGCAGCGGAGGTCTGGGGTGAGTAACGCTGGGAAGCAGACGGAGGAAACATGTTGAGCCCAAACATTCGGCTCCAGTGAACTAATGATCCACACTTCCTCCCGTGTTCCTGCAGCCTGTTGGAAATATTTCTGCACAGTGGATGCAAACCTGCAGAGCCAGACGCAGCATCCACCGGTGACAGGAGTTAGTCAGGCCGCCGCCGCCGCCGCATGTGGCTTTGCTGGTTCCTGAAATGAGACGCATTGTTCATTTCAGAGGAAGTTTCTGTGACTCTGCCTTAAATGAGACGCACCAGTGGGTGTATGTTTAGGTTGGGGGTAAAATGGGTAAGGGACTCTGTTTTCCTCCTATGACGCCTGAAGGGTGAAATATTTAAAATGACGGCAGAAATTGTCATTTCTAAAACTGAATATGCTTATTCACTGACGTCAATGAAACTCTGTCGCTCTCTCTCTTCTGCTCTTCGCCTTGTTCTCTTTCGCTATTTTCTTCCTTCCGCCCTTTACCCCCTGGTGTATTTCGTTTGAGTGATTAGTTTCTCTGTTTTCCTCCTTCCCTAGTGTTTTTGCGCTCTTCTTTTCTACCTATTGCTTGTCCTGCGCTGTCAACTCTGTCGCTCTCTTCTCTCTCTGCTCTTCTGTCTCTCTGTCTCTCTCTCTGTTTCTGTCTCTCTTCTGTCCTCTCTCTCTCTCTGCTCTCTTCTCGTGTCCTCTGTCTTCTCTCTTACTCTCTCTGTCTCTCGTCTCATCTCTTCTCTGCTCTCTCTCTCTCTCTCTGTCTCTCTCTCTCTCTCTCTCTGTCCTCTCTCTCTCTCTCTCTCTCTGTCTCTCTCTCTCTCTCTCTCTCTCTGTCTCTCTCTCTCTCTCTCTCTTCTCTCTCTCTCTGCTCCTCTCTCTCTCTCTCGTCTCTCTCTCTCTCTCTCTCTCTCTCTCTCTCTGTCTCTCTCTCTCTCGTCTCTCTCTCTGTCTCTCTCTCTGTCTCTCTCTCTCTTCTCTCTCTCTCTCTCTCTCTGTCTCTCTCTCTCTCTCTCTCTGTCTGTCTCTCTCTCTCGTCTCTCTTCTCTCTCTCTCTCTCTCTCTCTCTCTTCTCTCTCTCTCTGTCTCTCTCTCTGTCTCTCTCTCGTCTGTCTCTCTCTCTGTCTCTCTCTCTGTCTCTCTCTCTCTCTCTGTCTCTCTCTGTCTCTTCTCTCTCTCTCTCTTCTCTGTCTCTCTCTCTCTCTCTCTCTGTCTTCTCTCTCCTTCTCTCTCTCTCTCTCTCTCTCTCTCTCTCTCTGTCTCTCTCTCTCTCTCTCTCTCTGTCTCTCTCTCTCTCTCTCTCTCTCTGCCTCTCTCTCTCTCTGTCTCTCTCTCTGTCTCTCTCTCTTCTCTCGTCTCTCTCTCTGTCTCTCTCTCTCTCTCTCTCTCCTCTCTCTGTCTCTCTCTCTTCTCTCTTCCTCCTCTGTTCTTGTCTCTCTCTCTTCTCTTCTCTCTCTCTGTCTTCTCTCTCTCTGTCTCTCTCTGTCTTCCTCTCTCTCTCGTCTCTCTCTCTCCTCTCACCAACTCCTTGTTCTCCATCCTGACACTCGTCTCCTTTTCCTCCACTTCCTCTTTTATCCACACAGAATCATTAAGAGGAACAAAAGCCACGATGCAAACTGTGACTTTGAATCTAGACGGTTTTAAAACTCAATAAATCAGATTCTTCCTCTGGAGTTTCACTCTAAAATTCACCAAAACATATTTCTCTGTCTAATTCTCATGTTTTGCATATCTTCTTATCCATCAAAGTTCAGATTATTTTGAGATCTTGGAGGAAATTTTGTGCCAAATCTTTACAAATCCTTGAGGTTTCTCATTGTTTTAGCGTTGAAAATGTTACTCTAACTTTTAGCTTTGAGTAAACTTTTCAGCTTTCTCTAGAATTATTCCTTTGAGAAAACATTTAAATTAGTTTTGCGGCTTTGATGCAGCTGCAGAGTGAAATCATGAAAATGCTGATATTAATAATCCAGGTCATGTCAGAATGTTTTTGTCTTTTGGTTTTGAAGAAGTTTCAGTTTTACATAGACCACCGAATCATCTAAGCTTTTATTTTGAAGCTTAGTAATACCTGATGGAAAACTAGTTTGTGGTTTTTCTTCTAGCTTTTTAAGCCTTTTAGACATTTAGGCTCCGTTTTACCAAAGGACCAGTAGTTTACACCGTTTTCCTCAGAGAACCAAACAGGATTTTCTTTGAGACGTTTCTGTTTCACAGGTTTAACGTCGTGCTAATTATTCGTTAAAACTTCTCAATCAACCTCAAGTTCTGTTTCCCAGAACATAAACCGGGCCTGAAGCTGACAGGAAGCTGAACATTCAGCTGCAGTCGGTTCCCACAGTCCTGCAGCTTTTCCCAAAGCAGCGTCCAAATGAAACGCAGATATTCATGGCTCCTCTCCGTGAACATAAAGACCCGGACCTTCTGCCCCGCCATTCAATTAGCCCGGGCAGCAGGCGTGCAAGAGAGCAAACTGTTGCCCTGTCTGAGCAGCCAAGCTCAACTAAGGGCCGACTCAAACAGCGGCTTAAAGCGAACCGGGTCACAGCCGGCGCTGGAGAACCAGGACAAGAGAAGAAGAAGCTTCTGTACAAAGGAGATGGACGGATGATGGATGGATGGATGGATGAGACAGTTAATGACACAATCTGTGAACCACAGCTGGAGACGATCGATGTTTTAAAGACATTTTTCAGTGTAAATGTTTGTAAAATAAAGAAAATCTTTATTTTACTCATCACTCATTGTGTTTAAATCAGATTATTTCCTCCCATCCACCAGGGGGCAGCACGTCTTTCTGATGGTTTAGTGTCTGTTTATTTGGATGTTTGGATCATTTTCCTGTTTAAAAGACGAAGCGACGACGCATTTTCCAGTTTCTGGTCATAAATGGTTCCAATGAGAACCAGTTCCATCGCTAACTCAAGGAGGCTCTGGGTCTGGGTCTGGTTCTGGTTCTAGTTCTGGTTCTGGTTCTAGTTCTGGGTCCTGGTTCTGGTTCTGTTCTGGTCTGGTTCTGGTCTGGTTCTGGTTCTGGCTGTTCTGGTTCTAGTTCTGGTTCTAGTCTGGTCTGGTTCTAGTTCTGGTTCTAGTTCTGGTTTTGGTTCTAGTTCTGGTTTCTGGTTCTAGGTCTGGTTCTGGTTCTAGTTCTGGTTCTGGTTCTGGTTCTGGTTCTGGTTCTGGTTCTGGTCTGTTCTGGTTCTGGTTCTGGTTCTGGTCTAGTTCTGGTTCTGAGTTCTGGTTCTAGTTCTGGTTCTGGTTCTAGTCTGAGTCTGGTTCTGGTTTGTCTGGTTTGGTTCTGGATCTGGTTCTGGTTCTAGGTCTGGTCTGGTTCTAGTTCCCGGTTCTGGTTCTAGTCTGGTCCTAGTTCTGGTTCTAGGTCTGGGTCCCGGTTCTGTTCTGTTCTAGTTCTGGTTCTGGTTCTGGTCCTGGTCCTGGTCCTAGTTCTGGTTCTTGTCTAGGTCTGGGTCTGGTTCTGGTTCTGGTTTTGGGTCTTGTCCTGGTTCTAGTTCTGGTCCTGGTTCTAGTTCTGGTCCTGGTCCTGGTCCTAGTTTCTGGTTGTTCCCTGGTTCTAGGTCCTGGTTCCTGGTCCGAGTTCTGGTTCTGGTTCTAGGTCTTGTCTGGTTCTGGTTCTGGTCGTTTTGGGTCTTGTTCTGGTTCTGGTTCTGAGTTTCTGTTGGTCCTGGTTTGTTCTGGTTCTGGTTTGGTTTGGTCTGTGTCCTGGTTCTGGTTCTGGTCCTGCGTTCTGGTTCTAGTTTCTGGTCCTGGTTCTGGTTCTGGTTTTGGGTCTTGTCTGTCGGTTCTGGTTCTGGTTCTGGTCTGGTTCTGTTCTGGTTCTGGTTCTGGTTTTGGGTTTGTCTGGTTCTGGTTCTGGTTCTGGTTCTGGTCTGGTTTTCTAGTTCTGGTCTGGTTCTGGTCTGGTCCTGTTCTGGTCTAGTTCTGGTTCTGGTTTGGTCTGGTTGTTTGGTTCTGGTTCTGGTTTAGTTCTGTCTGGTCCTGGTTCTGGTTCTGGTTTGGGTTTTTGGTTCTGGTTCTTGTTTCCTGGTTCTGGTCTGGTTCTGGTCTGTTCTGGTTCTAGGTTCTGGTCCTGGTTCTGTCTAGTTCTGGTTCTAGTACTGGTTCTGGTTCTGGTTTTTGGGTCTGGTTCTGGGTCTGTTCTGGTTCTGGTTTTTGGGTCAGTTGTTCTGGTGTGTCTGGTTCGGTCTGTTTCTGGTCTGGTTCTGGGTCTGGTCTGCGGTTCTTTTGGGCCTGGTTTAGTTTCTGGTTCTGCGGTTTTGGTTCTGGTCTGGTTCTGGTCTGTTCTGGTTTTTCTGGTTCTGGTCTGGGTCTGGTTCTGTTCTGGTTCTGGTCCTGGTTCTGGTTCTGGTCTGGTTCTGGTCTGGTTCTGGTTCTGGTTCTGGTCCTGGTTCTGGTCCTAGTTCTGGTTCTAGGTCTGGTTCTGGTTCTGGTTCTGGTCCTGGTTCTGGTCCTAGTTCTGGTTCTGGTCTGGGTCTGGTTCTGGTTCTGGTCCTGGTTCAGGTCTGTTCTGGTTCTGGTTCTGGTCTGGTTCTGGTCCTGGTCTGGTTCTGGTCTGGTTCTGGTCTGGTCCTGGTTCTGGTCCTGTTCTGGTTCTAGTTCTGGTCCGGTTCTGTCCTAGTTCTGGTTCTAGGTCTGGGTCTGGTTCTGGTCCTGGTTCTGGTCCTAGTTCTGGTTCTGGTTCTGGGTCTGGTTCTGGTTCTGTCCTGGTTCTGGTCTAGTTCTGGTTCTGGTTTTGGGTTTCCTGGTTCTAGTCTGGTTCTGGTTCTAGTTCTGGTCCTGGTTCTGGTTCTGGTTTGGTCTTGTCCTGGTTCATTCTGGTTCTGGTCCTGTTTCTGGGTCTGGTTGGTTCTGGTCCTGGTTCTGGTCTGGTTCTGGTGTTTGGTCCTGGTTCTAGTCTGTCTGGTTCTGGTCTGGTTCTTCTGGTTCTGGTCCTGTTCTGGTCCTAGTTCTGGTTCTGGTTCTGGGTCTGGTTCTGTTCTGGTCCTGGTTCTGTCCTAGTTCTGGTTCTGGTTCTGGTCTGGTTCTGGTTCTGTCTGGTTCTGGTCTAGTTCTGGTCCTGGTTCTGGTCTGTTTGGTCTGGTTCTAGTTCTGGTTCTCGGTCCTGGTTCTGGTCTGGTTCTGTTCTGTTCTGGTCCTGGTTCTGGTCCTGGTTGGTTCTAGTTCTGGTTTGGTCTGTTCTGGTCTGGTCCTGGTTCTGGTCTGGTTTGTCCTAGTTCTGGGTCTGGTCTGGTTCTGTTCTGGTTTGGGTCTGTCTTGTTCTGGTCTAGTTTGCTGTTCTGTTCTGGTTTGGTCTGTCTGGTTCTGTCGTTCTGGAGTTCTGGTCTGGTTCTGGTTCTGGTTGGTCTGTCCTGGTTCTAGTCTGTCTGGTCTGCTGGTTCTGGTCTGGTCCTGGTTCTTGGTTCTGGTTGTCTGCTGGTCTGGTCGGTCTGGTTCTGGTCCTGTGGTCTGTCTTGGTCTGGTTCTGGTGTCTGGTTCTGGTCTGTTCTGGTTGTCTGGTTCTGTCTACTGTTTGGTCATTCTGGTTCTGGTTCTGGTCCTGGTTCTGGTCCTAGTTCTGGTACTGGTCCTAGTTCTGGTTCTGGTTCTGGGTCTGGTTCTGGTTCTGGTCCTGGTTCTGGTCCTGGTTCTGGTTCTGGTTCTGGGTCTGGTTCTGGGTCTGGTCCTGGTTCTGGTCCTAGTTCTGGTACTGGTCCTAGTTCTGGTTCTGGGTCTGGTTCTGGTTCTGGTTCTGGTCCTGGTTCTGGTCCTGGTTCTGGTTCTGGTTCTGGGTCTGGTTCTGGGTCTGGTCCTGGTTCTGGTCCTAGTTCTGGTACTGGTCCTAGTTCTGGTTCTGGTTCTGGTTCTGGTCCTGGTTCTGGTCCTGGTTCTGGTCCTGGTTCTGGTTCTGGGTCTGGTTCTGGGTCTGGTTCAGTAAACCCGTCTACTGCACCAGTGAGCTCTCCCTTCTTCCCAGTACCAGCTGGGATTCTCCCGGCAGGAGGAATGACCTTTGACCTTTGACCTTTCCCTGTTCTGCTGACATCCTGCAGCGGAGCAGCAGGATTAAAGATGGCCGCCGCCAGGCTGCATGGACCCGTCCGGTTCTCCTCCTCTCTGTTTCCACCAGCCGCCTCCCGGCGCCATGCGGGTCGGAACCGGCCCGCATGGCGCCGGGAGGGAAAAGCCGATCTGTCCCTCAACATCCGCAGAGCGCCGCCATCGGAGCGGAGCAGAACCCATCCGGACCCGGTATCAGATGGCGCCACGGCCCGGAACTGGCCGTTTGGACCCGGCCATCCGGACCGGCTCTGCTCATGTCTGCTTACGTGGAACCGGCGCCGAAAGGAAATTCATTACAAGATCAGAGGAAACGACAGAAACAGTTCTGATCGTTTCACCAGAACACCAACTGGACCGGTTCCGAGCGGAGATGATCTGCTGGTTCTGGTTCTGGTCCACTGGGTTCTAACAGAACATTTTACAGTTTCATAGAGATGCTGGGGTTCATTTTCCATCAGGACTTGGTTCCGACCCAAACTACCAACGGTACCAGTACCTGCTCTGATCACCATGGTAGCACCTGGGCCTGACCTTTAACCCCAGAGAGAATCTGGTCTGGAGGAAGATGAGGGACACCAGAACCTCAGCAGAACCTCAGCAGAACCACAGCAGAACCTCAGCAGAACCTCAGCAGAACCACAGCAGAACCTCAGCAGAACCTCAGCAGAACCACAGCAGAACCTCAGCAGAACCACAGCAGAACCTCAGCAGAACCACAGCAGAACCTCAGCAGAACCACAGCAGAACCTCAGCAGAACCTCAGCAGAACCTCAGCAGAACCACAGCAGAACCTCCGCAGAACATCAGCAGAACCTCAGCAGAACCACAGCAGAACCTCAGCAGAACCTCAGCAGAACCTCAGCAGAACCTCCGCAGAACATCAGCAGAACCTCACCAGAACCTCAGCAGAACCTCAGCAGAACCTCAGCAGAACCTCCGCAGAACATCAGCAGAACCTCAGCAGAACCACAGCAGAACCACAGCAGAACCTCCGCAGAACATCAGCAGAACCTCAGCAGAACCACAGCAGAACCTCAGCAGAACCTCAGCAGAACCTCAGCAGAACCTCCGCAGAACATCAGCAGAACCTCACCAGAACCTCAGCAGAACCTCCGCAGAACCTCAGCAGAACCTCAGCAGAACCACAGCAGAACCTCAGCAGAACCACAGCAGAACCTCAGCAGAACCTCAGCAGAACCACAGCAGAACCTCAGCAGAACCACAGCAGAACCTCAGCAGAACCACAGCAGAACCTCAGCAGAACCTCAGCAGAACCACAGCAGAACCTCCGCAGAACCTCAGCAGAACCACAGCAGAACCTCAGCAGAACCTCAGCAGAACCTCAGCAGAACCTCCGCAGAACATCAGCAGAACCTCAGCAGAACCTCAGCAGAACCACAGCAGAACCTCAGCAGAACCTCAGCAGAACCTCCGCAGAACATCAGCAGAACCTCAGCAGAACCACAGCAGAACCTCAGCAGAACCTCAGCAGAACCTCCGCAGAACATCAGCAGAACCTCAGCAGAACCTCAGCAGAACCTCAGCAGAACCTCAGCAGAACATCAGCAGAACCTCAGCAGAACATCAGCAGAACCTCAGCAGAACCTCAGCAGAACCTCAGCAGAACATCAGCAGAACCTCAGCAGAACATCAGCAGAACCTCAGCAGAACCACAGCAGAACCTTAGGCTGGAGCCCAGAACTGTAGGAAAATGTTTCTGCAATAAAAAATAATTTAGTTACTAAATCAGCAACTTAAAGGCTAATTTACATAAATAATAAATTATTCTTAACTTCTTAATATTTTAAATGTCAGAAATAATTTTTCTAGTGGAAAATTTAGCTGCAGGATTTCAGTCATGATAATATTTCATAAATGCAGATTTTTCTAAATAATTTTATAGTTTTTCTTTTTTCACTGAAAACTTAAAATAAACCTTCATGTCTGACCTCTGACCTCCTGAACTGGTTTCCATGGTGATCATATGCAGCAACTCACCTTTATAAAATATACATGTGTGTGTGATCAGCTCAGTGTGTGTGTGTGTGTGTGTGTGGTGTTGAGATCAGCTCAGTGTGTGTGAGATCAGCTCAGTGTGTGTGTGTGTGTGTGTGTGAGATCAGCTCAGTGTGTGTGTGTGTGTGTGTGTGTGAGATCAGCTCAGTGTGTGTGTGTGTGTGTGTGTGTGTGAGATCAGCTCAGTGTGTGTGTGTGTGTGTGTTGTGTGTTGTGTGTGTGTGTGTGTGTGATCAGCTCAGTGTGTGTGAGATCAGCTCAGTGTGTGTGTGTGAGATCAGCTCAGTGTGTGTGTGTGTGTGTGTGTGTGAGATCAGCTCAGTGTGTGTGTGTGTGTGTGAGATCAGCTCAGTGTGTGTGTGAGATCAGCTCAGTGTGTGTGTGTGTGTGTGAGATCAGCTCGGGTGTGTGTGTGTGTGTGAGATCAGCTCATGTGTGTGTGTGTGAGATCAGCTCAGTGTGTGGTGTGTGTGTGAGATCAGCTCGGTGTGTGTGTGTGAGATCAGCTCAGTGTGTGTGTGTGAGATCAGCTCAGTGTGTGGTGTGTGTGTGTGTGTGTGTGAGATCAGCTCAGTGTGTGTGTGTGTGTGTGTGTGAGATCAGCTCAGTGTGTGTGAGATCAGCTCAGTGTGTGTGTGTGTGTGTGTGAGATCAGCTCAGTGTGTGTGTGTGTGTGTGTGTGAGATCAGCTCAGTGTGTGTGTGTGAGATCAGCTCAGTGTGTGTGAGATCAGCTCAGTGTGTGTGTGTGTGTGTGTGTGTGTGTGTGAGATCAGCTCAGTGTGTGTGAGATCAGCTCAGTGTGTGTGTGTGTGTGTGTGTGAGATCAGCTCAGTGTGTGTGAGATCAGCTCAGTGTGTGTGTGTGTGTGTGTGTGAGATCAGCTCAGTGTGTGTGTGTGTGTGTGTGTGTGTGTGTGTGTGAGATCAGCTCAGTGTGTGTGAGATCAGCTCAGTGTGTGTGTGTGTGTGTGTGTGTGTGTGAGATCAGCTCAGTGTGTGTGAGATCAGCTCAGTGTGTGTGTGTGAGATCAGCTCAGTGTGTGTGTGTGTGTGTGTGTGTGAGATCAGCTCAGTGTGTGTGAGATCAGCTCAGTGTGTGTGTGTGTGTGTGTGTGTGAGATCAGCTCAGTGTGTGTGAGATCAGCTCAGTGTGTGTGAGATCAGCTCAGTGTGTGTGAGATCAGCTCAGTGTGTGTGTGTGTGTGTGTGTGAGATCAGCTCAGTGTGTGTGTGTGTGTGTGTGTGAGATCAGCTCAGTGTGTGTGAGATCAGCTCAGTGTGTGTGAGATCAGCTCAGTGTGTGTGAGATCAGCTCAGTGTGTGTGTGTGTGTGTGTGTGTGAGATCAGCTCAGTGTGTGTGAGATCAGCTCAGTGTGTGTGTGTGTGTGTGTGAGATCAGCTCAGTGTGTGTGAGATCAGCTCAGTGTGTGTGTGTGTGTGTGTGTTGTGGGTGTGTGTGTGAGATCAGCTCATGTGTGTGTGTGGTGGATCAGCTCAGTGTGTGTGTGTGTGTGTGTGTGTGTGAGATCAGCTCGTTTGTGTTGTGTGTGTGTGATGTCAGTGTGTGTGTGAGTGGTGTCAGTGTGTGTGTGTGTGTGTGTGTGTGATAGCTCGTGTGTGTGAGATCAGCTCAGTGTGTGTGTGTGTGTGTGTGTTGAGATCAGCTCAGTGTGTGTGTGTGTGTGTGTGTGTGTGAGATCAGCTCAGTGTGTGTGAGATCAGCTCAGTGTGTGTGTGAGATCAGCTCAGTGTGTGTGTGTGTGTGTGTTTCTATCAGACCTGGTTGTTCCTGGTTGTGTGTTTTTGCTCCGTATTCCATCATCTCTTGGTCTCCTGCAGCTGCTCTGACTCCCAGTGAGCAGCTCTAACTGGGGAAGCTGGTTGTTCTGGAGGAAGAGCAGCTTCCAGTGAGTCGGTGATGTTGGGACCGTCAGCGACGACGAGTGAAACGTCTGATGGTTTCTTAGATTGCTTTGTGTGGAGAGGCAGAGCGTCTCCTCCTGCTGCTGTTCAGTCCCTGGCGACGCGGACGCCGTGTTCGCCGTGTTCGCCGCTTGTTTGAGGTCACGGCTGGGTCGGGACGCTTCAGATCGAACGACGCCAACAGGCCTGAAACTCTGACCTCAGTCACTCTGGGAGAACAGAAGAAAATCACCAAAACTAATCAGGAATACCAGATTTAATAAAATGAGACTAGGAGCTCCGTTATTATTATTATTATTAATATTATTATTATTGGTGCATTTTAACTTTAACTGATTCTGAGTTGAAAAAAACATAAATTCTAATCATATTAGTGAGACACAGAACCAGACAGAACGTTAACTCATAAATTAAATGATGTTACATGACAATATTACATACTTTATGTAGAATATTTATTTATTTTGAGCATTTTAAATCAGATTTTGAAACTACTCAGGTTATCTTTAGTTTTTAAAGAGCAAAGATCTTCTTGGAAAAACATTTTCCACATGAAGTCACGTTCACAGTTTTATTGAATTTTGACTTAACTGTGATTTTAGTTAAATCCAGGATGGAATAATAACTAAAACTCTGGGAATCATTTTAGTTTCAGACTCAAAACTGAATAACTGAGATAATCAAACAGGTAAACCATGACCAGTGACTCTGCCGGACAGGAAGTAGCCTTTGCCTCCACTTCCTGTGTCCTCAGGTCCCAGCCCGTCTCCTGGGAGCGTTTCCGTCCCGCCCTGCAGCTCGGCAGCTGATTGGTCCGTGTTCCTCACCGTGGAGGGAATGTGGGCCGCATAATGGCTTCCGACTCGGAGGAGGAAACGAGATGTAAACGAGGCCATTATGTGTCTAAACCAGGACAAACTGAGTGGACATTCTGGAAACAGGAGTATTTATAGCTGTAATAACCTAAAGTGGAGCCGACAGGGGAATAAAGAGCCGACTGGCCGCTCCGCGTTCACTGCAGGGCGGCCATGTTTGACTTGGACCCCACCGTCACACCGAAGAGGTTTCTGTGTCTCCACGTTGTCCAAGAATGAACAAGTATTTACGCCCTTTTGCTGTTTTGGTTCCAACCTCAAAATCTGTTTTTATTGGATCATTTAATGCATTAAGTCAAAAAGTTTCTGTAGAAACGAGACGAGGATTCTGGTAAACGAGTAAGAAAATGCTGCAGTGGGTCTGCCAGACCAGCTGGTGGCGCTGCAACACCGACAGGAAACGAAACAAAAAGCACCAGCTGGCGCCATGTTTGTTAGAGGGAGAGAGAGATGGAACAGGTCACATGGAAACATGAAACATGAAATTTATCCAAAAATGATCGATCTGCCTGAACGCATCGTAACTAAAACGTTGGAGGATAAATCTAAAATCGTCTCCATGTGGGCGGAGCCTAAAACTAAGTACTAACTAGTGGTTTTTAAACGTATTTATTGGAACACTTTTCACTGCCAGAACTGAGGAACAGATTTCAGTAGAACTGGTCTGGCAGCATGAAGTAGGCAGAAAGATCTGAAGCAGAAACTCTTCAGGATGAAGAACCAAGTCTGACATCATCAGATGAGACAGATCATCCATAAAACCACTCAAACAGCCAATCAGAGCCAGGAGGCGGGCCTTAGCGCTGCCTATCACTCCCTTTGCTCTCCTCTAGTCTGCAGCTAGCATAGCCTGTCATTAATGCTAATGCTGGTTAGCACAGCCATCAATGATGGCAGATAAACAGTTTTAGTTATTTCTCTGCTGCTAACATTTAGCAGCGAATACACGAGGATGATTGACAGTGATAAGCCCCGCCTCCTGGCTCTGATTGGTTGTTTTTCAATCAGTCCGCAGATTATTTGTCTGTAACAACATGGAGACATTTTGAACAAATAAAAAGTGATTTGTGTAAAAGTTACTGCGGCTTTAAGGCAAGAATCAGAAAGATTCCAGACCAGAACCATTCCTGACCCAAAAGAACCCAAACTCAGTTCCTTTATTTACCAAAAGGTCTGGGAAATGGCCTAGTCAAAGTCTGATGCTGCTGAGGAGGAATGGGTGGTTCGGATAGATTTATGGATTTTTATGGTAAAACGTTTTTCCTTCCTCTTCCTGCAGTCGGTTCAGAATAAACCATCAGCCAGAGAAAACACATCAGAACCTGATTGGGTTTCAGTGATTTTTGGCAGAACCGGCTCCGGTCGGGTTCTGGTTCCGTTGTTTTTAAAGCACCACATTAAAATGCTGGATTGTAAAAGCCGAGCGGAGGAACGAAAGCAGCGCCGACGCAGCAGAAACGGCATTTTACTTATTTTCTGATGAAGTCGGCAGAACCGCCGTTCACATCCTGTTCAGTTTCCTGAGAAGATTAGAAAACGGCTCAGCGGCGCCCAGAGGCGGAGCGGAGGCTCCTGCAGGCGGAGGAGGAGGAGGTGGAGGAGGAGGAGGTGAGAGCTGGGCTGAGTCACCTGGACGCTCACCTCCACCTCCACCTCCTCCACCTCCTCCTCCTTCTTCTCCTCCACCTTCTCCTCTGCCTCCACTCCTCCACCTCTACTTCCTCCTCCTCCTCTACTCCTCCATCTCCTCCTTCTTCTCCTTTATCTCCTATACTTCCTCCTCCTCCACTCCTCCTCCTCCACCTCCTCCACCCGGCTCTCTTTCCACCACCACTCAGCCGTTACGTTCTCAAGGGAAGGACAGACTGCTGGCGCCGCACTGTTTGGGCTGGAGCCACACACACACACACACACACACACACACACACACACACACACACACCTCTGCAGGTACACAGGTATTCGCACAGCAAATTAAGTGTATTGTTGCGCTGCCTCCACCGTCGGGGGTCGGGGGTCATTCGGAGGTTTGGCTCTGAGGCCACCAGCAGTTTCCGCTTTGTTCTCAGAAACACTGTTTCTGTTTGGTTTGTTCCTCAGCGACTCTTCAGACGGTGATGCTGTGGCTGGAAATGGACTCAGAATGTTGTGATGACGATGATGACAAAAATACCTTCCAGGTCACTACGGCTGAACGGTGCAACGTTCATAATGTCACAAACACAAATTTAAAAACGATTCTCGTTTTCAGCAGCAGGGTCTTCAGGACGACACGTAAAAACATAATTATATCAACAGTTTCAGAATTTAATCACATCTTTGAATTTACTGGTATTTATTGAAGCTCTCATTCATGGTCAGACTGTCAGTTTATTTAAATTTATCACGACAACAAATCAAATTCTTAGAAAGAAAAGTTTCACCATAAACGATGTGCCTCTAATCTCCAGTAGCAGTCAGTTCTGCAGCTGTCGACAGAGGCTTCTGACTGAAGACTGTTGCTGTCTTCAGTCCTGTCATGCTAACAGGTTAGCATCCAGGCTGGATGACTGTTAGCTGGAGTAGAGGATGTGGTTCTTACAGAAGAGACGGTTGAACTTCCTCCTTCTCTCTTTGCTCTTTTCTTTTTTAACTGCAATAAAAAACTAATTTCTTATAGATTGATTGATCACATTTTTAAAATGATCAATAGAACAGAATAACACTTTGCTCCAATCGGATTAAAAACAAGCATTTTGTATTTTAGCTCAGATGTTTAATAATTCAGCAGCAAAAAGGTTTTGATTTGAAAATTAGACTTACCTTTTAAACATGTAGTTTTTGATTAAAATGGACCCTGAAATTTAAAAACTACTTTATTATTGACTCCAAAGGGAATTTAAATAATGAAAATAAATGTAAATAAATTTATGCGACCGTCAGCCAGGATGCAGGAATCAGAAAAATATCCTATATTTCTTCACTTCTTGTTTTATTCCAACAATCAAACACAGAGAGTTTTAGTTTTTAATGTTTGTTGCATTTATGAAACTTTTTCACCAAGGAACTTTATTACATTAAGAAAAATAAAACCGGCTAATAAAAGACAAACCAGAGAAGAAAAACTGAACTGGAGCAGAAGTGAAAATATTCACCGTTTACCTCAGACTGGAGTTAAAATATCTTTTATAAATCCTGTTTCCATTCAGTTTCACATAACATAAAGTTTCGGTTTCCCTTCTTTTGTTTTACACATTTGCATAAATATAAAGTAGATTTTTATCAGAACAAAAATTTTAAACGTGATGATTAAACTAAAACTGGCTCAGATTATTCACTTTAAAAGTATCTTTTATAAAATGCATGAAAAGTTGGATTTTTTTCAGCTTTTGAAACTACTAATGCTTTTATTTTGTTGCTGACTGAAACCTCTTTGTTTCTGTTTAATGTAAATTATTTAACTTTCTCTGGAGAAAAGCTGCAGGAGATCCGAACATTTATTCTCTGAGTGCAGCAGGAAAACATTGGAGGTTCTGGATGTGACCTGGCAGCGTCTGCTGGGTTCGTACAGCTTATTTGACTTCGGACAATAAGTTTAAACGACGATGTTTAGTCGAGGTGAGGATTATTTTTCCAGCCTAATTTGAAGCAGTAGGCTCTCTGCTCCTCCATTTTCCCTCCAATAATCGGCGGCCATCTTGATCAGAGGCAGACACGGAAAATTAAACAAATAAACTCTGATGCCTCGGATAACATTCCCCTCCGATTGACCCGACCCCGTGACCCGGGAGACACTGTGGCTGGGGTCGTGACCCCGCGGCGACCCTGGCCCTGAGTCGCAGGGGCCTCGGCGTGGCGGCTGGGTCTGCGAGTCGTGACCTGCAGGAAAACACGCGATGAAGTAGAGTTCACCTCAGTTCATTAAACTGTTTTCTCATCACTTCAGGCTCTGAAATTATTCCTTCTTTAGAGTTTTTTATACTTTATAAGATTATAACTTTTATTTTAATGAAATATTTATTCAGCTATTCAGAAGATTTACACATTGAACTTGATTTTATCAACTAATTTGTCAAATGAATTCCCTCCTCACCAGAACTCGGTTTGTTTTGATCAAATTTTCCTAAGTTTTCCGGCATATTTGGGTCTCATCCAGGAAAATCTGAGTCAAATGTTTTGTTTAAAATGTTGCAATTGAATGTCAGGCACTGAATGTACAATCCTTCAAAACATTAAATTAAAAAATCCCACTTTTGACATGAAGCGACAGCAAAATAATGCATCAATAATTAGCAAAAATATATAACTAGTTGAGAAAAAAAACATAATTTGCTTTTGTGTCCCAAAGTTTTATGCATCATGTCACAAAACTTTTATAGTTCCCATGATAAAAATATTTGATTGAAAATAACTCCTTTGCTCTGCAGCTCAACAGTTCAGTCTTTCTTATAAAAACATGTCACCATAACATTTCCTGTCAAATTTAAAAAGTTTCCTCTCTTTTTTGGGGGCTCGTCCGGGACATAACCACAGGAGAGGAAATAACTTCAGTCACAATCCACATCAGTTTTATTCTTCCATAAATAAATATAAGAGAAATAAAAATAAGAGAAAATAACACATTTATATTTGATGCTACCTTTAAGTTTCTGTTTCATTTCAAGGAGGTTCATTATTTGAAATGTTAGTTTGTTTAGAACAGAAAGTTATTAAACCTGAACATCAAAACCAAAATCCTGAAATTTTAATTTTCTTATTTGTCATTATGACTTTTATAAAATCAGCAATTACAAAAAGCTGCATAAATAAAACTGAAAATATACATTAAAAGGTAATGTTTTAAAATAAATTATGCTTTGTTTTCATTTTGATTGTCACAACTTATCTCCAAATGAATCAGTTTTTTAAGATCTCAAACTAAAAATCTACCGTCTGAATGAAAAAATGTGTTGGTTGTTGAGTTTAAATGAAAGTTTTGATGACAAGGAAGATAAATGTATACTAACTTCTGTGACGCATGCGGGACTTTCAGCTTCTCCACATACCATCCTGGACGCAGCAGGCATGCATGTCTGCAATGCAGTATTTCAGGATTAGGACTCGGCAGGTAAAGTTCGTGACCTGGACGGAGACGTGAAGAACTCGATCTGACTCGCCGATAAGCGGTGAAAATATGAGCGTCTTCTCGCCTCACTGTCTGCAAAGATAACACCAGTTTCATCTTTCAACATGTCAGGAATTACGCACCAAAATTGACTCATTCACAAACTGGAGTCAGTCGAATCCGTTTTTCTCTGCTGTGGAAACGTTGTTACTCATCTGAGCTGATGATGGGGCGAAGAAGCAGCGATGGCTCACTGCAGGTGAAAACAGGGTTAAGACTTTCCCACAGAAAACAAGTTTATAAATGTGTTAAAGTTCAGGAGCACCTGAAGAAAAGAATAAAAGAAAATACAGAATAAATTAGCCTGAACAGAAAAGCTTGATTTTACATTTAATAGTTTTTCTTAGACCATCAAGTGTTAATCTTAATAAACCAACATTTACATTTTCTCAAAAATCAAAGGAAAGTTTAGTTTCAGTTTGTTTGCAGACCAGGTTTCTCTGCTGCGCTGCAGGAAACCTTCTCCCTCAGAAAACAAAGCGGAGGTTGGATGCGATACGTGTTCCCTGCTTATCTTGTTTACGTGACGGAGTTTTTCAAACGCAAACATTTTCTTTAGATGGCAGAGTGCGGCTCTGCTGGGAGATAACCATCCAGCGCAGCCCTAATGGCCTCAGATAGAAGCTCATTATTCCCATTAAAACGGCGTCCGGGCTTCGCTCCCGGGGTCCGCGCACTGCCAGGGTCTCTCCCTCCGCTGCTTTCATCCCACCTTCCTCCTCCTCCTGCTGCTTGTTGCTCTGTTTGATGTGAAGATGAAGGGTGGCGGGTTCTGGATCAGTTTGGTGTTAAAGTTGGAGAATCTGGTAACAATTGAAACATCATTTTAAAGTCTGGACGATCCTAAAGTCTCTCAGCATCCATCTGAAAGTATTCACACCCGTTAGTCTGTTTCTGTTCCATTAACAGCCAGGTTACCATGAGTGGCTTAGGTTCAAACACATTCTTAAATAAAAAGGGTCTAGTCAAAGTCCAGACCAACTGTAAACCTGTGGTTGGACTTGAAAATGTTCTCCGTCTGTCTAACTCAGTAAAACCTGCAGCCAGAGGTGACAGGCTCAATACAAATGCATATATAGAAGTTGAGTCTGATAAAACGTGGATATTTGATTTTTTTTTTTTCAGTTTCGTTCCAAATTCACCTCAGATTTACAATAAAAACTTTCTGCCAATTTCAGGCCAAATTTCAGACTCATTCTCTGAAATCTTTCCTTCTTCACAGCTTTTATGTTTTACATTCTTTCTATCTTTGTTTCTTCTTCCCTGCAGGAATTATTTTCTCCTTTTAATTTGCATTTCAGCAAAACTCTTGTTGCTGAAATATTTCCTCTGACTGCTTCAGCTGTTTTCAAGTTGAGGGGATAAAAACTCCTGATGTTAGCAGAGCTGCTGGTTTCTGTTCAGTTTCTTCCTTTTCTTTCTTATCTCCAATTCTCAGTTGTGACTCTGGGGGCTGAATACGACTGCAGCGCATCGGGAAAGTTATTGGCAGAGAAAAGAGAGTACATTTTAGAATAATCTCTTAAATTATCTGGATTTTTTTTTATTTCTTAGCTCCAAAAGTAAGAAAACTGTCAGAAAAAAAGAATAAAATGTGGAAATTAATTTCAGATATTTTCTAGAAAAACAAGAACATTACTGAGCTCCAATAGTTGAAAGTTTGCAAGAAAAAAAAAATTGATCTCAAAAACTTTCTAGAAAAAACAAATGTCAAAAATTTTGACTGTTGAAACAGAAAAAAAACGTTTTTTGTAGAAAATTTCTGCAACTAACCTGAAAATTCTGATGTTTTTGAATTTTTGAGCTCAGAAATGTTTTTGTGTTTTCTGCAAATTTCTGCGAATTGGAACATTTCTGAGTCATTCTTACATCTACAAGCTGAATACAAATGCCTGCCACACTTTTCAGATTATTTTCGCATTAAAAGCAGTGCACTACTTTCTGTTGGTTTGTCACTTAAGTTTTCAGAAGTGGGATCAAAGTTGAGACTGAAAACTGATAAATATGTGAGTAATGGTGAAGTGTTTCTCTGATGTCTGCAGGTTCTTTGCTCGGTTCCTCTCCGGTTTTCTGTTGTATCTAAACTGTCCAGTTTTTAACCTCTGCAGGTTTTTTCTCGGCCCTGTCTGACCTCTCCAGTTTCTAACTTGTCCAGTTTTCCTCCACTTCGGCCCTCGGCGCTCCGTGTCTCTGGCGGTGCTTTCCCTCGTCCTTCGGCACCGAGCCGGCATTCCTTCATGGGTTCACTGGCAATGCTCAAGTGGCTCCCTCTCAACAGCCCCCCTAATCACTCAGGGACATAATCACAGCCCACTTTGAAGTAATAGTCAATTTGCTGCGAGTCCACCGTTTAACAGAACCGCTGCGACTCAAGCCGGGGCTGCCAGCCGGCCACAGTAGATGTTCAGATAGGACGGCACCATTTAAGGCCGCAGACTCGGTGAAAACTAGAGAAAATGTATATTTGCAGAGTGTTTTTGTGCTGCAGAAGCCCTGCAGAGCGTAGCAGGTCGAACCGGACGAGCTGCAGCAAAGCGAGACGCGGGACGTGTGAGTTCTGCTGGAGTTCACGGGAAGCCGGCGGCCCGCCGTTCATCCTGCATGCTCCAGCTGCTGCTCACAATGACGCCTGTACCTGCCGCGATGAGTGGCGTGAGTCAGGTGTGTGTGTGTGTGTGTGTGTGTGTGTAGCCGGGCCCTGGCCTCTGTTTATTGTTTACGGAGCTCCGGGTGGCGCCAGGCCCTGAAAAAACAGCAGCTGAAAAACACTTTGTTTTGGTGGGGAGCTGCTCCTGTGGTTCTGTAATCACCATCACTATCAGAGGCCTGATCGCTTTACAAAGAGCAGGGAGGGAGGGAGAGTGTGTGTGTGTGTGTGTGTATGTGTGTGTGTGTGTGCAGGGGGAGGTATGTTATTCCACACGGTACACAAAGCCGTGGAATAGAGATGTGGGTACTTGGCAGCGAGTCTGTCTGCTCTTTTCCCTCCTTTCTTCCATTCCCACCAACTTCTTCTTCTTTCATTCGGCCAGTTCACAGCTGAACACTACCTGAGGGGTCAGCGTAGGGGTCACCGTAGGGGTCAGCTGAGGGGTCAAATCCAACCAGCAGTCAGTGGTTCAAATATGAGTTTAGTTTCTAACTTCTTGGTTTTCTCTTTAGTTTATTTCTTATAAAACCAGTTTGTTCTGTTTAAACTGGAACTGAACTGTAAATAATCACCTCTGTAAAAATATGAAAAGTGGGTTTAATATTTTGCACAGTGGTGCAGTTTTGTATCAAAAGAAGGTTCTGGGTTCAATTCCCGGGTCTTTCTGCATGGAGTTTCAAATAAAAAAGACGAACATTTATCAGTAAGACTAAATAAATAGGAGATAATGTCCAGGTGACCCCACCTCTCACCCGGAACGTCAGCTGGACCTCCTGAGGGACAAGGCGTAAGAAAATGGATGGACGGTTTAATACTTGTTATTAAGTAAAACTTTAAGTTCCAGTTTGGGTTTGACTTTATTCAGTTTAATGTAATAAAAGAAAAAACAAAGTTATATACAAAGAAATTAAATGTAAAACAAAATGATAACAGTAGTGAAATATATATTTTCTATAGAATCATCCAATAAATAATATTCTTTCTGTTTTCTACACAGAGACCATCATGTAAACATGCTAAAGTTCTTCCTAAATAAATTTTCCATGATATTTGATGACTTCATTATAGTCACATAATTAACAGCAGTTTGATTTGATTCCACCGGTTTCTGATGAGCGGCGGCCATTTTGCTCCTGTATGATGTCACATCTTTCTGTTTCTAGCCTCTGATTGTTGCCCTCATAGTGAGGGCAGTTGTTATGATGGGTAACCATGGCAACAACCTGTTGCCCTCACAGCTGGAGGCAGCGACACTGTTCAAAACTCAAAGACTACTTGACCTTTGACCCCAGCTCCCAGAGGAGGGGGAAAGGAGGAAAGCATTTTACTGCCTGGATGTTGATCTGTTAGCATCAGAGACGTTAGCATTAGCTCCTGATCCGGGACTGGAAACAGAGACATCAAGTGTTATAATCAGAACAAAACAAACTTGATGACTTTTACAAATTTTACAAAGTTTCAATCACAACTGCTGATGTAAATTCACTCATTCACAAATTTTCACTCTTCCACTAATCTGACCAATCAGCTTAAAGTTTTCTGTTTCCTTCTTTTCTGACTAATCACTGAAACCCAGCTGAATTTTGACCAACCCCCTGACCCTCCTTCTGATGTAACTTCCTGTTTCTTGGCGTCTCCTGATGCAACTTCCTGTTTCTTGGTGTCTCCTGTTGTAACTTCCTGTTTCTTGGCGTCTCCTGATGTAACTTCCTGTTTCTTGGTGTCTCCTGTTGTAACTTCCTGTTTCTTGGCGTCTCCTGATGTAACTTCCTGTTTCTTGGTGTCTCCTGTTGTAACTTCCTGTTTCTTGACGTCTCCTGATGTAACTTCCTGATGTAACTTCCTGTTTCTTGACGTCTCCTGATGTAACTTCCTGATGGCTTATTAGGGCCAATATAGATAGAAAACAGAAAATTTTAGATTAAGCTCAGAAATTTCAGATTGTCAAAAGTCAATATTTTTTTATTTTTGAAACTCAGAAATTTCCTTTTTTTTCTTCAACATTTCAGATTTTAGTCAACATTTCTGGGTTTTTGGCAGATTTTTTTCTCTGTGCTGCGTTCAGGTTCTGCTGGTTCAGGTTTGAAAGAAACTGATTTTTGGTGAAATTTTCTTTTTATGAGTTTTTTTCCAGCCATATTTATATTAGTTTATTTCTCAACCCTGTAACAGTTGTTACACATCAAACGAGTCACATGACCAACAGCCGGATGTTGCTACTGGTAGAAACCATGAAGAAGAAGACAGGAAGTGGAGGCGGATCATGTGATTTTTAATGATTTATCAGGTGATGAAACTTATTCGTGTGATTTTAAATAATGTTTCTTAGTTAATGGAACAACCATAATAGGAAAATTGTGATTTTTAAAAAAATCTTTGTTCAGTTTGAGCGTTCAGAGTTCTGGATCTGTCCGGCGTCGATCCAACAGGAAACAGGAAGTGTGGTTTGGTGAAGCTGGACTCCATGCAGCTCCGATGTGTGTGTGTGTGTGTAATTCATGGGTCCTGCTCCGTCTCCATTCTCGGGGCCACATTAGGGCGTAATGAATCATGAAGCAGCCGTATTGTTCCTGCTGCAGCTCACTTAGCGGCTCCGTCTCTCAGGTGTAGAACATCATTATCGCTCCGGTCCGATTGATGGAGAGCATTATGCCGCCAAATTGATTTTCCCCGTCTCTGCGATCGTCGTGACACCAGAAAGGAGAAGACGGAGAATGAGACGTAATCATCAACAACTTTCTTCTGCGATCAGCACATCTGAGCAGGAAGAAAGAGGAACGAACGCAGGGCTGGTAGAATGTAGCCATTATCATAAAACACCCAAATTGAATTCTTTCTCTTTAGTAATAACTGATTTGACATTTTGCAGCACTTCAAAGGCGGCTTGGCCTCCAGGCTCTGCAGTAAATTACAGCATAAAGCTGAGGACACACACACACACACACACACACACACACACACTCACACACACTCACACACACACACTCACACACACACACACAGAGCGGTGTGAAACTTTGACTGGGATTTCAGTGGTTTAAGGAGGAAAGATTGAGGCGGTTAGAGGTGTGTGTGTTGTGTGTGTGTGTCCGTTTTATTGTTACACTAGAAAGGCCCGGCGTGTTTATCAGTAAACCGGCTCTGCCTCCATTATAACTCTTTGGACTGCTGTGTTGAGTTGCAGGGAGCAACAACAGCCAGGAGGCGTTTCATGTGTAAATGGTGTTTCCAGGCCAGGTGCAATCAGTGGAGAAAACAGGCTGATACTCAACCAGAGCCTGAGACGCCTTCAGCCTGGAAACGTTCAGATGTTGTCTTTGCTGCGTTTCTCCACCAGGTTATCTCTGTGCTTAGAAACATGACATAAAACTATTTAACATGCAGAATAAGGTTTATTTCCTGCAGTTTGTTTCAAACTTTTTGATTCTGTTTTTCTGCCTACCTGAAATGTTTTAAATGATCAGATGATCCGAGTCGAGCCGGTCCAGAACCAGAACTCATTTTATAACTGTCTTTCTCTCCATGTGGACCTGCTGCCATTTCTGACTGGAGTTTCAATCACAGACTGGAGGATAACAGAGTTTAAAGGAAATCTGGTGACATTTTCTCACCATGTGAACAAAATGTTTATTAAAAGGAAGATTTCTAAAAAAAATACAATGTTTTTTTCTAAAATATACAGTTTAAACACTTTCCCCTGTTTACTAGCATAACAAACGAATGAATGTGATTTAGAAGTTTATTTACCTTTAAACAGTTTAGTGGTGAACATGGACAGTTTGAGAACAATATCATCAACATCTAACTTTATTTTCTGTCTGCTGGTGTTGAAATCTCTTAAACATTTTATGTTTAATTGATTTCATGTTGACCAAAAGGATAAAAATCTGCAATGATCACAATGAAAGAAAGAGCTTTTGAATTTTAAAACAGATTTGTAACCATTTAAATGTTGTTTACTCATAAATATTTGTAAAAAATAATAAATTTCATGTGTGATATTTGAAGGGCGTTCCCTTAAAAAAGATTTTTTTATTCCAGCTGTGAAAGCCGCCACCCTGATGCCGTCAGAGTTATGCAAAACTGAACATAAGGAAGGAAATATTCCTTATGAACAGATTTGATTTCAATTAAATGTGATTATCAGCTGGTCAGGAAAAACCAGCAGCATTAAACCAGTAAACCTTCCCAGTGGATGAACCAGCAGCATTAAACCAGTAAAGCTTCCCAGTGGCTCTCCAGCCACATGGACCTGCAGGCCGACTGTCACCTGCAGCCGCCCAGCTGGAGGTGACACGCTTTGACACGCTTTGTCTCCTGGCCCTGAATGGCTGTGGCTGTAAATACGTTTCTGCTGGTTCCTATTTGTTAAGTTATTCACAGAAGAGCTGATTGCAGGCGGCGGCGCAGCCAAATGAGCCCTTTGTTATTGTTGAGTAATTAGGACAGCCATCATGGTGCTCTGAGATGACAGGGTCAGTTAAATAGTTTCTCTCTCAGTAGTCGGTGCTGATTATGGAGCGCAGGCAGGGGGGGAGCGAGGGGGGGGGGCGGGGGGGGCCGACCTTATCTCAGGCAATTAATCAGAGACACTCATATTGCAGGACAATTATTCAAAGCTCACTCCTGCATAGCTCAGCCCAAGGTTCCAGTGGGTACTGTCTCCCCTCCTCCTCCTCATCACCATCATCATCATCATCACCCCCCCCACCCCCCCGGACTGGAAGGTCAGGAAAGTGAGAGGAAGGTGGAGCTGAGACAGAAACACGTGAAGCAAAGCAGAGTCAAAGTCACTCAAAGTCTCGTCTTTTCTCTGTTGTGTTTACTGCTGGCGGAACAAAATGGCCGCCGCCTGGCTGGTGTGTGTGTGTGTGTGTGTGTGTGTGTATGTGTGTGTGGCTCTGCATGTCAGCGCTCAGAGCCACGTTAACGACATTCCTCGGTGGCAGCAGGGCGGCTCGGCTGGCACCAAACAAACAGGAAATAGTTTGACTTCAGCGCGGTTATCTCCCAGTGTGTGTGTGTGTGGTGTGTGTGTGTGTGTGTGTGTGTGTGTGTGTGTGTGATGCCAAACAGCAGCACATCTATTTGTTGAGAATCTTCTCCAATATTTGGACTTTTCTTGTTTTTTTAGCGTTTTCTCCAAATTGCGTAATCCGTCTTCCTGGGTTTCTGGTGTTTTGGTGAGTTTGGTTTCCATTATAAGTGAATCAATGAATAAATCACAATAAATCACCAAATGTTATTTATTTTAACAAGTCAGACGTGTATTTCATATAGATTAATGACAGAACTTCTAGTAATTGTGGTTCTGAAGCTTCTCACAGTGTCTGTTGCATCAACAAACCTGGTTTGGTTCACATTCAAGCTGCATTTCAGCAGTTTTTCCTTCCACTCACTTTCTCCACCTGCTGGACTTTAGAAGGTCGTCACCTTTGCTGTGTTTAGCAACATGTAATAAAGATAAAATCTCTTTGGTTGCTTCAGTTTAACCTTGACAGAGGCGCGTCGCGCTGAAATCACGTAAATTGACGCTTTGAGTCACCGGACTTTGGATGTTCCACTTACATTAATTTAAATGAAATACTTCCTGTTACACCAAACATTTCTCCCTCTTTGAAAATTGTAATTTGCCAGAAAACGTGAGATTTAAATGTCTTTCTGCCTCAACAGCCCCCCTGGTGGGACAAACCGGTCCTGCAGCCTGGGATTCACAGGTCAGGGAAAAAACAAACATCTAAAATATACCAAATATACCTCAGAAAATGCTGATAGGTGGTTTTGAGCCAGATGTTAGAGTTAGTTCAGATTAATTTCCAGTAAAATCTGAATGTTTCTGTTCACATGGACGCTGACGGTCCTTCATGTTCGGCTTCTGGACCCGGCTGACCTCAGCTTTGTTCTCTGTTCACCTTAAAAACTTTCAGCGTTTGGTCTCATTTCGACCTCCAGTGATTTTATTAGGATTTTATGTGACAGACCAACAAAACGTGGAGCATCAATCATGACTGGAATAAAAGTTTCTCTGCATTTTTATTTACCAGCATATGAGCACAAACTGCTTCTATTATAAATCTTTTATTTTACTGACGGCTGCTGCAAACATACTGAATCCTACCAAGTATTTTTTATAGTTCCTGGGGAAAATATCTGAAATCAAAGTAAACTAACTATCAATTAACTTTTCAGCCTAATGCCTTAATATTAATTTTAAAAAGTTCTAGTTCCAGATTGTTTTCAATGAAATAATCTGCTAATTTCTGATGAATCGTTGACTTAAAACAACCTGAAAAGTTCCTCACATTAAGATAACTTCAAATAGATTTTATGTTTTAGTAAAAATATGTTAAAAACTCATTTATCACATCATAGTTTGTTGAATACTCAGGGTGTTCAACATGCGGTGCGGGGCAGTTTGCTGCTCTTTCCCCAAACTTCACTTCAAGAACAGATCAAAAATTATCTGCCCTAATTTCTGAAGCTGCATGTTATTTTAAAGATTGCATTTATTTTTTTATTTGCTTTAATTTTACCGAATCAAAACATTTATGGAGTCAGTTAGGAAGTAACTTCTGTCTCATTCAAGGGTAAAGTGAAGGTTTTTAATGATTCCAATGACTTAAAAGGACTTTCCTCCAAACATCAGACTGTTTTGTTCATTTTATTAAAATATTTATGGTCATTAAAGATGTTAAAATGTCCCACCGGTTTGGACCGAGAGCCCCGACCAGAACCAGCTACAGGAAGTAAACAACTTCTTGGACTTCATCACCCTCGACTGTTTACAAATGATAAATGATAAATAAGGAAGCAAACGGCAAAATAAAATCTGCTTTTGGTCTGGACCTACGGAAGACTTTAACTGCCAGAACTGAGAAACAAATGATGGTGTGACATTTTGCTATAATGACAGTTTCTCATCAAAACAACTAAACTTTCTCATTATAATGAGACACAAAGCTTGTTATGAAAGATTGAGTTAATATTCTATGAAGTCATAAATTTAATATCTCATATTTGGTTGAGATGAACATCATGTGCTGCTCCTTTTCTCCCCGTTTCCTGTAAATCCAGAGGTGTTGCTGTTTATCCGCTGCGACTTTTATCATTTCAGACACAAAAGATATTTAGTTTTTAGTCAGTTATAAATTGATACATTTTCGGAGTTTTTAACCTGGTGGGTTTTGATTTATTTCTGACTTCTGGCAGGTAAACTGTCCTGCTGTTAAATCAGTTTTGAATTTATTTAACTAGAAGCAAAAACGGAATTGATTCCTGTGAGACTGGAGGAGGAAGAGGAGGAGGAGGAGGAGGAGGAAGAGGAGGAGGAGGAGGAGGAGGAGGAGGAGGAGGAAGAGGAGGAGGAAGATGAACAGGAGGAGGAGGAGGAGGAGGAAGAGGAGGAGGAAGATGAACAGGAGGAGGAAGAGGAGGAGGAAGATGAACAGGAGGAGGAGGAGGAAGAGGAGGAGCGTGTCATAAAATGCAAATGTGGCGCCGCGTCCGTTTTTTACAAATTAAATGTCAAGACATAAAAAATAGTCGGTTTCCTTTTTCCGCCAGAAGGATGACAGATCCATATTCTCCTTTAAATAAAGCTCTTATTGCGGCGCAGGGTAATCATGGCAGAACAAAGCGCCGTGATTAACGATAGCAATTTATTGTATCTGGCGGCCGCCGAGGCCTCGGCTGCACAGAGACATCACGGTTATCATAATTCATATCGTAAATAACAGGTCCCAGCCAATCACAGCGAGCCGCCGATGTCATCCCAAATAACCTTTGATAACAATTACCATAGCAGGCAGAACAAACCGGAGTCACAATGTTATCTTATCCCTATTCTCTGCTTGTAGAATACAACACTATTACCATATAGATTAGACTATTTATAATAGTGCGTGTCACCCTGAGCGTGTGACGGCGAGAGGGAGGACAGCGGCGGACTGCGCCTTTATGAGCCTCTCAGCGTCACAATGAGGCGGAGCGATGGGAGCAGTGGGAGCAGTGGGAGCAATGGGAGCAGTGGGAGCAATGGGAGCAGTGGGAGCAGTGGGAGCAGTGGGAGCAATGGGAGCAGTGGGAGCAATGGGAGCAGTGGGAGCAGTGGGAGCAATGGGAGCAGTGGGAGCAGTGGGAGCAATGGGAGCAGTGGGAGCAGTGGGAGCAATGGGAGCTGTGGGAGCAATGGGAGCAATGGGAGCAGTGGGAGCAGTGGGAGCAATGGGAGCTGTGGGAGCAATGGGAGCTGTGGGAGCAGTGGGAGCAATGGGAGCAGTGGGAGCAGTGGGAGCAATGGGAGCAGTGGGAGCAATGGGAGCTGTGGGAGCAATGGGAGCAATGGGAGCAGTGGGAGCAGTGGGAGCAATGGGAGCAGTGGGAGCAGTGGGAGCAATGGGAGCAGTGGGAGCAGTGGGAGCAATGGGAGCAGTGGGAGCAATGGGAGCAGTGGGAGCAATGGGAGCAATGGGAGCAGTGGGAGCAGTGGGAGCAGTGGGAGCAATGGGAGCAGTGGGAGCAGTGGGAGCAGTGGGAGCAGTGGGAGCAGTGGGAGCAATGGGAGCAGTGGGAGCAGTGGGAGCAATGGGAGCTGTGGGAGCAATGGGAGCAGTGGGAGCAGTGGGAGCAATGGGAGCAGTGGGAGCAGTGGGAGCAATGGGAGCAGTGGGAGCAGTGGGAGCAATGGGAGCAGTGGGAGCAGTGGGAGCAATGGGAGCAGTGGGAGCAGTGGGAGCAATGGGAGCAGTGGGAGCAGTGGGAGCAATGGGAGCAATGGGAGCAGTGGGAGCAATGGGAGCAGTGGGAGCAGTGGGAGCAATGGGAGCAGTGGGAACAATGGGAGCAATGGGAGCAGTGGGAGCAGTGGGAGCAATGGAGGAGATGTTAGCCACACTGATAAGAGGGGCGGATCTTGTTGAGCTGTTGTTCCTCCATGTTTCATCAGCTGATAGAGGTTTTTCTGATGAAGAGCAGTGATATGAGGATGGCTCTGCCCCTCCCCAACCTGTTGCTAGGCCACCCTGAGAGGCTTCCCACCCACCAGGACCGGCTCCTTGAAACATCTGAAGCTAACACCAACGATCTCCACCTTCATCTTCCACACACAGCGACAAAAATTAAGCCAGCAGGAATCGAAAGTAGACCGACTGAGACAGCAAACGGTATTTGATTCAAACTATCCTCCCTCCAGCTGCTCAGTGCAGCTCCAGTCGGCCTGGAAAGAGGAGCGAACCAAAACCGCTAAGGCTAATGTCCTCCAGACCTCGGTCTGGGTTCGGTGTGAGTGTGAACGCCAAGCGGACCAGAGGCCGCTCCAGAAACAGGAAGTGGACTACAACCAACCAAAGCTAACGTGCTAGCCTAGCGCTAGCAGCAGAAATGTCTCCTGGTCTTTAACCTAAAGAGAGAAATCCTCTAAAATCCTCCATCTTGTTTCCATCTGGTGAAGAAGGAAGTTGCTCTCAGTGTCGTTTCCTTCAGTGGTTCTTGGTGCAGCGCCCCCACAGGCCAGGAGGGGAACAGGTTGGTCTGACTCAGAGCCACAGTAGATGATGAAGTTCTGGTTCCAGTAGAACCGGGTCGACTGGACCATCAGGAGGAGAATCAGCCTTTGAAACCTGAACTGGCAGCTGCTTTCTCCAGGTTTACCTCTTCATGCTGCAGGATAATTCAACCCCTTCGTGACCAGCATCGCTAGCAGCTAGCAGAGCGTCGTTAGCTCCAACAGGTTCCTGAGGAACATCTGTTTGGATCATCCAGGTGTTTTTCTCTGGATTTTAGCTCCAACAGGTTCCTGAGGAACATCTGTTTGGATCATCCAGGTGTTTTTCTCTGGATTTTAGCTCCAACAGGTTCCTGAGGAACATCTGTTTGAATCATCCAGGTGTTTTTCTCTGGATTTTCTGGAAAAGTCTGAGTCGGCCATATTGCTACCGTAGCTCTGGATTTGGGGATCCCAGAGGAACCGGTACCAGCCGGTACCAGCTGGTTGCTCACATGTCTGCTTTACGTTTTCCTCTCAGACCACCTTTAGTTTGAGCTGCTAAACATTTAAAGTTACAGTCCTGTGTGGCGTTCCCCAGGGCTCCGTCTTTGCTCCTCTTTAGTTTATTACCTGTCTTCTTTTTCTAGGTTTCCTTTTTAAACAAACATGAAATATTTCTTCATGCAGTGATGACACTCAGCTCTGTCTAAAGTTTGTCTGGAACACTGCGCCGTCCTTCCCTCACCTGTTGCTGCATGCTTCCTATCAGCTGGCTGAAAGACTGCTCCTACTGTTCCCTTCTTACAGGGAAGACAAGTTTTGATGTTTGGTCATATTTCTGGTTGCACAAAGAATAGAAAAAGATGTAAAAATGGTTCCAGGCATCATGTTAAACATCTATTTATACACCATATTGATCTTTTGGTCTTTATTGTTACATCTGATGCCACCAGCTGTAGTTGAGTAATCCTGGTTTATAATTTATAGTCTCCAATAAATCTGGAGACTGAAGATTGTTCAACATGCCAGTCAGGTTATTCAGCTCCAGATCGACAGGCAGCTGCTGATGTGTCTGTAAAAATGTTCCAAAATGATATTTTAGTGTTAATTAGGAACATGGCTTTAATATCAATTAGAGCTTTGACCCAACAGAGGAGGAAGAACCGCAGATTGAAATAAACATCTGAACAAACAGGATCTGTGAGGTGGATTAGAGACAGGAAACCGTTGAAGATGCAGCACCAGCGCCGCCTGGCATGGCTGTCCCTGTGTGGGCTACAGCAGCTAATCGCTCTTGACAGGATCTTTCGTTATAAAAAGGTTCTGTCAGAGCTGCGTGCTTCAGGACGCTCAGGAGGAAAACCTGCAGTCGCTTCTGCACCGATCCAAATCGCTCTGACAAATCGTGGCGGCGGAGAAAAGAGCGGCGTCCTACCTGAGCTGAGGTAAACATGCCTGCAGGAGGCGGGAAGCTCAGCAGCAGCTGATCACAAACTGCCAGATGTTTCAGCAGCTCAACGGGGAAAATGATCAAACTCAAGCTGCTGGGACTGGAACGTTAATGGTCCTACTGGTTGTTATGTAACCAGGAACCTGGAGGTTAGTTTGAGGAATCGACACAATTCAGGAGCAGCAATGATAAATCTGGACTTTACTATTCACATACATCTACAGATTGATTTCTGGACGTTTACAGTAAATAGAGAAGCTTTACTTTATTTACATTTCTCAGTTTAACTCGAGTTAAAGTCCCAGTTGCCTTCGAAAAATGGCTTTCTGAGAGTTTACAGGGTTTCATTTCAAAATGGCAAAGAATGAAAAGTTATTTACCAAACGCTTTAAGAAGACAGTGAAATATGAACATGTTTTACGTTCATCGTTAATGACTTATTGATTTTCATTTCATTTATTTAATGGAAACACATTTACAGAATAGTTTTTGACATTTGCAGAATATGGAAACATTTTCTGTAGATTAATAACTAATGCACAGATTACAGATTACAAAATAGAAATTACATAAAACATCCAGAGCTTAAATATTACTTTCTAGAACTCGTTATCGTCTTCATCATCTGAAAGTTGCAGATTATTTTCCACCTTCAGGATCTTTTCCAGGTTCCTCTTTGGTTCCTCTTCAGGGTTTGTTTCCGGGTTTCCTTGGAATCGACCATCTTTACTGCTCACTTCAGAACGTAAAGCACATTTCTGGGATGTGAAGAAAATAAGTTTTGGGCAGAAACACAGAAACGTTTTGCAGGTTGAAGTTCGTCTTGTTGTTTTTTTCAACAGCGTTTCCTGATGAGACCCAGAAACTGAATCACCTTCGTTTTGCTGTGGAAGATGACAAAGTGCTATCTGGTAATAAATATCTGGTAATAAAATCTATGTTGGGATGAACCATTCACACCATATTTTGTGTTTCTCTGTGTTTTAATAATGTCTAGTTGTATTTCTGGTTAATTTCATGACTAAGTGAGTTTCTGGGCTCAGATTTTCGTCACACCTGCTCCTTGTTTCCTGATCAGCTCAGCTGCATCGTCAGGCTATAACAGAACCGGTTCTGTGGGTCGGGTTTCTTTTCCTCACCCTGTTCAGAGTCTCATAAATGACTCTGGTTTATCAAATCAGGATGATGCCAAACAGCCACAGGCACTTTGAGCCTGGAATAAAATAAAAACATCTCTAAAAATATCTTTAAAGTCTTTTTTATGAATCGCCCCCAAAACAAACAGTTTTAACCTGAAACTAAGAAGGTCTGATGTTTCTCTGCTGCTCAGATGATTGGAAAGTTTCTGGAAATCAATCAGAAGATACAGAAGCTGATTCCCTTCAGAAATCCTGCTTCCTCTCAGCACTTCATCTCCTCTCTTAGATGGGATTCACAAAGTGAATTTTCTGCCCCGTTCCTCTAAATCTCTTGATCACTTTAATTTTTTGCTACGCTGCTCCGTCGGTGTCCTGGGAAAGAGAAAAGGAGGAAGAGGAGAAGCCAAAGGGTGAGAGACGGGGAGGCAGGCGAGTGGTTTGGAGTTGAGGCTTTATCAGCCGCCCTGAGGTTCGCGGCTGAATCCAGAGAGATTAGGGGGAAACGCAGCACATGGCAGTAAGGGGCTTACGCCACCGCTTGTATTAGTTCAGGTGAAAAGAGTATTGCTTTTACATAAAACTGGACAAATCCAGCCACAAAGCGCCTCCCGTCCCACCACAAAGGGTTTCCATCTGCGGACCTCACCTCGGCCCGGGGCCGGCGCCGGAGCAGTGCAGCAACGGGCGGAGAGGATCATGGGAGGAGGAGGAGGAGCTGGAGGCCGGTACCGGTACCAGTACCGGCCCAGAGTTTAACTGGACAACAGTAAAAATATTCTGGAAAACATCAACATCGGGAAAATCTTTACATTAGTTTCACCTAAAAACTCCATCCGATACGATATCAGTATCAGTATCGGTATCGGTATTGGTATCGGTCCTGAGCAAAGTTCTACAGCAGATATCTGTGGCTGATCTACTCAGTGTAACTTTATGCTCTTCGTGATTTATTCTTTATTTTATATTCTATTTAGGATTCCTAATTTACTGCAGTTTAATTTTTTCTGCTTCAGTTTCTTTATTACTTATTTTTGTTTTAATCTGACTGAACAGATTAAAGTGAAGTTATTGGTGTATTTCAGTTGTACAGTTTGCAAATAAATTCATAATTTATTAAATTTATGCTTCAACAAAACCAACGTTTGGTTCAGTTTTGCTGCTTTTCTGTATCGGCCGATAATAAACCTCAGAAATCAGAAAGTGAGTCAATTCATTTCTAAATACAATTTTATTCATCAAACCCTTTAAAACAAAACTGTTGGTCAAAGTGCTGAAAACCAAAACAAAACCAACACAACGAGAAAACATTTAAAGATTTAAAGTGAACCTGCCTGAAATCGTTTGGTCGCCATGGAAACAGCCAGCAAAAAGTCAAACCACCACGAAGACGCTGAAATAAAATAAAAGCTCCTTCACGTTTATCCCACATCACTTCAGTCAGATGAAGATCTGGGCTTTGACTAGACCAAGGACTTTCCTCTTCTGAGTTCTCCACTGGTTCTGGTGGGTTTACTGGGTCTCGGCCCGTTTTCCAGCTTCAGCTTCATCATTACTTCTCACATATGGTCTCACATTTAATAAAAATAAAACGTTTAAGAGTGGCCTAGTCAAAGACTAAAATCTACTTTAAATCATTTCAGTAAAGCAGAGCAGGTCAAAGGTCATCCAGTTAAAATCAGAACCACTGGATCCTGATCAGTTGGATCAACTCAACTCTTTGGTTTCTCATCTAAATGTTTTAAATCACCTTCAGTTTGCGTTAAACTGAACTTGGAGACATTTTGAAGAGAAGCTAACGCAGCTAAATGCTTCCCTTTGGAGTCTCCCGTTACTTTAATTAGGCCCTTTTGATCCGTGTCGTATCGTGAAATCGCGGTTCAGGTGAGTTCATCATGTTTTATTCTGCAGCAGCTCCGGAACCTCTCTGTCCTCCTCCATTGTTGGCAGAACAATGGCCTCAAAAAGCCAAGTTGGTCCCAAAAAGAGAGAGAGGTCCCGTATCTTCAGCGCCGCTTAACATCAATTTACGACACGATTAATCAATTTGGAGGCGCTGAAATAAAGGCGGTTCATCCTGTGAATGATTCGGGCTCATCGCGATACGGCGCAGGTTAAGGAGGCGGCGCATGTTTAGGATGGCGCTGCCTCTTAGCGCCTGATTAGCATAAGCTGATAGCGCTATCAGGAGCTGCCATTGGGTGACCCTGAAGCTGCCGCCCCGCCCCCCGTCCTGCACCGGCAGCACCCGGCGCACCCAACACCCCACCGCCCCTGAGGAGCCTTATCTGGGCTGCACAGGGCCGCTGCAGCCTCCTGGGGAGAAGATGGAGGGAGGGAGGAGGTGTGTGTGTGTGTGTGTGTGTGTGTGTGTGTGTGTGTGTGTGTGTGTGTGTGTGATCCCATTGTGCAACGCTGTGTCTTTGAGTGTGTCCTCTAATGTCTCTACGCCTTTTGAATGATAATGTTTGATGCTAAACTTCAGGAAGACTTTTAAAGAAAAGACTTTGGATCAACTGGTCGAACGTTTGAAAACATTTCAGTTCCAGTTCAGTTTATTTCTCTACGTTTCAGCTTTACCTCGTTTTAAGGTCAAGCACTGACAGCTGGGACCATCGATGATGTCATCGTTGATTTTACAGTTAAAAATTATGTTTGACTGTAAAATTTAAAAACTACATATTTCCCTAAACAACCTCTGAAATAAAAATACAAATATAAAATGTACAAATTATTGTTTTAAATTATTTACAGTAATTTTACATCAAATCAGTTGAAGTTGTTTTATAGTTTATGGATTTTTCCTGAAACTATTTTACTGTTTATTACTGTTTTTTTTTTTTTTTACAGTGTAACAAAATTATGAAACAAGCCAATTAAATTTATTGAAATGAGAAAATACTCATCAGATATATTGATCCATGTCTGACTGACTGACCAGCCTTTGTTCTAAAGACACTCAGGGTTTCGGCTGTTTTTCAGTTTTCTGGACGTTTGCTCCAGATCTGTGATGCATAGAAGCTGAAAGCTGCTTCTCCATGTTTGGTTCTAGGTCCGGACCAGAACCAGAACCAGAACCTCAGCGGTCTGCAGGTTGATCCAGCAGCAGATCTTTCATGGATTTCACTTTTAAAATAACTTCATCCGTTTGTCATATCCGTCCCACTTGACCTTTGACCTTTAGACTGACGGTCAGATTTGTTTCCTGTCTTGCCATGTCTGCTGGCACGAAGAACCGGGTCAGAACTTACAGGAGTAACTGTGTGTTGATGTGATGAACTCTGGAAACAAAACGTTTTCTCGTTTCCAGACGGACCTCCGTTACGGTTTCATCAGTTTATTCAACTGGACTAATGTTAGTCTAAAGGCACGGCGGTGGCAGCATCATGCTGTGGGATTCTCACTGCTGGGACCGATGCATGAAAAAGAAAGAATATCTGGACTGAAAGCTGACCCCAGATCCAACAGCGCTGCTGCAGAATAGAGAATTTCTTGCTAAATTTAGCAATAATTTCCATCTTAAGCTGTAAAATGACGACTGTCTGTGAGGCCGTGTTCAACGTTCGACGGTTGTGGGAGAAACCTCCAAAGGAAGCAGCTTTTCTCCACACCGGTTCTGTATCTCCATCACTCCTACGTTGCCTCGCTGTGACCCAAAGTCTGATGAAACCACCAGAACATTTCATGAAGGTAAGCGATTCCCATGGAGGTTAGGAGCTTAGCACTATTCATATCAGTTCACCATTATGATGCAAATGATAACGGTGCCGCCCGCCTCTCCCTCTGCTCATCCACGGCTCACCTACATACAGGAGAGGAGGAGATGGACCCGGCGCCGCTCATCCCTTTGTTGAGCTGATTGGATCTGAGCTGATCACATGTTTACCCTCAGCTCTATCTCTGAGAGAACCTTCGTCACGGCTAGTGGAGAGCATCGTTTGCCTCTTTGTGATTCTCCTTTCTTCTGCAGACGCCACGCTCACACGCTCTTTATGTATATATGCTAATAGGCTGGCTAACACGGTTTCACACTGTTTGTTTCTGAAAATGATGCAACTTGCCAGACATCCGTTTTTGTTTTTCTTTTTGCTGATGTTCACGTTTTGTTCCCTGTCTTCCCGTTTTCAGGGCGGGCGGTTTGGAAAGAGCCAATGAGAGCGAAGGGGTGAACAAGCGGGGTGGAGAGGAAATCCACAAAGGTTTTGTAATAAATGCAGAGGCGACAATAACAACAAAAACATTAAAGGGAGAGAAAACGTGTTTCTGTGTTAAACAATTAGTGCTGCAGCATTAGAGCTGATCAGGAGGAGACAAAAGCTCAGCAGCAGCAGGAGTTCAGCCCAAACACAAAGACACAGAGACACACAGACGGAGCTCAGCAGCTCCACGGCTCTGGAACATCTGGATGCTCAGGAACATCTGGATGCTCTGGAACATCTGGATGCTCAGGAACATCTGGATGCTCAGGAACATCTGGATGCTCAGGAACATCTGGATGCTCAGGAACATCTGGATCTCAGGAACATCGGGATGCTCAGGAACATCTGGATGCTCAGGAACATCTGGATGCTCAGGAACATCTGGATGCTCAGGAACATCTGGATGCTCAGGAACATCTGGATGCTCAGGAACATCTGGATGCTCTGGCCTGTGGCGGCGCTGCACCAAGAACCTCTGAAGGAAACGACACTAAAACCTCTGGAGACGCTGAGAGCAACTTCCTGCTTCACCAGATGGAAACAAGATGGAGGATTTTAGAGGATTTCTCTCTTTAGGCTAAAGACCAGGAGCCATTTCTGCTGCCAGCACTAGGCTAGCATGTTAGCCTTTTTGTATTTACCCAGAATGCCCTGCGCTGTGGTCCACTTCCTGCTTTTGGAGCCGCCTCTGGTCCGCTTGGCGTTCATATTCAGACCGAACCCAGAACCAGGTTCCTCTTGCTGAGTCTGTTTCCACATTCACTCCTGTGTTTGTTTGACTTCTGATTCTAGAAAGTTGGATTGAAACGGACCAATCAGGACTGGTGTGAATGAGCCCTAATCATCAGGGAAACATCTTGAACTTTGACATTTTCCTCACCATGATTGGACTGAAGTTTCGTTCTAATGTTGCCTGACCTGCAGAGGTGGCTTTTTAAATTCTCCTCCGTTCCTGAGCAGCCGGTGCTACGTTGCAGTTGAAAACATTTTTCCTGCAGGTTGGGCTCCTGTTTCCCAGTGAAGATCTCCTCATTCAACAACGGCTCCAAATCAGAGCAAAATTAAAGGAAGTTGTTTCTAAATCTGCAGCCTGTGTGGCCAACTCTCTCCTTTCACCATGAATGTGTCTCAGACGGTGTGGGTGTGTGTGAGGAACCCCCTCCGGTGGCGTCTACTCTGTACATCCGACTCAATGGCTCCAGTGTGTGTGTGTGTGTGTGTGTGTGTGTGTGTGTGTGTGTGTGTGTGTGTGTGTGTGTGTGTGTGTGTGACTGTGGCACTTAACCCTGTGACCGGTGGTGGAATGAGCTCCACAGTAACCATTCGCCCTCTCCCACCCGGCGCTGCACCTCCTCGGTGTGTGTTACCACCCCAGGAGAGGCCAACCAGCTCACACACACACACACACACACACACACACACACACATTACGGACACACAAGCCGTCTCCATGTCGTTGGAGGCCGAGGTGGTGATGGCGTAGCGCCTCATGTTTAGACTCTGAGTCTTTGTTCGTCCCTGATGGGCGCCTCCTCTACCTGCATAGGAGGGAGGAAGTCTCTGCTGTTTCCACTTTAAAGTCAGGAAGTGTTTGATTCCCTCGGTTTCATCTTTTCCCCGCAAACCACCGATTCACAAAACACTATTATTCCCTGTTTCTGATGCTGCCTGGTTGACGCTGCTGCAGCGTCTGTTGTCCGGACGCAACAGAAACACCTGCTGACGCCTTGAGTCTGAGGAAACATGACCGCCATGTGGGTCCACTGCAGTTTTCTCTCAAAGGAAATCCTCTCTTTGATCAACTGCTTACAATTTAAACACTTCTGTACCTAAATGATGGATTCATCCAAAAGTCTTTATATTCTGCTTGAGTTTTTCTTAATCTTTCTGTCTTTCTGGATGATTCAAATAATTCTAGATTATCTTTCTAGTTGCCTGTTTCCAAATATAAAATGTGTGTAAATATGATTTTACATGGAGTAAACTGTTATCATTTCAGATATTTATTCTGATATTTAATCTTGAAGCCATATCAGTGATATACATTTGAAATGAACCAAAACATTACCCATATGCCAAATTTGGAAAAAGAAAACTTTGAAAGTAGCTTTTATCCCTCCACTGCATGAGAGCCACCATGAACAAAAATATATGTCAAGTGTTACTCATTTTATCACAGTCTCGCTTCATTTTACATACAAAATGCGGAACCGGAACCTTTGTGTTGTGTTTCCGGTACGCGCGTAAATCTGACGCATCGATCTTCGATCTTCGTTTGAAGATTGTCCAGTCGATCTTCAAACGATCTGATTGGACGCTGGAAAACACTGTTGTTGTGTTGGAGTTGTGCTAAACGTTGCTAGCCTGTCATATATTAGCCTAAAGTAGCATCTCAATGCTAAACATGTAGCTAATGCTAATGTTAGCATCCTCAGACCAGATTGGTCCGTTTCCTGAAACACTTTTCTTCAACCTGAACAGATTAAAACCTAGAAATGTTTCTGATGTTTGACTCATGAATCTGTTTATTCAGCAAGTTCAACAAATAACCAGGAAAATGTTTTGTTCTAAAATGTCTTGAATGTTTTACAAACCTGTAAAAATATGGAATATAAAAGTGAAAAATGTGTTTTAACTGCACCATGGACTTCAGACAGACAAACT
>CM065375.1:885000-895000 GCA_033032245.1 Poecilia picta
CTGGACAGAAAAAGGTTCTAAACGGGAGAATGTGAAGCAGGTGAAGCTCAAACTGCCACCAGAGGAAATTTTATCACCTTAAAGGTTTTATTCCATCTTTACTTTGATAAAACAACCACAGCAACAAAACAAACAATTAATAAAAGTGAAATGTTTCTGATTTCTGTACAGTTTTGCTTCATTTCTGCTCTTCCTGTTCTGTCCTCTGAGTCTCTCTGCTCCAGTTAAAGATTATTAGTGTTATTTGTCTGTTTCTATTAGAAGTTAAAGTTCAGGAAATTGGACCTTTGACCTTTGCAGAACCTCAGCAGAGATCAACCTAACGCTCAGAAAAGCTCCGTCTAAAGACGCAGTAAACAGTTGATCTTCAGATGCAAACAGCCTCTGTGTTTTTGTCTGCTGGCTGATGAAATCCTGAGCTAAAAATGTTAAACCGCAGCAGGAATGTGTCCAATCGCTGCAACAAAGCGACACAGAGAGCCTGAAATGGGCTACCTAGAGTGTGACGCCGATCCTACTGTACACATCCACGGACACCCTGGGACCGACGTGTGACAGGCATTAACATAAATGCTTCTTTTCTTACAGTTGCATAATCTCACACTTGAATTTTAGAAAAATAAAACCAGCTATTACACTGAATTTATTCAGTTTGAGGTTCAGAAGAAATGGTTGTTTTTGACCAAATTTAACACGTTGAATCCTAAAGTCGTCTTTTATTCCAGCAGAAAAATCTCAACATAAAAATGAGAAAATTCTGCCATCATTTTATGTCATTTATTCCCATTTTAGCTGCTCAAAACTTCAGGCAGATTCACCAACTAGCAGCTTGATGGAGAAAATCTCATTTTCTGATTCTCAAACTGTTTTATCATTAATACATTTTAAATAAATTCAACAGAGGAAATGGAAACAGACACACAAAAAATAAAATTTGCTCTGGAAAATGACAAAACAGCTTTCATACTTTTCCAGATTTTAAAGATTAAATATGCAGGCAGACAGTAAAAGTGATGGATTAATAAAGAACCAACCTCTAAGGAAAGACACATCTGAGTTTATGAAACTTTTTTTTATTCCTGATTGATTCATAAATCAAAACGAAATAAGAGAAACAAACTGGTGAAATTTTCCATGAATGAGAGAAAAGAGCAGCAGAAGTCTGAAGAAAAACTTCAATAAACCTTTAATAAAACTTCAAACAGTGAAAATCTGTCAGACAATTAAGCAAAATGTTGCTTCAGGTCTCAGGGGGTTTAAATAGAAACCAGTCTGGAACTGGACCATTTGGACCAGAACATGTTTGGAACAACGACCCAAAACACAGCAGGATCTGTCTGGGGCCTAGTCAAAGCCCAGGCCTGGGTCTCAATAGGAAGCCGACTGTCCAAACTTTCACTCTGTTTGATAAATGAGGGAAATTATCTGTTTTTTATCCAGAATAAATACAGATCTGAGTTTTTCCTGAAAAATCTCAGAATATTTTCATCTGGAAACCAGAATGTTTGTCCAACCATCAGGTTTGTTTCAGAAACTCGTTTCCATAAGGAGGCACTTCAAGGAGTTTTACACCAGGAAACATGAACACAACATGCAGTCAACAATAACAATGACAGACATCATGTTGATCATATTTACTGACGATTATTATCAATAAACAGGAAATATGCTGATTAATATTCCATTTAGCTTGAATCCCAAAACACAGAAATCAGATTGTTTGGGACACGAATCAGAACCTGCAGAACCAGATTAACCTGTAGTCAGACATATGCAGCTTTATTATACATATTTTACATTTTCTCCATATTTTACATATTTTTCATATTTTCCATATGTTCCATATTGTCCATATTTTCCATGTTTCCATATTTACCAAATTCTCCATATTCTCCATATTTTCCATGTTTCCATATTTTCCATGTTTCCATATTCTCCATATTTTTCATATTCTCCATATTTTCAATGTTTCCATATTTTCCATTTTCTCCAAATTCTCAATATTTTCCATTTGTTCCATATTTTCCATGTTTCCATATTTTCCATGTTTCCATGTTTCAATATTCTCCATATGTTCCCTATTTTCCATGTTTCCATATTCTCCATATTTTTCATATTCCCATATTTTCCATGTTTCCATATTTTCCATTTTCTCCAAATTCTCAATATTTTCCATATGTTCCATATTTTCCATTTTCCATATTTTCCATCTTTCCATGTTTCCATATTTTCCATATTCTCCATATGTTCCATATTTTCCATGTTTCCAGGTTTCCATTTCTCCATATGTTCCCTATTTTCCATGTTTCCATGTTTCCATATTCTCCATATTCTCCATATGTTCCCTATTTTCCATGTTTCCATGTTTCCATATTCTCCATATTCTCCATATGTTCCATATTTTCCATGTTTCCATGTTTCCATATTCTCCATATGTTCCCTATTTTCCATGTTTCCATATTCTCCATATTCTCCATATTCTCCATATGTTCCATATTTTCCATGTTTCCATATTCTCCATAATCTCCATATTCTCCATATGTTCCCTATTTTCCATGTTTCCATGTTTCCATATTTCCATATGTTCCATATTTTCCATGTTTCCATATTCTCCATATTCTCCATATTCTCCATATGTTCCCTATTTTCCATGTTTCCATGTTTCCATATTCTCCATATGTTCCATATTTTCCATGTTTTCGTGTTTCCATATTCTCCATATTCTCCATATGTTCCATATTTTCCATGTTTCCATATTCTCCATATTCTCCATATTCTCCATATGTTCCCTATTTTCCATGTTTCCATGTTTCCATATTCTCCATATTCTCCATATTCTCCATATTTTCCATGTTTCTGTTTCCATATTCTCCATATTCTCCATATGTTCCATATTTTCCATGTTTCCATGTTTCCATATTCTCCATATGTTCCCTATTTTCCATGTTTCCATGTTTCCATATTCTCCATATTCTCCATATGTTCCATATTTTCCATGTTTCCATGTTTCCATATTCTCCATATGTTCCCTATTTTCCATGTTTCATGTTTCCATATTCTCCATATTCTCCATATGTTCCATATTTTCCATGTTTCCATGTTTCCATATTCTCCATATGTTCCCTATTTTCCATGTTTCCATGTTTCCATATTCTCCATATTCCCTGTATTCTCCATGTTTCTCCAGGTCCGTCTCCATGCGTTCTGTCCAGAGGACCCAGACGTTGCTCTGGTGTCTCATGGTGATGAAAAGCCGCCTCCTGCCTGGCAGAGATGTTAACTTTGATCTCAGTATTAATTCTCCATGACCAGCTAATAAAGCTTAATCTCTGTGTATCTGCTGTCAGCGCCGGCGGCTCCCAGAGCCTTCAGCAGATCTGACTGACACTTCCTGGCTGGCGGCTCAAACCGGCTGCAGATAAAACAATCGAGCTTCAGGAGTTCGAGTCACAGGGAGGATGAGTGGCACATGCCTCTGGCTGCGGCTGCGTCTGCAGCTTTAAGTCGATTCCCTGACATCCATGAAGCGGATCCAAAAAGAAAGAAAGAAAAGTTAGTTTTTGTCAGCAGAAAGGTTTTTTTCTGGGGAAGGAAGTTGGTCCAGTTCACTTCTGGATTTAAGACAAAACAAACAAACTGGGGCTGTAACTGGACAAAGTTCTGCTCCGGTTCTGATCGGCCCAAACCATTCAGACCACATTCAGACATCTGCTCACGTTTCAAACACATTCAATCAGCAGACACTGGCTTCTCTCCTGTCTTATTGATTATAAAATTATGCCACAGATGGAAATATGATTTTTAATTAAAAACCTGGATGCAGAAAGTCCACAAGTCTCTGAAACCCCCAAATTCATTCCTAACAAGTTGGGAGTTTTTCCTTCCACCAAACTTTCCAGCCGGCTGTCCTAGCTGAGACGTTTCCTCCTTCACTTTCTGTCATGATCCGTGTTTCTGAGTATTTATTTTAAGGTTTCTCTGTGTTCAGTTCATGTCCTGAGTCTCTGTTGTTTCTCCCCATTGATTGTTCCCAGGTGTCTCATTCCTTGATTGTGTATTTAGTCCCACCTGTTGTCCTGAACGGTAAAGTCCTGTGTTGCTCTGTCTCTCGTTCAGTTTTTCAGTCTCTATCTGTGTTTAGCTGTGTGTTATTCTCTCTGTTTTGAGCCACATTCATTATTAAATTCATCATCTTCATCACAACCTGGTCATCCTCACCACCACCAGCCCCATGACACTTTCTGCTTTAAAATCAGTTTTTATAATCCTGACCTGAGTTTGTCTTGTTTATATTTTGCTCTAGTTGTGATAAATATATTTAAATATGAGCTTTTTTTTCTGAAATGGATGGAAAATATTGACTTTTTAATATTATTCCAGTTTAATTCGATAAACCAATACAGGAACTTTGTTGTAGCATTTATAGGATATTTTTATAATCAAAAGAATTTCAAATTAATGATCTTTAAAACACAACAAAACTGTTTTAATTATTTTTCCCCTGTTTGTTTTTCTCATTGAGAATATCAGTGAATATCAATAACTTATGGTCGATACTGTCTAGTGATAAAAATGAGTTTATGTAACTGTGTCTACAGAAACGTGTTTGTTTTTGCTCATTTTGTCTCATAAAGTCCCTTTAAAAATAAGTAATAAATACGTCTTTTATTATCATAGAACCCAGAGTTTCTCTCTTTGCTCCATATTTGTCACCTGAATTGGTTTTGTTAATTCTCAGGACTTTATTCCTGTTTGTCTAAACTCTCCACTCCTGGTTTCTTGTACCTTTAATGCCCTGATCCGATCAGAACCGGAGTCTGACCGGAGCGACCGGAGCGCCGGGCAGCCGGCAGCATTTTGCTGCTGCTCCGTCGATAAGGAATGTTTTCCACATGACTTTCTCTGCTGATTGTGGAAACATTTCCTCTCATCTCCAGGTTTCTCTGCATGTGGAGCAGAAACCTTCAAACAACAGCAATCAGGAAGGACTTGGTGATGAAGACAGCAGCTCCAGAGCGGGGGTCAAAGGTCGCCTCTCGTTGTGAGCTCAGGGCAGCACAAACATGACGAGGAAGAGGAAGAGAGGAGGAGGAGGAGGAGAAGAAGAGGAAGAGAGGGAGGAGGAGGAGAGAAGAAGGAGGAGGGAGGAGGAGGAGGAGGAGAGGAAGGAGAGAGAGAGGAAGGAGAGGAGAGAGGAAGAGGAGGAGGAGGAGGAGGAGGAGGAGAGGAGAGAGAGGAGGAGGAGAGAAGAGAGGAGGAGAGGAGGAGGAGGAGAGAGGAGAGGAGGAGGAGGAGAGGAGAGGAAGAGAGGAGGAGGAGGAAGAGGAGAGAGGAGGAGGAGAGAGAGGAGAGAGGAGGAGGAGGGAGGAGGAGGAGAGAGGAGGAGGAGGAGAGGAGGAGAGGAGGAGGAGGAGGAGGAGGAGGGAGGAGAGGAGGAGGGAGGAGAGAGGAGAGAGGAGGAGGAGGAGGAGGAGGGGGAGGAGGAGGAGGAGGAGAAGGAAGAGGAGGAGGAGGGAGGAGGAGGAGGAGGAGGAGGAGGAGGAGGAGAGAGGAGGAGGAGGAGGAGGAGGAGGAGGAGGAGGAGGAGGAGGAGAGGAAGGAGGAGGAGAAGGAGGGAGGAGGAGGAGGAGGAAAGGAGGAAGAGGAGGAGGAGGAGAAGAGAGAGGAGGAGGAGAGAAGAGGAGGAGGAGGGAGGAGGAGGAGAAGGAGAAGAGGAGGAGGGGGAGGAGGAGGAAGAGGAGGAGGAGGAGGGGGAGGAGGGAGGAGGAGGAGGAGGAAGAGGAGGAGGAGGAGGGGGAGGAGGGAGGAGGAGGAGGAGGAGGTCCACCTGCTGGGAGGAAGAGGATTTATCTCCTCATTAACTGATTTATAATTCACTTTTTAAAGAGTCATGCACTAAAAAGACTAAAGTTACATTTAATCAGATTAAATTAGCCCAACTTAATTAATTTACACTAATTTAACATAACTTAGTAAACTTGGATGACAAATGAAATAGTTTTAAAGTTGAATCAACCTGTTTGTTTTTCAGTGTTTTCATTTTTCATCACATTTAACCTCAGTTGGTTCATCATGAGAGAAACCAACAGGAAACACTGATCATGTGAAAATGATGCAGAATAATTCATGTTTTCATCTGATCCACCCTCAGCATGATGCTGCCACCACCGATCAGAGTGTCTGTGATTAAAGGTCCAGTTAAACGGTTCCCAGAATCCTCTCTGTCAGTTTAGTTCAGGAAGACTGCAGGGGGTTCTGAGACCAAAACCAGAACCAGAACCAGGACCAGGACCAGGACCAGGATCGCATCTGGGTTGGTTTGTGGCTGCAGCGAGAGACGAGGGGCAGAGCAGAGAGCAGAGGGCAGAGGGCAGAGGGCAGAGGGCAGAGGGCAGAGAGAAGAGAGCAGGGGCAGAGGGCAGAGAGCAGAGGCAGAGGGCAGAGAGAAGGAGAAGAGGGCAGAGAACAGAGAACAGAGGGCAGAGAGGCAGAGGGCAGAGAGCAGAGGGCAGAGAGCAGAGAGCAGAGAACAGAGAGCAGAGAGCAGAGGGCAGAGAACAGAGAGCAGAGAGCAGAGGGCAGAGGGCAGAGGAGAGCAGAGAGGCGACAGAGCGAGAGCAGGAGAGCAGAGAACAGAGAGCAGAGAGCAGAGGGCAGAGACAGGAGAGCAGAGGGCAGAGGGCAGAGGGCAGAGACAGAGAGCAGCAGAGGGCAGAGGGCAGAGGAACAGAGAGCAGGAGCAGGGCAGAGGCAAGGCAGAGACAGAGGCAGAGAGCAGAGGGCAGAGAGCAGAGAACAGAGAGCAGGAGCAGAGGGCAGAGACAGAGAGCAGAGAGCAAGAAGCAGAGGCAGAGAGGGCAGAGCAGCAGAGAGCAGAGAGCAGAGAGCAGAGGGCAGAGCAGAGGCAGAGACAGAGAGCAGAGAGCAGAGCGACGAAGCAGAGGGCAGAGGGAGCCTGAAGTTTCACCGTAAGCAGGTCAGAGGCTCTAAGCTCACGGCTGCTGACAGGAAGCAGCTGATCTCACCTGCAGAAAAGACAAATTCTGAACAAAATAAATGACAATGAAACAATGAAATGAAATACTGGTTTTGGTCTGGTTTCTATCTGGTTCTGGTTTTGATCTGGTTTCTATCTGGTTCTGGTTTTGTCTGGTTTCTATCTGGTTCTGGTTTTGATCTGGTTTCTATCTGGTTCTGGTTTTGATCTGGTTTCTATCTGGTTCTGGTTTTGATCTGGTTTCTATCTGGTTCTGGTTTTGGTCTGGTTTCTATCTGGTTCTGGTTTTGATCTGGTTTCTATCTGGTTCTGGTTTTGATCTGGTTTCTATCTGGTTCTGGTTTTGGTCTGGTTTCTATCTGGTTCTGGTTTTGATCTGGTTTCTATCTGGTTCTGGTTTTGATCTGGTTTCTATCTGGTTCTGGTTTTGGTCTGGTTCTGGAATATTCTGGACGAAGGACTCTGGTCAATCCAGATGTTTTTTCTCTGTCCAGATCCAGAAAGATTCTGTTTTCACCAGGATAATTAAAGTATTTAAAATGTTCTGGTTTCCCGCTGAGGTTCTGGTCCTTTCCTCCTGACAGAACCAGAACCGGGTCAAGCTTCTTCTGTTTCCTGCTGGTTGTTCTGATTCCTTCTACTGTGGAAATAGCAGCAGCACCTCCAGCCCACAGCATGATGCTGCCACCACCAGCTGTTCTTAGTTTCCTCATTATTTTCATCACTTCCCTTTTTTTATCCATAAACTTCAATCTGGTTTCAGCTTTTGCAGCTTTTTCATCTCAGATCAGATCAGGATCTGATTTTCTGTGGGAAATAATTTTCAACTGGTTTATTCAGACATCTGGACCACAGCTGGACACATGATGTTTATTTTACCAATCGGAAGCTTACGAAGCAATGACATCATCATCATCATCATTGAGGTAAATATCTTAACTAATCTGTCTGAGTTTCTGTTTTAATGTCAGACAATGATTTTATACTGAGGGTATGTAAATATCTGGACTCAGCTGTTTGCTTTAATGTTGTTTAGAAGGAATTTAAAGCGACAGTATCGTGTAAAATCAGCTTCTTTGATACTTATTCCATGTTTTTCCTTCATCAGAAACATTCCTGCAGTGTTGCTGTTATTCTTTCATGCATGTTTTAGAAATCCGTTAATCTCCATGGCAACCAGCTGCCCAAAGCGTCTGGGTGGATGAAGCCCCGCCTTCGAGGCTTAGCTCCGCCCCCACGCAGCTCCTTCAGACTAGCCAGCAGCAATTAGCAAACAGCTGCTGAGCTCATCATAGGAGCTGGTGCTCAGAGGAGCCATGTTGGGATGACTTCCTGGAGGCGGAGCTTCAGAAAGACCAGGAGTTTCTTAAAGAGACAGAGACCCAATTTCAAGAGGTTAAATCTGCAAATAAAATTTCTGTGAAGTCATATTTATGTCATTTTCATGCCAGCTGAACGTAACATAGCTGCTTTATTGTGCTATAAAATGACACTTGATGAACGAACGAATGAATGAATGACTCTGTTTGTGGAGGCCGGCGGTTCTCCCGTGAAGCTGAGACCAGGTTCTGCTTGTTGTTCCAGTTTTTATCAGATGTCTTCGTTCAGCCTGCGGTTCTGCGCTCGGTTTTATCGAGGCCTTTTAAAGCTTCAGCTCTTCAGACGCTGCTGGCTGTGAAAAGGAGGACAGTGACATGAAAACAGGCCTGAAGCTTCTCCTGTAATTACATTACTCTCCATAAAACATGTTTGCATATTCAGAGTTCAGGAAGAAGGAGAGCTGCTGACTCCTGCAGCTGCAGAACAATGTGCAGCTCAGAGATACTTTATTAGCCTTATTATCAACAGTCCTCCTCATCCAGATTGTTGTCCTTCACCTTTATCACACACACACTGCAGGCGCCGGTGGCTCTCTGCATGCTGGGAGGAAAGTTGTGAGGAGAAGTGAGAGCAGCGTTGCCAGGTTGGATGAATTAATGAGCCCAGGTGAGGCAAAGCCAAGACTCCTCACCTCTTCATTTGCATCTGGATGATCACATGAAGCTAACGGCTAACGGCTGCTTCATTAAGCCAGCGCAGCCTGGCGGCCTGCAGCATGCAGGGGGAGCAGGTGGAGCAGGAAGCTTTGAGTGACGGAGGCTGGCCTGCAGCGCCGCACGGCCGCTTTGATCAGACGGGACGCCTCACCTTCATCTCAGGATTATGAGGATGGATGCTGATGATGCTGCGTGTTGGTTTCCCTGGAGACACGCAGGATGCAGGGAAAGGCTCTGTCACTGTCAGGGAATCTACAGAACAAGCTCCGCTTTCTGCAGCAGGAAACTCTGAATATCCTCCATTTGAGTCGACTGGTGAATATTAAACAGAAATATTTGATTTCAAACGAATTATATCGATTTATTACATAAACAGTGATACATTTTTATGTTGTAAACATTTGGAAAATTTTACTTCTAAACAGGCTTTCTGGTCAGAGTGCTGCGTCCGCATATTATTGTAAAGTTTAGTGGAAAGAGAAGAAGTTAAACGAGCAACTGCTTTATGGTTTCATATCAACTTCACTCTATGAATCACGTTTTAACAGTATTATAAATGCTTCAATGTTTATCTGCTGAGGAACAAATAAAAAAGATGTAAAAGTTTCTACAAAACAAATTTAATTGAATATTTTTCACAAAACAAATATTCAGAGTTTAAAATATTTCAAACAAAAACAGGAGTGAACTCAAACTCTCTAATTTAATGATTTTTGAGAATATTTGCTGCTTTTATGCACAGACATTAATCACTGACTGAATTATTACAGCTCAGATTTTAGTTTTAAATTTATTCTCCATGTTTGCTCTGCAGATATTTTCCTCCTGAGTTTTCTGATCGTTTCTCCCTGATGTAAAATCAGAAAACACAACAGAATCACTTCTGATCTGAATCTGAAGGAATCATCAGAAACATGAACAGAAACGAGGACCGGATCCACGTGACGTCACCTGTGAACTGAACGAG
>CM065375.1:900000-945000 GCA_033032245.1 Poecilia picta
CTCTCTGCTTCTATTTTCTGCTGCTTTATTTTTTATTTTATCAGATCCCGCTTATATTTTACCAATTAAAAATCGTAAAGGCATTTCATCGCCCCGGGATAAAATAAAATAAAAAAAAGAAGCAGCCTCTCTGCTAACACGGCCATCACTTTCCCCCATCAGATTCATTGTGATGTATTAGATGCAATAAATTATCCCATGTAACAAAACATGGCGAGCTGAAAGGCTGATAATCTGCAGAGGGGAGATAAGGATTCATTATTCCAAATCATTATGAATCCAGCGTTGGCTGTGACTTCTTTCTTAATCAGCTTCTGTGATCCTGGATACGTGAAGGCAGCAGATAAGAGCCGAGTCGTTTATAATTCTCCCCACCTCGGCCTAATATTTTAAAATAAAAATCGCAGGCAGAAAGAAGCGGCGCGCGCACGCACACGCACGCGCACGCACCGGATTTGGAGGGTGCGCGGAATGTAATAAAACACACGGAGAGAATAAATGAGTAAATAGATTAAACCCGCGCTTTGGCTGCTGCTGCTGCTGTTGTTGTTTTTTTGTCTCAAATTAAGGTCATCTCCCTCCATCTCCCTCCATCTCTCCCTCCATCTCCCTCCATCTCCCTCCATTCCTCCACTCCTCCATCTCCCTCCATCTGCCTCCATCTCCCTCCTGTTTCCACAGGAATCCTGCTGAAGAAGAACATTTACTGCCTGTTTAGAGGAACCAGGCTGTTAACGCCGCAGCCTGTTGGCTTAGCGCGTAAAGGTGAGAGACAACATGGCTGCTCAGGTGACTGGTACATTTCAGCCATAATACACAACATTTATTCTCTAATGTGAATTTAGAACGAGCCACTTCCTGTTTATCTTCCTAATTGATTCCTATTATTTTCCCTCCTAATGAATCTTTTATTGCATCTTTAATGTGAATAAATTCCGCCATAATCTGGTCGTTCCCATCTGTGTTGCTTCACCTTTACATTGAAATCTAATTCCCAGCATCAAAAGCAGATTAATAAATCATTACAATCTGGATGTGTTATTTTTCTAATTCCATTCAGATGCCGGGATCTTCTAATTCCTCCTAAATGAGGAGCCGCGCCGCGCCGCGCCGCGCCGCGCCGCGCCGCACCGCGCCGCACCGCGCAGCGCGCTGAATTATTCATCGCTTTAAAAAGACGCGTTTGGCTGCAGAGCCGCATCCGTAAGTTTATACAAGGCGGTTTGCGCCAATTATCTTTAATTTATTACCTTAATTGAATTCCTCCCCCCTCCGCCACCAAAGCTAGATTTGGGTGTGATCAGTTTACATTCTCCTTCAAAGAGTCGAGGCGCAACATGAGAGACGCCAAGCCGGCAGCATCTTCTTCCTCTCTGCTCCTCCAGCGCGTTTCTCACAGAGGAGGATCGGATTTGCTTGGTGCTCCTTTCAATCAGCCGAGCTGTCAGTAAGCGGAGGCCTCAGCGCTCCGGGTTCCTCGGTCCACTCGCTCCTTCTTCTTCTTTTCTGGCATCAAAAAAAGACCCAACGTGTTGCTGCATTTCAGCTGCATCCCCACCCCGCCGCGTTTATTTGTCTCCGTGCAGCTGCAGTTCTCTGTCCTTTGTGGCGCAGCGGCTCCTTCTGCGGCACAAAGCGACGCGGAGCTCCGTGTCTCTGAAGCGGCCGCGGCGCAGATCACTGCGGTCAGCGCAGTTCAATAACTAACACCGCGTTTTGTTCCAAAACTCATATTTATTTAATAAACGAGCAAACAAAAGGCCCTGAAGATCTTACATCTGTTTTCTGTTGGGTAAAACGAATCAAACGGTGCAAAAGAAGATTCAAAATCAGCCAGTTTCAGTTTAAAAAGATTGAAATTCTTATATTCGTTTGAGAAGAGGCCTTTCTAAAAGCTTCCAGGCCTTTAATCTTGATTTATGAATGAAAACATCAACAAATAGATGAGAAAATAGAGATATAGGTTCATCTGGATGCATATTCAATTAAAAATCTAATTATTTAACAAATAGACATGGTAAGAAAAATTATTTTCAGATGAAAATTAACAGATTTAAATTAAAATTGGTTCTAAGGTGAATATTTGTTCAGGATGAGAACATTTTTAAAAATCTGTTTTACATTTATCAGATAAAACAACAAAACATTGTGGGGAAAAAAAATCTATTTTTAGTCTAAAATAAATTCTTTAGATGAAAAAAGCTTAAATTCATTGAAGAATCATTTAAAACACACCGGGTGTAAAATTTTGATTAAAAGAAAAATCGGATCTATTTTCAATATTCAGTCGATCGATTCAGAAGAAAATGTTCCTAAAAATGTCAAAGAAACGGAATAAGGAGGCAGAAGGTGAAGCTGAGCGTTAACCCTGTGTGTGATGCGGCCTCTTCCCATTGGCTGGAGCCGCATCTAGTTGCTTTCTGAGCCGGAAGCTGCTCATACAGTACAGGCGAGGCCGCGTGCGCGACCGCGCGCCCGTGCCCCGGTAGCCTACATGCGTGCGCGCGCGTCATAATCAGGCTGATGAGTCCGGGACCGAGCCAGGGCCTGGCGCGTGCACGAGCGGGAGCGCGCAGTGAGCAGCCTCAGTGTGTGAGTGTGTGGTGTGTGTGTGTGAGTGTGTGTGTGTGTGATTGTTGTGTGTGTGTGTGTGTGTGTGTGTGTGTGTGTGTGAGTGTGTGTGTGTGTGTGTGTGTGAGTGTGTGTGTGTGTGTGGTGTGTGTGTGTGTGTGGTGTGTGTGTGTGTGTTGTGTGTGGTGTGTGTGTGGTGTGTGTGTGTTGTGTGTGTGTGAGTGTGTGTGTGTGTGTGTGTGTGTGTGCGCGCGCGCCCTTCCCGTCCACAGCTCTCGCCCTCTCAGCCTCTCTCTCCCCGCCTGTCTCTCTAAATGCCATCGGCGCCTCCATCTGCATGTCAGTCTTTCTTCTCATCTGCAGGGGAGGAAAAAAACAAACCAAAAAAGGAGAAAAGAAAAGAAAAGAGAAGAAGAAGAAACGCGGCGCGGCGTCCAGCGGTCAGTCAGGTCAGTAGCTTTTGTCGCTTTGCTGCTGCGGCTCCGATCTGAACGATGGAAACTTTTGCTTTGAATCCGAAGCAGAAATATTCAGACACAATTTCATTTTTGTGGGTTTTTCGTTTCGGGTTCTGCGGCTCCTCCAGCCTCCATCCGAACCGAGCCGACACTGATTCAGCACCGCGTTCCGCGCCTCTCTCCGGACCGACCCGCCGCCCATTCCCCCAAATTTCATCCTCCGCTGCTAAAATAGCGCAGATGAGGAGTTTTAGCGGCACATTACCTGCCGCTCCGGCTGATGGCGGCGGTTCCGGCCGTGAAATCGATCTGATTACCTCGCCGGCGGCGGTTCTTCCTCCATCTCGGTCCGCATCGATGTGGCGCAGAAATGAGGGCAGCATCACAGAGGAGACGCGCCGCGCATTTATATATATTTTTTAAATTTAATTCTGCCTGAAAAAATAAATCTGGAAAATTAATTTTAAAATTTTAAATATGTGACGCTGTGAGCGGAGCCGCCGGTCGGATCCCGGCTTCCGTCGCTGCTGGGAGTTTTTATCTGTTTTTAATTGTATATTTAAATTCAGAGTGAGTGTGTAAATGTCACACCCCCCCCCCCCCTGAATGAAGGTGAAGACAGATGACATCAGCAGCGATAAGCATCAACTCGGCCAACCGGTCTCACCGTTTTCCTTTTTCACATCACTGTAGGAAAGAATGACAGAAAACACCAACTACTCTAGTTTTTCCCTTTTTACACTCGAAGAATCTGTTTTTGTTCTCAGTTTAAATCATTCTAGGAACCAGGTTCTGTTTTCAGGTTTCAGCAGCAGAACCCGCCGCCCTCGTTTTGTTCTAAGAAGCAGCTTCGGTTCACATGTAGGAGCCGCGGCTCGTTTTTCTTGAAAAGAGCAGCGAGGTGACAAATGACTCAGTGATGTAACAAATAGATTACCTGCGGGGAGCTGCGGCGGTTTGGACCTGCGTGCAGCGCCGGCGCAGCCCGGCAGCCCGACCCGCAGCCGGCGGCCTGCAGCCGGCGGCCCGCTTCACCTGCGGCCCGCTCCGCTGCGACAGTCCGCAAACAGCGTTAGCGCCATTTTTCTGTCTTTCTAAATTTCGTCCTGCTGTCAGGCTGAAAGCCACATATTAGTCAGGCTCTTCTGCCACTTTGTTTTGGAAGAAATGAGAAATATGAGAATATGAGAAATATGAGACCCCGGCAGCACCGAGACACCCGCAGAGCCGAACCTCCAAGTTTTCACGCGTTTACTCACCGGCTGCTCAGTTTAATTCACCAGGGTTCTCATTTAATTTAATTTAATCGTAATTTAATTTTATATCATAAGGAAACAGTGATGTTTGGGATAAACACACACACACACACCACACACACACACACACTCACACTCACACACACACACGTAGGCGAGACCTGATCTAAAATATTTGATCCTCTCTGGCAGCACAATAATCTGCTACCATCTTAAACTCTGAGCCGCAGCAAAGAAAAAAAAAACACTTTTGATTTTAATCACAGATGTTTGACATAATCAGGCAGAAATAATCTGCGTCATCAGAACCGCGACTGGACCCAGAACTGTGACTGCAGTTCTGCTCACATTCTGCTCAGGGATTATTTAAAATGTTAGTTTTGTTATTTTTATTTTTTATTTTGTATTTTTTTTATTTTCTCACAGAAAACAAAACAAAAATTCTGGAGATATTTCAGTTTGATTTTCATTTTTAAAAGAGAATCATCCTGGTCGAGAACAGGCCTGGTTCCGGACTGGTTCTGTTCACCCGAACCAAGAGTAATAAAACACAGTCTGTATTATTATTATTATTATTATTATTTTTATTATTATGATGATGATGATGATGATGATGATGATGATGATGATGATGGTTGCTGTTATTTTCCCGCCGGGCTGACGCTTTGTCCGGTTCGGGCTCTGAGCCTGATTCAGGTTCCGGTCTGCTCCTCTTCCTCTCCAGTATTAAACTAAGTGCAGAACCCAGAGGCAGAGCGAGGCGTTAGGGGGAGACCCTGCAGGCTGGAGCAGCTCTGACTGGTTCCGTTTGATCCAAATGAGGACTGAACGTAGTGAGCAGGTTTTGGTTGGTGTTTTTGGTTGAGCATGAAGCTCATGAATTCCCCTGTGCGGCGCCCCGTTGATCCTCTGATGCTGCAGCAGCAGCAGCAGCTGCAGCATCTGATGCTGCAGCTGCTGCTGATTCCGCCGCCGCCGCACAGTAAGGCCGTGCGCGCTCCCGACTGCATTTACCCACCTAGCTGCGCGCCCTGTGCGGGTTCATTTCCTGGCTTTACAGTGACGTCACATCCAGTGGCGTCGATGCACACACACACACACACACACACACACACACACACACACACACACACATTTCCACTACTACTGTATCGATCTAATCGAGACTAAAACTCATGAGATGATTTTCTGCTTATCACAAATGTAAACAAGAAATTCAGCATCTGAATATTATTTACATTTATTAAACAGAAATTTCTGCTTAATAAAAAATATATTCAATACCTGCTGAAAGATTATTTATTAATGCAACTTTTAATCTGAAAATTAACCTAATATTCTATTGAATTTATTTTTAAGAGAATAAAGAAATAAGATTAGATCATACAAGTTGTGTTTTTTTTCTCCAAATATTTTTAAAAATATTATATATATATATATATATATATATATATATATATATATATATATATATATATATATATATTTCTTTGTACTTTTTCTCTTCTGTGTTTAAATGAAGCCGTGACTGCAGCAGCAATATTAACTGTTCTGTTAATAATTGTTGACGTTTCTGTAAAGAGATGAAATATGATGAACGGTCTTGGCTCGCGGCCTCAGCGCGTCCTGGGCGCGTTTTGGAGCCAACAGGCAGAATAATGAGTCTGTCACCGCGAGAGGACGCACTGTCACAAAGTAAAGAGCAGAAACGTCCCGAAAGCCGCTGGTCGCCCCAAGCAACAGGCTGCGCTGCTCACACACACACACACACACACACACACACACACACACACACACACACACACACACACACACACACACACACACACACACATGCAGCACTTTGAGACATGAATGAAACAAACACTTCTTAATACTCTTGTCTCACCACAAGCTCTTTATCTATTCTTTCTATTTCTGTTTCTTTTTAAATCTGTTCAGTTTTGCGCCTTTTTAAACTTCCGTGTCCTTTGAAAGCCTTTAATAAATAACTGTGGAGCTTTATGTTTTTATTTTTTACCTGAAGTGATTGAAAACTTTTAGTTTTTGCGTCTCTTGCTTTAGTTGGATTCAATTATCAGGCTCCTCCCCTCAGCTGATGACACTGACAGACCCTCCTTAAGTTGCGTCGCGCCACAGCTGTCTGCGAACATTGAGCTGCCTGGCGCCATCCTGAAAGAATGTCTTCACTGTAAAAACAGAAAAGAGAGGAGAGAAGAGAGAGAGAGAGAGAGAGAGAGAGGAGGAGAGAGAGAGAGAGGAGAGGAGAGAGGAGGAGAGAGAGAGAGGAGGTTAATGGAGAGGCTGGCTGCAGATCTGATCAGTGAGTTGAACTTGCTGGTGCCGCTCAGTGCGCAGCGCAGACTCAGCTCTGCGCTACTTGTTGAAAACTCTCACATCTTTTATTTTTGATATCTGGTCTCGGTTTTTCTGAGAGGAAAGTTCAGGAAACTCTGCGCCGAACTGGATTCCATTTTGGCCGAGTTCGTGCGGCAGCAGCGTTGTTGCATGCGGGGCTTTTGCGGGTATGTTTAAATCTCTGCGTTTTCTTTTCCTCTTTTTTCTTTTTATTGTTATTTATTTCGTGAATCCAGTGCGCGCCGCTTTGTTTGCATGAAGAACAGAACCAGAAGTGACTGTAACGCTCTGCTCTCTGTCTCCAGGTGATCGGAAGCGGCCGCGGAACCTGTTGGATTTTAACGCAAACGGATTTGGGGACTGATTATTTCTTTGCTCCGTTTTTTTTTTCCACATGAACTTTTACTGAAGAACAGAAATAATTAAATCCGGTTCGAAGACAAAGAGGAGCGATGGAAGTAAGTGCGGACCAGCCCCGATGGATGAGCCATCATCCCGCGGTGCTGAACGAGCAGCATCCCGGCTCCATCACCGGCCTCGGCCACTCGTACATGGACCCTTCGCAGTATCCGCTGGCGGAAGATGTGGATGTACTGTTTAATATCGATGGACAGGGGAACCACGTCTCTTCGTACTATGGGAACTCGGTCCGAGCCGTCCAGCGGTATCCCCCTCCTCCCCCCGGTGAGTCCACGGCCTCTTTGGGGCCTTTTATTTTGACTTTTTAATCATAATCCAGCTCTTTCTATGATTGTACCAAAGGCTCTGCGGCCGGGTTTCACATTATAATTTGATCCGGGACGGGTTTCAGTTTCTGCTCGTAGTTTTCCTCCTTGTGTTCCGTCTAAACACCTGAAACGCGACCTGCCTCGTAGTGTGAGGACTCGTAGTTTCAGATCAGTTTCTCTGGCCGGCCGCGTGTTTGACGGCGACTCAAAGTTGGTGGATCTTTGGGACATTTGTCCCTCAGATCCCATGAACATGTGAGGCAGCAGCGCCGCATGCAGCGGCTGCTGGAGTTTATACCGTGTAACTTCCTCTGCCTGCAGCTCGTAGTTTGTTTGAGGCGTTTGGACCGCCGAGCTGCTGCATCAGGGCCTGTTGGACGGGAAAACGCAGCTTTCGGTTACCTGATATGCTGGAAAACCCCATTTCAGAGCGAGCAGGCCGCTGATGTTGTCGTCTCTCCCGCTGCAGGTAGCCAGGTGTGCCGCCCGTCGTTACTGCACAGCTCTCTGCCTTGGCTGGAGGGCAGCAAAGGAATCCCCCCCCCCACAGCAGCTCCCCCTGGAACCTCAGCCCCTTCCCCAAGAACCCGCTGCACCACGGCTCCCCGGCCAGCCTGTCCGTTTACCCCCCGGCCTCCTCCACCTCCCTGTCCACCGGACACTCCAGTCCGCACCTCTTCACCTTCCCCCCGACTCCCCCCAAAGACGTGTCCCCGGACCCGGGCATTTCCACCCCGGGCTCCAGCAGCTCCGGGCGCCAGGAGGACAAAGAGTGCATAAAGTACCAGGTGACCCTGGCCGAGAGCATGAAACTGGAATCAGCTCACAGCCGCAGCGTGGCGTCAATCGGAGCAGGTTCAGCCTCTGCCCACCACCCCATCGCCACATACCCACCCTATGAATACGGCCCCGGCCTCTTCCCACCAAGTAGCCTGATAGGTGGGTCATCTTCTAGTTATGGTTCCAAAACGAGACCAAAAACAAGGTCCTGTTCAGGTAGGCGAGAGTTTATTACATTCACTTTTGCTCTAACGTTTCCCCAGATTTACAGAGAACCGCAGAGCCACGTTGACCCGAACCAGAACCTGAGCTCAGGCAGGCCGAGGGCCCTCTTTCAGCTCCTCATCTATAACGACAATAATAACAATAATGATGATCATAATAATGATAACAATAATAACAATAAATAAATAATAATAATAATAATAATAATAATAATAATAATAATAATAATAATAATAGCAATAATAATAACAACAACAACAATAATAATAATAATAACAATAATAATAATAATATAATAATAATAATAATAATAATAATAATAAATATATAATTGAAATATTTTTCTAGCGGAAATTAATCTGATATTTTCCCATTTGAATAAAAATATGTAGCTCTGTATTTTCCTCCCTACAGAATAAAAGCCGCCTGGCTCTGATTAAATCCCGGGTTCGGCGGCTCGGTTCCGCTCGGCCCGCTGCTTGTCGGTCCGTTTATATGTTCAGATAATCCCATTACTGTCAGGCCAGCGACACTGTGGAGCCGGAAGCTGCGCCGCATTGAGGCGCAGACGGGGGTCTGTTATTATTATTATTATTATTATTATTATTATTATTATTATTATTATTATTATTATTATTATGACAACAGATTGAAAGCCCGTTTTCTGTAATGAGATTAAAATCAGCCGTGGATTAGTTGATGCATATCATCGAGATTAAAATGGAAATAAAGATTTTAATTCACTGGAGATAACAAGCATTTACAGAATATTTTCAGATCTTAGGAGGACTTAGGAGATTTTTCTCCTTTATTTCAAATGAAACCAGGAGCGGAGCCTCTTTCTGTCTCTCTGTCTCTGTATTTGTCTCTCATGCCTGGAACCGACGCAGTTCCTGTTTGATTTTTTCTTTCTTTTGCAAAGTCAAAAGAGAAAGAGAGAAGCGCAGTTTCCCAGGTGCCTGTGTGTGTGTCGCACATCTAAAGCATGTGTGTGTGTGTGTGTGTGTGTGTGTGTGTGTGTGTGTGTGTGTGGTGTGTGTGTGTGTGTGTGATTTATAAAAAAGGGAAGTGTGGCTGCATGAAAAGGCAGAAAGTTTCTCTCTGCTTTCAAATAACGAGCAGCGGCGGCAGCGTTTCAGTTTCAGGGCTCACCGTCATTTCAGAACAAACCGGAAAAACTCACATCAAATATTATTTTTGTTATTAGATGGTGGATGAAAGAGAAATGCTAAATTACATTTTTTTTAAATGATCCAAAATGTTTCAGATTGTTTAGAGAAGTTAGCTATGTGGTTTTAAGGACCTTAAGAAAATTAACAATGTGTTTGATGTGTCATTCTCTGTATTATTATAATAATAATTTTTATTGTTATTATTAGTGAATTCATGTTTTGTCAAAATATTAACGGATTTTTTTCCTGCCAGCCCTGATTATTACATCAATATGAGTTTTATATTTCCGCCTCCGCCTGACCCCGTGTCCGTGTTTTTATCTTTTATTTCTATGTGTGTGTGTGTGTGTGTGCGTTGCGCGCTCTCCCGCACGCAGAAGGCAGAGAGTGCGTGAACTGCGGGGCCACGTCCACCCCGCTGTGGCGGCGGGACGGTACGGGCCACTATCTGTGCAACGCCTGCGGCCTGTATCACAAGATGAACGGGCAGAACCGGCCTCTCATCAAGCCCAAGCGGCGGCTGGTACGTTCCTCCACCGACATTTTCCTCTCTGCTGATGACGTTTCCGTCTCTCTCTGTGTTTGTTTCCCCCTCTATCCAGGAAGAAGTAGGCCTATTAGCTGCAGGAAATTGACTCGGCAAGTGCAGGTCTCTGTTTTCAGATACTACCTTAGAAAAAAAATTATGCATTATCTGAAAATAATACAGATTAATAAAAAAAAAGATTGATTTTGCTGTTTGCAAAAAGGACTCATGTGTATTTTTAAGTTGCTTCTTCTGCAGCTGAACGTGGCTGCATGCACTGAGCTCCAGAAAAATAGGCTGAGGTTTCTTCTGTAGGGAAACCCCCTCATGACTTATGAGCTTAAAGGAGTTCCCTAGATTCAGTCCACATAAAGTGTTAGGAAGCAATAGGTGACCAGCTTTGCTCTGCCGGCCTCTGGACTTATTCCTCCGGCCTTAATGTGAGAAGCCGACGTCTCAGGGAAGGAATGGAGAGGAAAGGCTGCCGGATATCTGCGCGGCGCAGATAACGGCGCAGTCAAAATACAGAGGCTGTCCGGAGCCCCGCACGGCCTGCGCTCATTTAAACCCGCTAAAATATCTGTGCGCTGCGCAGCGTTATGCACGACGTTTTAATAATTCAATAAATATGTATTCATCCGTGGAGGCCAGAGCTGCACAAATCAGAAAAAAGGAAAACATGTCAAAGGAATAAGAGTCCGCTGCTCTCTGATTGGTGATTCCCAGCACGCAGCCGCAGCAGGGCTTATTAGGCCAACAGCCTATAATTGGAAATGCCTCCAGGAGATAATGTAGTCGTTCGCTTTTGGCGTGTCCTCTGCGGTCACCCGTAGGTATTGATTGTTTTAGAGATTAGAACATCAACGTCAAGGCGCCGCTGCTGCTGCTGCTGCTGCTGCTGCTGCTGCTGCTGCTGCTGCTCTCTGTCTTCATCGCTGCAGTTTCTCCTGCATTAACAAACTTTCGCTGTAATTGTTTGACGTTTCAAACATGCAGCTTTTTCCAGATCGGAGGTTTGAATCATGAATGTTTCAAGCTCTGCTTTTATGTCTGTAAATATTTATTCTCTCTGAGGTTTTTCGCCCCAGGAGGATATTTTTAGAGCCCCGAGTCAAAGCAGCTCTTTTTCTGCCATTTCTGTCTTTGTGCTCTTTAAACTATGTTCAGCTTGCACTTACATGCATAAAAGATGGAAAATATATACAGTGAAAATAAAAGCCTTCAGTGTTTTAGAGAGGAAATAACTTGTGCTTTTGATCTGCGATGAAAGGAAATCTGAAGAGTTTCTGCTGCGTTTATTCACATGTGTTTAATGATGTAGTTTGGATTTAGTAGATTCACCCACAACCTGTAAACTAGAGGAAGAGCCGCTGCTTTGTGTGACTCTTGAAGCTGATTGGTTTTGCTCCCGTCTCCTGACCCGTGGTTTGTGTCCAGTCTGCAGCCAGGCGGGCAGGAACGTCCTGCGCAAACTGCCAGACGACGACGACGACGCTGTGGCGGAGAAACACCAACGGAGACCCGGTGTGCAACGCCTGCGGCCTCTACTACAAGCTGCACAATGTAAGTAATAAACCTGCTCAGGATCTGCTGCTGCACAGCTCTGCTCAGTATTCCACTGGATATTTGATCTGACTTGTCCCTGCAGAGGTTTTCCGTAGCGCAGAGATAAAGCAAACTCAGATTCATTGGCAGTGGAGTGAGCTCAACCTGCCTGCTTTTTAATAATAATTAAAATTAGATTAATTTCTGGGCGGTTTCTCTCTCTGGGTGTTTGTACCTCCTGGTTCCCCTCTGAACACCAATCTGCCTGATTCGTTTTGGGTCTCGGTGTCTTCACATCTACAGGACGGAAACCCCGGGGACTCGTTTATCTCCCCTCTCCTGCACAAAGCTGTCACTTCCAATCAAACCGCCATTGTAGCTCCAGCTAATAATAATAATAAGCAGACTAACTGCTCTCAGGCCACATGTAGGTAATTTCTTCTCCCTCCTCTGCCTCTCTCACATGACAGTGTGCAGCCAGACTCTCCCTGCTTGTCACGCAGCTCCTCTCTTAAATCACTTTCCCATGTTTCTCTTGGCCGATGGTTCGCCACTGAAAGCAGACCGACACTGAGCTTAAACACAGAGAAGAAGATGATTTCCCAGCTACTTATTAGCATCTGAACTGACCCAACCTCTGAGTCAGTTGTGCGCTACACAGGGGCGCCACATGTTGGCGGAGTAATTATTTCTAGTTGGTATTTTCTGTATTCAGCAGTTGATTGTGCATTGAAACCCCCAGAAGGAGAGTCTGTTATGTGTCTGCATGCATTTGGCTCTGAGTAATTGTCAAATTGGTTGATTTGAGTAAATCTGGATTTCTGTTGGAGCTGGAATCCTATTCCAGATTCTTGGAGTTAATTCTGGGTAGATCTGTCAGGATTAGGATTAGTTAGGACCCGAAACATTAGCATTGAGCTTGTGTTTGCACCTCCAACTGACCCTGCTGAGTGAGGACGGGGTGTAACCGTCTGAGTCATACAGTATGTTTAGCGTTGACACCTCTGTCGCAGGCTGAGGTTTGACAGGAGGGCTGGGTGTGAACGCCTGGCTGTCTATTCTCAGGTGGTCAACCATTTCTGATGTTTGAAGTTTCAGGCATCAAAGAGGAAAGACTCGCCTGGCTTTACGTAGCGCAGCTCATAGCTGGAGAAAGTTTCCCCACAGTTTAGAGGAAGAAACCGCGTCACCAGAGGAGATCTTTGCCCTCCGATAATCTCTGACAGTCAGCTGCAAAATGCTCGGCTTTATTCGGAGAAGGAGACCCGATCCCGCTTCCAGAGTCCCATCGTCCCAACCTGTAGGTAACGGCAGCTGGAGCCATTTTAGCCATTCTGCTCGAATCCGTCCCACTTCCATCTTCTATTTGTGTTCCTCTCTCTGAGGAAACATCGCAGCTGCAAATATGTTTCAGCTTAAGATATAAATCTAAATACCAGCTTGAAATGGACGAATCGAGTTTCTGAAACGCATCGGCTCCAAATTAGTCACAAATGTTTGTTTTTGTCATGCTCATGTCTCAAGACAAAGTACTAATCTGCCGTCTTTCTGTCTCCTTTCGAGAGCAGATCAACCGACCTCTGACCATGAAGAAGGAAGGCATCCAGACCCGGAACAGGAAGATGTCCAGTAAGTCCAAGAAGAGCAAAAAGTCCCAAGACAACATGGACGACTTCTCCAAGAGCCTGATGGACAAGAGCAGCTCGTTCAGCCCGGCCGCTCTGTCCCGCCACATGTCCTCCTTCCCCCCCTTCTCGCACTCCAGCCACATGCTGACCACCCCCACCCCCATGCACCCGTCCTCCAGCCTCCCCTTCGCCCCCCACCACCCCTCCAGTATGGTGACAGCCATGGGTTAAGGCCCCGGCTCCTCCGTCACCTCCGCGCCCTTCGGTTCCTCCGCTCCAGACTCTTCGGATCCTTCCTCCTCGGTTCTGTCTCATTTTTATAAAACCCGAGTGTACCTCTGCGATGTAAATGCTTTGCAGACTCCAAGTGACTGCGGCGCTCTGACCTCCAGGGGAAGGTTTCTGTTTTTCCAGCGGACGTTTGTCCTCCACCCGCCGCAGCAGCAGACTCCGCCCATCACGGAGCGCCATCGTGTATAAAAGCCATTCCTCCAGTGCGACGCGCCCAGACCCTGACACCCGCATCTCCTCACCTTCTGCCTGTGAAACAGGACCCCGTCCCGCTCTGCTTCCTTTCCTTCCCTCTTGTTCAGCTGAAGAAGAGGACAGACTGATCATATTTGTACAAATTGTATGAAATACAGTACATTTAATGAAGACTTTTTAATTAAGTAAGAAAAAAAGGAAACTTGCCCCTGGGCAGCTAACGACTAGAAGGGTACGAGTCGCAGCAGGTGCAGAGACTCCGCCGAGTCCCGGAGGAGGAAACGAAGCGAGAGGGAAAGACTTTGAGACAGGGCAGGCCTCAGATTTTGCCTGCATGAAATGTGTCGCATTAAGTTTGCAGAGATCCGGCGCCTCTGGCCGCCGGCCTCTCTCTTATTTTATTAGATTGTTTTCCTTTTTATTTTATTTTTTGGATGTGCTATACGTCTCGGGCAATTGGTTTGTGTTGAAGCGCTCACTCACACACACACACACACACACACACACACACACACACACACACACACACACACACACACACACACACACATTGGATCACCCGAAAGACTTTCTTTCTGCCCACAGATTATATGCATTGTGAAAAAAAGTTCCTGTATTTGTTATTTGTATGTATAAATCAGAGTACCAAAAATACGAAAGAAACAAAGATGTAGAATTATTTCTTTATGTTATGCAGACTGAATGGTTGTAAAAAATTAATAATAATCACTAGTGTAAAATATGACAGCTTTTTTGTTTCGTAATTTTTTTTCCTTTTTTTTTGCTCTTTGAAAATAATAAACTAGTTTAATCTCTGTTGACATGTTAGCGCTGTGGTCGAGAGCCGTCTGTTCTGTGTGTCTGTGCTGTGTGATCTCCGGCGCTCTGCACACCCCCACCCACTCACCTGCCCACAAAACCACAACCAGAGACACCCGGCCATATGTATACATACACTCTCACCTCTGCGCTCGTATTCAGACACACATGTAGCGTTTCTGCTCCGGTTCTGCTGCTCTGCGTTGGCAGGAACAGCTTCAGGTCAGCTGAGCACAAACAGGAAGACGAGAAATAAACAGCAGCGATGGAGGAACAAGTCAAATGCCACGGCTGAAGGTGCTTTTGTCTCATCCTGTTTTTACAGAAATACAGAATCATCCATCTTTTCTTGATTTAAAGCTGCACAGATTTCTAATATTAATAATCAAGGCATAAAATGAAACCTGAGATGCTTCAAGTCTTCAGCTAGGACAGAACAGAGACCTGCATGGATGCAGCTGCAGGTTTTATCAGCAACCCTGCAGCCGAAGGTCCAGTGCATCACATCTGCAAATAAAAACTGTCTCCCTGTCACAATAAAACCTCCTATGAACTACAAACAGACCAAACCTGCAGCTGAAGCGCTTTCTAACTTCTGCATGCTGAACCTTTCCTGACGTTTTCGGCCTCCGTTGACTCCAGAGCAGAATTTTAAGTGTTTCAAACCTCTTTAACCTTTCTAACATCATTATCATACCAGGAATTCACAGGCAGCGTCTGCCACAGATTAATTGTACAAACAAGTCCGCACAAAACTGCAGCCGTCGCAGTTTCCTGAGTTTCCTCTCTGCTTGGTGCAGGTCAGTCCGCGGCCTCACTGTGAGCCAGTGTTCACAACGCTTCACTCTGGAAAACAAGCAATCAGGACCAATAAAACTTTAATGAGTAAAAATGACTCTTTATGCCATTATTAACCAAGATGACAGCTAAATATTTAAAAATGATGGAATCAGTTCTGTGTTTTTTGCTCCTTTTGTTTCTTTTTCCTTTAACCTTTTACAAACATCACAAAACGTTGAATTACTTCTTTCACAGGAGACTTTATTCTTCAGCTTATATGAGATTCTATGAAACATGTAGCTAAACAGTTTCACTGAAGACTGAGGCTCAGATTTTAAATATTAAACCTCCAGTTTGGTGTTTTAAAAACAGATGCATTTATAAATAATTTATTTTTTGGTATTTTAATCTATATTTTTATTGTTAGGATCTCATCTGACCATCATATTGTTGGTATTATACTGTAATCTGTAAAAATGTGAAAATTATAATCCTATAATAAACCTGGTAAGAGCTCTGTGCCCTGTTTACTCTGACACCCCTGGATAAAATCTGGTCAAAGCCTCAGACGTTGGTTAGATTAGAGAACAAACAGCTTGAAGAACAAGGAAAAGTTCAAGAGCTGTGAAAACTTTAGAAAGGCAGAAACTTTGACCTTTGATTTATTCAGACATAAAACAGCGACAGAATCAAAACGTCGAGGTGACGGATAGACGACAAACTCAGACTCTTTGTTTCCAGCAGTTTGTCACAGACAGACAGACAAACTCAATCTGTATTAATCCCAAAGATAAAACTGATTCTTAAATGTAAAACTCTTGGGTGGAACCATGGCAACCAGGAGACCAGCTGAAGGATGAAACACCTGCTGCAGGTGGATTTGACCTCACTGTGAAATTTCACTCATTTATTCTGTTTCATCATTTAATCTCATATATTTTATCACGTTGTTTCCTATTGTGACATTTTCCTTCTCATTCCATCATATTGGATCTCCTGTCAGTTTACGCTGAACTGCGTCACAAATAATATTTCATAACGTCATGCCATACAGTCTAACGTACTCAGTTGACGTCACACTTCCGGGAACGTTGCCGCTGTCGGCCATCTTGGACGGCAAAATGGCGTTAGGCTCGCTGAACAAACTGCTGGGGAATATTAATTAATTTTTCGTAGAGATTGTAATGGTTGTCTCAAGTTGGACGAACGGAAAGCGCAGTTTTTACTCTTTTGAGTGAATCTGGCTCGGAAACATCAACCGTGTTAGACATGGAGAATCTGCTGCGACCGCTTTTATTCTCTGGTTTATGTCCGCCATTTTGTGTGTCGTTCAACCAGGCAGCCATTTGTAATCCATTGGGGGCCCAGAAAATGTTGGGGAACCTCTGCGCTAAGCTAAACCTCTACATGGTAACCAGCTGCTCTGCCCAGCATCGCTTTAAGGTAATAATTTTGATGAAAGAAGTGATGGCTAAGATAAATATTAGTGATATTTACTATTGCACTTGCAGCAGACCTAGCAGCAATAGCCTAGCTAATGTAGCTCTGGAAGCTAAGTGCTACCACATGTTGTTCATAGGTCAACAGCAGCAGGATTCTGTAGACGTGTCTTAGGCTGCGTTCACACTGCAGCCTAAGTGACCCGATTAGCAACATATGAACAACTTAATCCTCATATGGTCCGTCATGGTTGTGCGGTGTGAACGCTGCCTTTCTCCTGCACTTTGTCGTTTTCGTTGGAGTTGATGCCCTGGTTGATTATGCTGTGAGCCGTTTTCCTGTCAAGATGGCGGATCACTTCCGGTTCAGACTTGTGGGAACAAAGCGTCGCATCTTCTCATGTCTCATTGTACCGTATTGTAATCAGCACTTCTGTTCATGTTTGTAAATGTATTTATGAAAGTTCTAGATTCTCATATCCGTTGAAATTCTTGTGATTTCTAACATTTACTCCTTAAAGGGACAGTACTGCCTAGCAGACTGACGTTACCTTCACGGGCTGCAGAAATGCTGTAGCATTTGAAGGAAATTTGACGGCGTCGATGTTAATGAGCCGCAGAAGGAGCTCCTGAAGCTCAGAGGAGGAGTTTTGTGGAAATGGGCGGAGCTTGGGGACGGCAAGCGTTTAGGCAGGCCTGAGTGGTTGCCATGGAGATCACAGGATGCCTGAAAAGCATCACTCCTGTGTGACTGGTGAAGCTAAGAAGCCTCATTTTAAATAGCAGCTAACACGATGTTCATGCTTCGTTCCTGCAACCTGAACGTCTGCATATCTCACAGCAGACCCCCCCCCCCCCCATTCACCCCCCCCCACCCCCCCATTCACCCCCCCTGCAAAACATCCCAGAAACTCAATATGTGCATATGTTGGGACTGGTAGGAATGTGAGCAGCGTCTCTCCTCCTCGCTCTGCACAGCTTCGGTATTCGGCATCATTTGTTTGTGAGCCGCTGTGACCAATCGGCAGATTTGCTCCTGTGTTTTAATAGTGAGGTCATGGGGGCATGTGGGCTGAGAAAGGAGCACTGTGTGTGTGAGAGAGAAGGGATTCAGCAGAGCTCTGCCCTGCGGTGGAGCCCCATGACCTCTGGTTGGCCTCTCCGGCCGCCAGGGCTGACTTAAGGTGCGGCTCCTGCGCAGGTGAGGACGGAGCGCCGGGCCGCCTCCTCTTGACCTCGTCTCGGTCGCCCCAAAGCGCTCGGCCTCCCTCTCTTCCTGCGTCTGCGTCTCGTCTTTCAGGTGAGGACGATGACAGATTTGTGGGCGTAATCGGCTCTCGGGGACGGCCCGTCTTCGCCGCCGTCTCCAGGTGGGGTCGGGGTCGCGGGGTCGCGGTCGGGGAGGATTGTAGCGACTTCGTTAAATTAGCTCATCTTTGGAACAAACGTAAATAAATGTTCTGGTTAATTTGGGTTATTTTTCTGCAGATTGAGAAACGATGAGCACGACACAGGATGCAGGATGTTCTTTCTTCACCACACCTTTTCCTTCTTTTAAATATAGTTGGTCCTCTCTTGCCTCAGATATGACCTGCTTTGTTTTCATGTGAAACAGAAAAGATGTTTTGTTGTTCTAGCCATGTTGGTTAGTCGGAGGGACCAATATGTGTCAGTGTGGTCAGGTGTGGGGAAGCAGGTTGTGAGCTGTGGGCTAATGATTCTTCACCCGCCCCACAATTCAAACCAGAATCACACCGAGCTGCACGTTCACTAATCTAGTGAAACCGAAAACGTGTTTCTTTTCTGGAGAAACATTTGTAAAGAAACAGATTCAAGGTGTTGAAGTCTGCAGACTGGAGAACCTTCAAGATGGCTGACATCTCAGCAGATTTCGTTTTCAGTGGAGTCCCTCAGGAATACTCTGTGTTTTCAGCTTGTGAACTAGGGCTGTAGAATAATATCGATATCGGATGTATATCGATATTTTCTTTCCTAGAAACAATCGATATTCATCCTTAAGTATCGTAACGTCCAACTGTCTCCTTGTTCACTCACTGCTGGCTTCACCAGGTCATCAGGCTTAGAGTGATTCCTTCAGATGTTCAGGTTAAAAAGGTATCAAACTATTCAGAGCAGGAACTTGGTTCACTTTATTTACTTTACTAATGCATGTCAGCTACAGTTTGGACTGTTTCAACTAAAAGAAACATGTTTTCTCTCCACTTCTTTGGTTCATTTTGTCCAGCTGTCCACTTTAAGTCTGTGTCCAACCAGAACCAGGTATTGTGTAGTTGGAGCTTTTAATCAGTTTTCAGTTAAATTATTCAGTCCAACTTTATAACAGTCACAAAATGTCACCAAAATCACTCTGTCCCTCTGAAATCTCTCAGAAAATAGCAAAAGTGTGTTGAATTGTATCGTTTGCTGAATATATATCTCGTATTGTGGGCAGAATATCGTGTATCGTATGGTGAGATTGTTGTATCACTACAGCCGTAGTGTTTAGTCATTTCTCCTCATTTAGATGACTGAACAGTGATTGTTACCGACTCGTCTGCTGGTTTGCAGCGACTTCCAGAGTTTATGTTAAAATGTTAAAGGTGATTTGTTGCGTTAGTTCAGGTCAGTGGCCTACACAAAACATGTCCATTACATTTTATACACACAATCATTCTAGGATAATGAGAGTTTAGTCTGGGCAGCTGTTTTAGGGCCTCTATCACTTTAAATCCAGATGGCCACGCCCCCCCAGCTCAATGTTTACACTCTTACGTAAAAATGGCTGCCAACAGATGTGCAACCATACAACCACACATCTTTGAAAAGCAGAAATGGAGCCTTCTGCACAACCAACATGAACGCAGTAAGTGATTTAGAAACACAGATGGAAGAACAAAAACATTCAAAATGTGAATTTAATGTGGCAGATTTCCATTCCTTTGGCGGCGAAGCTCCTAACTTTATGCCCGATTGTCTGAAGTTGTTTGAATTTTTAACCCTTCAAAGGGTTTTTACAGTAAGTATTTATTTGTTCTTTCTTTTTGTTGCTGCTCTCTGTGAAACCTGAAAAGAAGAGCCGCGGAGGAACCGTCGATCTTCTCGCTGACACTTTAAGTGGGTCCGATTTGCACTTTTCACCTGCTGCCTGCCTCACTGGGGAGGTCAGAGGTCAGAACGGTTGGTGCAGGCTGAGGTTTCTGCTTCTAGGGGCTTTTATTTGTTTCCCCCTGACGTTCGGTGGAACATGTCAGTCGGCTCCTTCCTGCAGAGACGTGGAGCCTTTGGGTTTTTTCTGAGAGTCCTGCTGGACGCTGTGGATGTTTTCCGTCACCTCTCACCTGGAGATGAACCCTTTTAAAATTCCTGTGGAATCTGCCAAACTGACCAGAGCCAAAGACTCTCCTGTCGCCGCAGGCCAAACCACGAGCCCCGACCCAGAGGTGGCGTCTGAAAACCCAGAGGTCCGTCGCTCATCATGTCGGATCTGAAGGTTCTCCGTTTTCTGTTGGTCTCGGTGTTTCCAGGGCTGCTGACTCTGGGCCTGTCAGGCCAGGTGTGCAGCTCTGCAGGTGTTGCTGATGCAGCAGGTATTTAGCAGAGCAACGTCATTTTTCATCAGAGTTTCTGCATCATGTCAACTTTCCTCCAGCCTGCAGATGAACGAGGACAGCAAGGTTTGGCACATGTAGTTTTGGTCAGTTTAGGTTCAGTTTTGTTGCCTAAACAGAAACCAGAACCAAATAATTGAGTTATTGTTGTGAAATGAATGCAGAAAGGAGAAGGTCTGTGTGTGAGCTGAGGTCTGAAGGCTCACGTCTCTTGCTTTGTGTCAGGAAATCATCTGATCTCATCTTTCTGCTGGACTGTTATAGTTTCTCTGGTTTGGTTGGATCAGAGTCACCAGATCTTAGTCTGACCGTTCTGGGCTTTTATTTTGAAGTGTATGATAATGTGTCGTTGACGGTGTTGCCATGTTTCTCCTGTTTGTGGCTGTTTCCTGCTGCAGCTGTTCCACGTCTCCTGTGATTCGTTCCTCTGGTTCCTTCGTTGTCTCACCGTGTCTCTCTGGATCCAGTTCTCCTCCTGACCTGCTCTGACTGTCGTCCTGCCACTGAGTTTTCTTCTTTATTCATTGTTAAAACTCAGCAGGATATTTTATTAAATCAGAAAGCCAACATCACTTCACGTTTTGCAGAAATGCTGATGATTTTCCTGAGTTTTGGGTTAAATCCCCTTTAGGACCAGATGATCCTAATTCTGGTTCCTCACATGGCGATTCTTAAAAACTGGGATGTTTTCTTTAATATTAAGGGATTATTGACTTAAAACAAACTTTTATAACTGCTGAAAAGTAACTTGTAAGTTATTTTTGTCTTATTTCATGTGTATTTGGACATCTGCAGCAGTAAGATGAATTGTTTTGCAGTGAATCTCCTGCAGAACGAACTCACAGCTACCAACAAAATGTTCATTTAGCAACAAATTGGACGTTTGTCTCTGAAATGTCTCCATCCGTTTCTCCTTCAATGCGTCTGAATCCCAAACAAGATCCAGAAAACACAAAATCATCTGATCAAAACATGATTATGGGATTTGGATAATGATTTCTCAGGGTGAAAATCTCCCGTTCTCCTATTGTCGGCGAGGACCTGGAGCGCTGCGCCGGCTCCTCATGCCACTCGGAGCTCAGCCGCCTCGTGTTGCTTTGTCTCCTTAACAATCGTAAATTTGAACCATAATCTCCCGTCACAACACAGCAGATAAAAGATAATTATCTCTTTTAACTGAGGCACCCTGAGGCCTGTTGGACGGCCTCGCAGACGACATGCCTAAACCCTCATCCCACACACACACACACACACACACATTCTCTCCCCTGCACACGTTTGAAAACATGCTTGGTTGTTGGGAATAATCCGACATTTATTGCTTTTACTCCATGCATTTAAACTTTCAGAGAGCAGAGAGTCCAACAGCTGCAGCGTTTCCTCGTCTACAGACCCAGATTGGACTTTAAAGCTTCCCAGGTTGAAACTCCTGCAGCAAGTCGAGGCGCCTGAAGAGCCTCGACTTGCTGCCGTTAGTCGGAGGTGAAATCTGGGCTGGAGGAGGAGCTGAAAAGGTCCAGTCCAGACTAGGGCTGTAGAATAATCATCGATATCGCGATATATATCGATGTTTTCTTTCCTAGAAACAATCGATATTCATCCTAAGTATCGTAACGTCCAGCTGTCACCTTGTTCACTCACTGCTGGCTTCACCAGGTCATCAGGCTTAGAGTGATTCCTTCAGATGTTCAGGTTAAAAAGGTATCAAACTATTCAGAGCAGGAACTTGGTTCACTTTATTTACTTTACTAATGCATGTCAGCTACAGTTTGGACTGTTTCAACTAAAAGAAACATGTTTTCTCTCCACTTCTTTGGTTCATTTTGTCCAGCTGTCCACTTTAAGTCTGTGTCCAACCAGAACCAGGTATTGTGTAGATTAACCAGAACCAGGTATTGTGTAGTTGGAGCTTTTATCAGTTTTCAGTTAAATTAGTTCAGTCCAACTTTATAACAGACACAAAATGTCACCAAAATCACTCTGTCCCTCTGAAACTTTCAGAAAATCGCAAAAGTGTATTGAATTGTATCGTTTGCTGAATATCGTGATGTATATCGTATCGTGGGCAGAATATCGCGTATCGTATCGTGAGATTATTGTATCACTGCAGCCCTACTGCAGACTGACTGTTTCACATCAAACTTGATGTTAAATCTCAGCTTCATTACTGAGTTTATTTTGCTCACTTCATTCACAGGAAGTGAATCTATGTTCACCATATTTCTACCAATCAGATCAACAGTTTTCCTTCTCAAACTGTTGGAAAGCTGACATCACATCCTGCGTCTCAGTTTTAACCAGTAAACATTTTGTATTCAAAGGAAAACGTTTCATCATAGCATTTCTATTCCAGCTTGTTTTTTATAAATTTGTCTCCCACATGGAGGTTTATTTTCGTCGGAGCTCTTGTTGAGGCTGCTGCTGTAGTCAGTATGCTCCAGCTTCGCAGAAACGTTTGCTCGGCTGCAGCGGGTCGTTTTCCAGCTGGCCTGATGTGTTTGGATCCAGAACCTGTCGGCGCCGTGACGACCCGTCTGCACTGCAAAAACACAACAGGGAGGTTTTCTTAGTCTCTAGTGCAAATATCAGAATGTACTTAAAAATAGACGAAGGGAAGCTGTTATTAATTCACAGCAGATTGTTTTAAGCCAGAAATCCTCTTCAGATTAATGAAAAATCTTCCAGTAGAACTTTTTCATCAATATTCAGTAATTATTGACTTAAGAAGCCGCCATGTCTTGCTGAAAAGTTACTCCTAAGTTAGCGTTAAGTGTAATAACATATTGGCACTAGACAAAGATACCTGGTAGGATTCAATGTTTTAAAGGAAGCAGCAGATTCGGTTGTTTTCCAACATTCCTGTATTCCCAGTGCTCCCAGTGCTCCCAGTGTAACGGACGGCCGCGTCTCCCAGCCTCTGGGCTCAACTGAAGCCTCCACCTGGTGGAGCCTGTGGCTGCGCCTCATTTGCATGGGCCTGAGTCCAGAAACTGTCGGCGGGGTTTACCCGGCCTGAATGTTCCCCTTTCCAGTCAGGCAGCTCGCAGGACGCCTAATCGCCTGAGCCGAGCAGCGAGTGACTAACTGGCATCAGAGCGACAGGTGTTGTGGACTTGGCACCGTCTGCGGAGCTCTATTTGAGGAGTTTGTTTTGAAAAACGCCCAGTTTGTCTCCGGGCCAAGTGACGAGCAGGCAGCCTTTAATAAACCTCAGGACAGACGCAGCAGGTCTGACTGTTTCGGTTTGAGGCGACTCCAGGTAAACGCTGCAGTCTCAGCATCCAGAGCGAAGCTGAGGGTCACACGTTTCATTTCCAGATGAGACGTCAGATTATCCAACACGAATCTGACTCAGAAGATGAAAATACAGAGTTTTAGTCGTTCGTTCTGGAATCTTCTGGATTTTCCGTCTCCGTTAATCCGCATCGGTGTCTTTATCAGCTAACGTTCGCAGTCAGAGGTGACGGTTTCTACCTCAGAGCCCAGCAGGACCTTTTCAGTGTTCCTGGAGAAGCATGCAGGAAAACCTCCAGCAGAACCAGAACCTGGTTCCGTCACCATCAATGTTTCTTCTGCACATCTTGGTGGAAATGGCAACGTTTGAAATGAAAATGCCTGAAGCGGTTTTTGGGTTTTCAAAAAGTTGTAGATGTTTTGTGATGATTGGCTGTTTGTAGAGCCGCTTTTATTTCTCCATGTCTGACAACAACCAGCAAAACGTCCTCTGGGCTGCGCGCTCCATGCTAGCTTACAACATCTACTTCCTGCTCCCTCCATGCTAGCTTACAACATCTACTTCCTGCGCGCTCCATGCTAGCTTACAACATCTACTTCCTGCGCGCCCCATGCTAGCTTACAACATCTACTTCCTGCTCGCTCCATGCTAGCTTACAACATCTACTTCCTGCGCGCTGCATGCTAGCTTACAACATCTACTTCCTGCGCGCTCCATGCTAGCTTACAACATCTACTTCCTGCTCCCTCCATGCTAGCTTACAACATCTACTTCCTGCGCGCTCCATGCTAGCTTACAACATCTACTTCCTGCTCGCTCCATGCTAGCTTACAACATCTACTTCCTGCGCGCTCCATGCTAGCTTACAACATCTACTTCCTGCGCGCTCCATGCTAGCTTACAACATCTACTTCCTGCGCGCTCCATGCTAGCTTACAACATCTACTTCCTGCGCGCTCCATGCTAGCTTACAACATCTACTTCCTGCGCGCTCCATGCTAGCTTACAACATCTACTTCCTGCGCGCTCCATGCTAGCTTACAACATCTACTTCCTGCTCGCTCCATGCTAGCTTACAACATCTACTTCCTGCTCGCTCCATGCTAGCTTACAACATCTACTTCCTGCGCGCTCCATGCTAGCTTACAACATCTACTTCCTGCGCGCTCCATGCTAGCTTACAACATCTACTTCCTGCTCGCTCCATGCTAGCTTACAACATCTACCTCCTGCTCGCTCCATGCTAGCTTACAACATCTACTTCCTGCTCGCTCCATGCTAGCTTACAACATCTACTTCCTGCTCGCTCCATGCTAGCTTACAACATCTACTTCCTGCTCGCTCCATGCTAGCTTACAACATCTACTTCCTGCTCGCTCCATGCTAGCTTACAACATCTACTTCCTGTTTACTTCTGTGGGCTCCATGCTAGCTTACAACATCTACTTCCTGCTCGCTCCATGCTAGCTTACAACATCTACTTCCTGCTCGCTCTATGCTAGCTTACAACATCTACTTCCTGCTCGCTCCATGCTAGCTTACAACATCTACTTCCTGCTCGCTCCATGCTAGCTTACAACATCTACTTCCTGCTCGCTCCATGCTAGCTTACAACATCTACTTCCTGCTCGCTCCATGCTAGCTTACAACATCTACTTCCTGCTCGCTCCATGCTAGCTTACAACATGTACTTCCTGTTTACTTCTGTGGGCTCCATGCTAGCTTACAACATCTACTTCCTGCTCGCTCCATGCTAGCTTACAACATCTACTTCCTGCTCGCTCCATGCTAGCTTACAACATCTACTTCCTGCTCGCTCCATGCTAGCTTACAACATCTACTTCCTGCTCGCTCCATGCTAGCTTACAACATCTACTTCCTGCTCGCTCCATGCTAGCTTACAACATCTACTTCCTGCTCGCTCCATGCTAGCTTACAACATGTACTTCCTGTTTACTTCTGTGGGCTCCATGCTAGCTTACAACATCTACTTCCTGCTCGCTCCATGCTAGCTTACAACATCTACTTCCTGCGCGCTCCATGCTAGCTTACAACATCTACTTCCTGCTCGCTCCATGCTAGCTTACAACATCTACTTCCTGCTCGCTCCATGCTAGCTTACAACATCTACTTCCTGCTCGCTCCATGCTAGCTTACAACATCTACTTCCTGCTCGCTCCATGCTAGCTTACAACATCTACTTCCTGCTCGCTTCATGCTAGCTTACAACATCTACTTCCTGTTTACTTCCTGTTTGCTACAGCCACATGCAGCGTCTGATGACATCACGCTCTGTGTAAAGTTCACCTATGGTTTGCTCGGTAGGTGGTCATAATGTTCTGCCTGGTGAGTGTCAGCTTCTTTTCTTCTTGACCTTACACTGTAAAAACAGACGATCCGACCAAGTGCTGGTCTGGTTCCTCAGGCAGATGTCAGGAATAATAAAGTGTCATTTCTCCATCCGATTCCTGTGGCTCTTTATTTCACTAACACTTTCTCATCAATATTAAGGAGCTTTTAGTAATTTAGGTAATATTAGTACTAAAACCTAAAGCCAAATGTTTCATGTTTCAGTGAAACCATGTGATCGGCCTCCGTCAGCGTTTCATGCTGGAGCTGCGGTGAAAGTTTTCAGGGTTTTTGTCCTGTTGGATGAGTTCAGGAGGGACTTTAAACCGAATACCGGCAGAGGTGATCGGTGCTGGCGGCTCCGCCTCAGGAAGCCTGGATCCGGCCGCGAGTCCAGCGCCGAGCAGAACCTGCCAGCGGCGAGACGCAGTCGGCTAACAGAGGGACGGCGGGTCCCTGTCCAGAGCCCCGGCTGTTGGCACATGTCTCCCAGGGGCCAATCAGACGAGCCTCGTGGGGTAAATAAGGCCTGTGGGCCAATCGCTGGCAGGACGGCGGATCTGGGTCGGTTCTCTGCTGCGGAACCTCAGGAAGTGAGGCGAGCGGAGAACCGACCAATCAGACGGTCAGCTGGGGCCGAGCTGGAGGGGCTGGAGACGGATGTGTGGTTGGGTTGGACCCACCAAGGACCCATCAGGGACCAGGGACCCATCAGGGACCAGGGACCCATCAGGGACCCATCAGGGACCCACCAAGGACCCATCAGGGACCAGGGGCCCATCAGGGACCAGGGACCCATCAGGGACCAGGGACCCATCAGGGACCCACCAAGGACCCATCAGGGACCCATCAGGGACCCACTAGGGACCAGGGACCCATCAGGGACCCATCAGGGACCAGGGACCCATCAGGGACCAGGGACCCATCAGAGACCCATCAGGGACCCACCAAGGACCCATCAGGGACCAGGGGCCCATCAGGGACCAGGGACCCATCAGGGACCAGGGACCCACCAAGGACCCATCAGGGACCCATCAGGGACCCACTAGGGACCAGGGACCCATCAGGGACCCATCAGGGACCCATCAGGGACCAGGGACCCATCAGAGACCCATCAGGGACCCACCAAGGACCCATCAGGGACCAGGGGCCCATCAGGGACCAGGGACCCATCAGGGACCAGGGACCCATCAGGGACCCATCAGGGACCAGGGACCCATCAGGGACCCATCAGAGACCCATCAGGGACCAGGGACCCATCAGGGACCAGGGACCCATCAGAGACCCATCAGGGACCCACCAAGGACCCATCAGGGACCAGGGACCCATCAGGGACCAGGGACCCATCAGAGACCCATCAGGGACCCACCAAGGACCCATCAGGGACCAGGGACCCATCAGGGACCAGGGACCCATCAGAGACCCATCAGGGACCCACCAAGGACCCATCAGGGACCAGGGACCCATCAGGGACCAGGGACCCATCAGAGACCCATCAGGGACCCACCAAGGACCAGGGACCCATCAGGGACCAGGGACCCATCAGGGACCAGGGACCCATCAGGGACCCATCAGGGTCAGAACCGGGTCAGTATTTCTCTCTCCTGCTTTGCTCTGACTGCCAACATGGAGCCACAGAGGAAAGTTTGAACCATGTGAATAAAATGGTGACTTTAACTCGGCTGCATGTTTCTGTTCTGCTTCGCTGACGGCTGTAGTTGGACGACGTGATTTATTGGTTCATAGGTGAGCAGCGTGTTTCCATGGTTTCCATGGTTTCCTGCCTGCAGCGTCTCCCACCTTCAGCTGCGGCTCGACTTCCCGGTTCGCTCAGGTCCGACATCCAGAACCGACATGGCGGAGGAATCGGAGCAGCAGGAACCAAATCCAGGAGCTGCAGCTGAAACGCCTCAGGTTTTAGGTTGCATTTGGATTTTTGTCCTGGAGGAATCCGGCTCCAGTTCCTCTGCTTTTCAGTGAGGTTGAGCTCTGGACTTTGACTAGGCCACTCCAGAACCTTTGGTTTTGAACCGAGCTTCAGATGCGTCTGACTTGGTAAAGGCCTCATCATCATCCTCCTCCTCTGTGCTTTGAGCTGCTAGTTTTGGTCAACATGACAATGTCTTCCTGTTTCCTCTGTTTCTGCTCTGTGACCTTTGGTGCTTCATGTGACCTTTGGTGCTTCTGCATCGTTTGTGTCCAGTTAAGGTCTCTGAATGTGGGCCCAGTCTGATCCAGGCTGGACTTCTTTTCTCCTCCAGATTTGACCCAAACTGAAACTCCATGAGACTCTCTGATCGTCAGGCCTGTAGTGATACAATAATCTCACGATACGATACATATCGCGATATTCAGCAAACGATACAATTCAATGCACTTTTGTGATTTTCTGTAAGGTTTCAGAGGGACAGAGTGATTTTGGTGACATTTTGTGACTGTTATAAAGTTGGACTGAATGAATTTAACTGAAAACTGATTAAAAGCTCCAACTACACAATACCTGGTTCTGGTTGGACACAGACTTAAAGTGGACAGCTGGACAAAATGAACCAAAGAAGTGGAGAGAAAACATGTTTCTTTTAGTTGAAACAGTCCAAACTGTAGCTTCATGCATTAGTAAAGTAAATAAAGTGAACCAAGTTCCTGCTCTGAATAGTTTGATACCTTTTTAACCTGAACATCTGAAGGAATCACTCTAAGCCTGATGACCTGGTGAAGCCAGCAGTGAGTGAACAAGGTGACAGTTGGACGTTACGATACTTGATGATGAATATCGATTTGTTTCTAGGAAAGAAAATATCGATATATATCGTGATATCGATGTTATTCTACAGCCGGACTCTCTAGTGATTCTGATTTCATGGCGTTACAGACCCACCGGTTAGCTTCCTGCTAACAGAACCGGAGTGGCCGTGTCTTGTTCTTCAATGGAGACATTCACTTCTTTTACTCAGGGAGACTCCAGACTCTGGCAAAGTGAAGACCTGCTTTCACACAGGTGGGCTGTGCGGCGGCGAGAGAGAGCGATCCGTCACAGAGCTCTGCAGAGAGCAGGCTGGGCTCTGGGTTGCGTAAGAGGCGATGAAAAGCGGGAATGTGACGCTGCCAACAGCGTCCAGACGAGGCGGTTTGTGTCTCTGAAGCATCTGCAGCGTGAACCAGGAAGCAGCAGGTGCACCACCCTGCACCACCCTGCACCACACCACCCTGCACCGCCCCGCACCACACCACCCTGCACCACACCACCCTGCACCACCCTGCACCGCACCACCCTGCACCACACCACCCTGCACCACCCTGCACCACACCACCCTGCACCACACCGCACCACACCACCCTGCACCGCACCACCCTGCACCGCACCACACCACCCTGCACCGCACCACCCTGCACCGCACCACCCTGCACCGCACCACCCTGCACCGCACCACCCGCACCACACCACCCTGCACCACCCCACACCACCCTGCACCACACCACCCTGCACCGCACCACCCTGCACCACACCACCCTGCACCGCACCACCCTGCACCACACCACCCTGCACCACACCACCCTGCACCGCACCACCCTGCACCGCACCGCCCTGCACCACCCTGCACCACCCTGCACCGCACCACCCCACACCACCCTGCACCACACCACCCTGCACCGCACCACCCTGCACCACACCACCCTGCACCGCAACCACCCCTGCACCACACCACCCTGCACCACACCACCCTGCACCGCACCACCCTGCACCGCACCGCACCGCCCTGCACCACCCTGCACCACCCTGCACCGCACCACCCTGCACCGCACCACCCTGCACCGCACCACCCTGCACCGCACCACCCTGCACCCACCGCCCCGCACCGCCTGCACCGCACCACCCCGCACGCCCTGCACCGCACCGCCCGCACCGCCTGCACCGCACCACCCTGCACCGCACCACCCTGCACCGCACCACCCTGCACCGCCCTGCACCGCACCGCACCGCCCTGCACCGCACCGCACCGCCCTGCACCGCACCGCCCCGCACCGCCCTGCACCGCACCACCCTGCACCGCCCCACACCGCACCGCGCCGCCCCTCCCCGCCCTGCGCCGCCTCGCTCCAACGCCGCGCCACCGCGCAGCGCAGACAGGATAAACAGGTTGGGAGTCAGAGGGAAACCAGGGGAATTAGCCCGGACTACTTCACTGTAAAATGTGAAAGTTGAGCTATTTGTTGTTTCCCCCCCAGCTGGCGTTTATTAGTGTTGTCTTATTGCGGCTCTGCTGAGCTGGCTGGCCGGCGGCGGCGCCTGGCAGCCTGCGCCGGGGTAAAGCTGGCATGGCGGACGCTCAGCCTCCATTATGCTCCCTTTGTGGCTCGGTCACTCTCTGCTGCTCTGGCTGCGTCAAACAGACGCTTTGTCCTCCTCTCTTCCCTTTCTGTGTCCAAACGCCGTTACAGGAAGTCCCGATCACACGGTCTTAGTGCATTAACACGTCTGCAGCTCAACCTGCTGCAGCCGAGCGCGCACACAACTTTGGAAAACAAAGTTATTCCAGAGGAAAGTTTGGCTCAGCAGCACGTAATGTGTGACGGCGCGCAGCGCTGCAGCGTCTCCGGCTGCTGCAGTCGCTGCCAGATGGGGGAGGGGAGGACTCGGGTGACCAGTTTCACCTGGAGCTGATTCGGGCCGGTCCGGACCTGCAGCAGCGTTATCGCGTCGTCATCTCCATCAGTGCTGCAGCCTTCGCTCTTCCTGCTTTCTGGGGTTTTTCTGCTTCGGATTCCAGACACATGAAAATGTTCCTGTTGGCTCAGGAGGCAGAAACGGAAAAAACTCCCACATACCGAAACACGTTGGATAAATAAATGGCTCTGCGTTCCTCTGGCGGCGACAGGCTCTTTATCGCCTCTATGTTTCACACTTGGTAATTAATCAGCTGCAGGAGGTTAGTGGTTTGACGGTATCAGTCAGTGGGAACCGTTTCTGAAACCAAAACTGTATGAAGCCCCTGCAGAGAGAAACGCTGGAGGGAATCCGCCTCATCACCTTTGGCCTTTTATCACTTCTGGTTAAGATGATCCTCTGAGCTGCTGCAGGAACCAGACAAAACTAGTTTAGCCAACAAGCAGAAAACCAGGGAGGTGCGTGAAACAGGCCACAGTTAATTTGTGATTTATATCAAAATGTAATTTCAGTCCTTTCTCTTTGAATTTATTTATTTATTCCTGGTTCAACCTCTCTGTTAGCATGACGTCAGCCTCTCTGTTAGCATGATGTCAGCCTCTCTGTTAGCATGACGTCAGCCTCTCTGTTAGCATGATGGTAGCCTCTCTGTTAGCATGACGTCAGCCTCTCTGTTAGCATGACGTCAGCCTCTCTGTTAGCATGACGTCAGCCTCTCTGTTAGCATGATGGTAGCCTCTCTGTTAGCATGACGTCAGCCTCTCTGTTAGCATGACGTCAGCCTCTCTGTTAGCATGATGGCAGCCTCTCTGTTAGCATGATGGTAGCCTCTCTTTTAGCATGACGTCAGCCTCTCTGTTAGCATGACGTCAGCCTCTCTGTTAGCATGACGTCAGCCTCTCTGTTAGCATGATGTCAGCCTCTCTGTTAGCATGACGTCAGCCTCTCTGTTAGCATGATGTCAGCCTCTCTGTTAGCATGACGTCAGCCTCTCTGTTAGCATGACGTCAGCCTCTCTGTTAGCATGATGTCAGCCTCTCTGTTAGCATGACGTCAGCCTCTCTGTTAGCATGATGTCAGCCTCTCTGTTAGCATGACGTCAGCCTCTCTGTTAGCATGACGTCAGCCTCTCTGTTAGCATGACGTCAGCCTCTCTGTTAGCATGATGGCAGCCTCTCTGTTAGCATGACGTCAGCCTCTCTGTTAGCATGATGGTAGCCTCTCTGTTAGCATGACGTCAGCCTCTCTGTTAGCATGACGTCAGCCTCTCTGTTAGCATGACGTCAGCCTCTCTGTTAGCATGATGTCAGCCTCTCTGTTAGCATGACGTCAGCCTCTCTGTTAGCATGATGGCAGCCTCTCTGTTAGCATGATGGTAGCCTCTCTGTTAGCATGACGTCAGCCTCTCTGTTAGCATGACGTCAGCCTCTCTGTTAGCATGACGTCAGCCTCTCTGTTAGCATGATGGCAGCCTCTCTGTTAGCATGACGTCAGCCTCTCTGTTAGCATGACGTCAGCCTCTCTGTTAGCATGACGTCAGCCTCTCTGTTAGCATGATGGCAGCCTCTCTGTTAGCATGATGGCAGCCTCTCTGTTAGCATGATGGCAGCCTCTCTGTTAGCATGATGTCAGCCTCTCTGTTAGCGTGATGGCAGCCTCTCTGTTAGCGTGATGGTAGCCTCTCTGTTAGCATGATGGCAGCCTCTCTGTTAGCATGATGGCAGCCTCTCTGTTAGCATGACGTCAGCCTCTCTGTTAGCATGATGGCAGCCTCTCTGTTAGCATGATGGTAGCCTCTCTGTTAGCATGATGGCAGCCTCTCTGTTAGCATGATGGCAGCCTCTCTGTTAGCATGATGGCAGCCTCTCTGTTAGCATGATGTCAGCCTCTCTGTTAGCATGATGGTAGCCTCTCTGTTAGCATGATGTCAGCCTCTCTGTTAGCATAATGGTAGCCTCTCTGTTAGCATGATGGCAGCCTCTCTGTTAGCATGATGTCAGCCTCTCTGTTAGCATGATGGCAGCCTCTCTGTTAGCATGATGGTAGCCTCTCTGTTAGCATGATGGCAGCCTCTCTGTTAGCATGATGGGAGCCTCTCTGTTAGCATGATGGCAGCCTCTCTGTTAGCATGATGGCAGCCTTTCTGTTAGCGTGGTGGTAGCCTCTCTGTTAGCATGATGGTAGCCTCTCTGTTAGCATGATGGGAGCCTCTCTGTTAGCATGATGTCAGCCTCTCTGTTAGCATAATGGTAGCCTCTCTGTTAGCATGATGGTAGCCTCTCTGTTAGCATGATGGCAGCCTCTCTGTTAGCATGATGTCAGCCTCTCTGTTAGCATGATGGCAGCCTCTCTGCTAGCATGATGTCAGCCTCTCTGTTTGCATGATGGTAGCCTCACTGTTAGCATGATGGGAGCCTCTCTGCTAGCATGATGGTAGCCTCTCTGTTAGCATGATGGTAGCCTCTCTGTTAGCATGATGGGAGCCTCTCTGCTAGCATGATGGTAGCCTCTCTGTTAGCATGATGGCAGCCTCTCTGTTAGCATGATGGCAGCCTTTCTGTTAGCGTGGTGGTAGCCTCTCTGTTAGCATGATGGTAGCCTCTCTGTTAGCATGATGGGAGCCTCTCTGTTAGCATGATGTCAGCCTCTCTGTTAGCATAATGGTAGCCTCTCTGTTAGCATGATGGTAGCCTCTCTGTTAGCATGATGGCAGCCTCTCTGTTAGCATGATGTCAGCCTCTCTGTTAGCATGATGGCAGCCTCTCTGCTAGCATGATGTCAGCCTCTCTGTTTGCATGATGGTAGCCTCACTGTTAGCATGATGGGAGCCTCTCTGCTAGCATGATGGTAGCCTCTCTGTTAGCATGATGGTAGCCTCTCTGTTAGCATGATGGGAGCCTCTCTGCTAGCATGATGGTAGCCTCTCTGCTAGCATGATGGTAGCCTCTCTGTTAGCATGATGGCTCGTCGTCCTACTGAGGTTTCCTCCAAGAGTTCAGGCCGGTTCTTATTGAGCCGTTTGTTTTGGCGTCAGTGTGAAACTGAAGGTTGCAGCGTTGCGTTCAGCTGCAACCTTGATCCGTCACTCACCAGAGTGAGTGACGGATCCAGAAACCTTTCCATGGAGCCTTGCTCAATCCGTGGCACCGCTAACAGACCTGAACAGGTGCAGCGCCCCTCTGATCGTTGATGCTAGTCTGAATCATTTTATCTGAGAGGATTCACCCAGCAGCCACGTTGGGGCCTGCGCCGCCGCTTGAGAAGCCTGTGCGCGGCCGGTAATGGCCTCTCGGATCAGTGTCGGCGCATGTTTCGATTTAATTAGTGGCCAGAGAACAGGTCTCTGTGTGCGAGTGCATCCACTTAAAGGCCCTCATTGGATTTTCACCTCCACAATGGAAAGACTAAAGCGCCAATTGTGGTAATCCTATATCTGCACTTGGTGGCCCGTCCCTGGAGGGCAGTGCAGCGCTCCGTGTTTTTCATTCATTTGTCATAAGACATATTTGCTGCATTTAAATGTGCCTTAAGTGTGTGTGAGACTGAGAGCGTGCGTCTGCTCGCACAGGGCTTTGGATTGATTGAGCGCTGAATTGCTGGTCCCCTGGGTGTTTTTTGAGGTCCGTGTTGTTTCTGTTTTGTGGCTCCACAATGGGCCTGTGTGTGCTGGGGTGGGATTTGGATGTGTGTGTGTGTGTGTGTGTGTGTGTGGGAGGCTAAGAATGCATGCATGTGTCTGCGTTCGCGAGCGGCGAAGGGGTGGAAGGAGAACGCAGCGCATTCTAGAGCTGCCAAGGTCTTAAGCAACAACAAAGTGGAACAAAACAACGTTTCCAGTTTTCAGGCTCAGAAGCAGAAAGGATGTTCAGGGAGACGGAAAAGGTCAAAGTTCGTTTCCAACTTTACCTCATTCTTTATCAAAATAAATGCAGCTGCAAGGCCAGGCATCATTATTGATTTAAAATAATTTGATGAATTATTTGCATTTTTGAAACTATCTAAAAATGTGCAAAACATTAAACTCAGAATCCATTTTTGCTGCTAAATTAATAACTAACATATTGTTTCAGTTTTAGTTCTATAGAACCTGATGTTAGCATTAGCAACATGTTTAGCATTAAGATGCTATTTTAGGCTTGAGTAGCATCGCTTATAGGCTAACTCCTGTTAGCACAATAGTTTGTTTTTTTGAAGCAGAAATCTGCCCCCATTGGGCCGAGGGAAGCAGCTTTTAGTCCTTCACTGGTAGCAGATGCAACGTGTGCGTCAGGTTTACTGACGTACCAGAAACACGTGGTGACGAAGGTTCCAGCTGGAAGAAATACAGTTAAAGCAAATAAAAATGAAGTGGGCTGTCATTCGTCCAGCCAATCAGACGGCAGCTATCCGCCCACCGTCCACTCGCAGATGAGGTGCCCACATCAGTGTCTGACCTCATCCAGGCATTTCCGACTGCTGTCTGTCTTCTCATTGGCCCTGAGCTCCAGCAGCCTGATGAAGGCTGGGATTGTTGCAGGTCCCTCACAGCACCTGGCCACCTGGACGCCCCAGGGCCGTAATGGACGCCCCAGGGGCCCCCAGGGGCCCCTCCAGGGTTCGCCTTGGGAACTGAGGGGTTTGGTTTTCAAGGCCATTCATGGGGACAGCGGAGTCGAACCCGAGGAGCTGTGAGCTGCAGTCTGGGGTCAGCGGAGGATCCAGGTAGGTCCACGACCCCTGACCTGCTGCCATGGCGACGGGCGGCGAGAGGCGGGCTGGTGCCACAGGTGTGAGTCTGATTCAGGTTACCTGGTCCGCCGCTCCGTCGGACCCGGAGCGACACGTTATTAAACCTCAGGGCGACAGGAAGTGAGGTCTGTTGGAGAAACACCTGAGCTCAGGTGTGTCAGACTTTCTGCCTCACTGACTGTTTTTATTGGTTATTTAATCTAATTGCACATGCAGAGACAAACTCTTAACATCGTTTTATCACTTAAATCCATATTTATGGATGTTTAGTGAACCTTTTAACCAACTTGTTCTAACATTCAGCTGCGTTCAGCTGAAGCCATCAGAGGCTCTTTAATCGTCTCTCACAGCCGATGTAATGAACTCAGCTGTGCAGCATCCCAGTGCTCCCAGTGCTCCCAGTGATCCTCCTCCTGACCACCACGTCATTCCTTGTGTGTTATATAATCTCCCCGATGAGGTTCAGGCTGAACCAGGATGTTCTGTGTAGACTTGTTCAGCCCACCTGGAAGCCGAGCCGCTCAGGTTCCACTCAGAGGTGAAGTGAAGTCCATGTCGGAGGTTTACTGGCTCTGCGTGAGCGTCTTGCTCTGCAGTCGCTTCACATGTTTACGTTCAGAGGTGAAAACTGAACATTCTGATGCGTTTTCTCCGTTTTTCAGCTCCAGTTTGGCATTGGGAGGTTAAATGAGACGGAGCTCACTCTGCATTCCTCAGGTGGAGAAACAGACGAGACAAGATTTGACATGAAAGCCGACCAGGTGATGCGATGTGAGGCATACGATGCAATGCCAGGCAATGCAATCCGAGGCGATGCAATGCGAGGCGATGCGAGGCGATGCGATGCAATGTGAGGCGATTCAATGCGAGGCGATGCAATGTGAGGCGATGCAATGCCAGGCGATGCGATGCCAGGCGATGCAATCCGAGGCGATGTGATGCGATGCGATGTGAGGCGAGGCGAGGCGATGCGATGCGAGGCAATGCGAGGCGATGCGAGGCGATGCGATGCCAGGCGATGCGATGCCAGGCGATGCGAGGCCATGCGATGCGATGCGAGGCGATGCGATGCCAGGCGATGCGATGCCAGGCGATGCGATGCGAGCAATGCGATGCGATGCGAGGCGATGAGGCGAGGCGATGCGAGGCGATGCGATGCAGGCGATGCGATGCAGGCATGCGATGCGAGGCGATGCGATGCGAGGCGATGCGAGGGATGCGGGCGATGCGAGTGATGCGATGCGATGCCAGGCGATGCGATGCGAGGCGATGCGATGTGAGTCGATGCGATGTGAGGCGATGCGAGGCGATGTGAGGCGATGCAATGCGAGGCGATGCGATGCGATGCAGCGATGCGATGCAGGCGATGCGATGCGATGCGATGCAGGCGATGCGAGGCAGGCGATGCGAGCGATGCGATGCCAGCGATGCGATGCCAGGCGATGCATGCGATGCGAGGCGATGCGATGTGGGGCGATGCGATGCAAGGCGATGCGATGCGAGGCGATGCGAGGCGATGCGAGTGATGCGATGCAGCGATGCGAGGCGTGCGAGGCATGCGATGCCAGGCGATCGATGCAGGCGATGCGATGCGAGGCGATGCGAGGCCAGGCGATGCGAGGCGATGCGAGCGATGCGATGCAGGCGATCGATGCAATGCGAGGCGATGCAATGCGAGGCGATTCATTCCAGTCGATGCGATGCGAGGCGATGCGAGGCGATGCGAGCGATGCGAGGCGAGGCAGGCGATGCCAGGCGATGCGATCGAGGCGATGCGATGCAGGCGATGCGATCATCCCATCGAGGCGATCGATGTATCGATGCGATGGAGGCGATGCGAGCGATGTAGATCATGCGAGGCGAGCGATGCGAGGCGATGTAGCGATGCGAGGAGGCAATCAGGCGATGCATGCAGATGCGTCGAGGCGATGCGATCAGGCGATCGTGCCAGGCGATGCAGCTGCGTGGAGGCGATGCGATGCCAGGCGATGCGAGTGGCGATGCGAGGCGATGCATGCAGGCGATGCGATGCCAGGCGATGCGAGGCGATGCAAGCGAGGCGATGCGATGCAGCGATGCGAGAGGCGATGCGATGCCAGGCGATGCGATGAGCGAGCGAGCGATGCGTGGCGATGCGATGCAGGCGATTCCATGCAGCGATGTGAGCGAGGCGATGCGATCAAGGCGTGCATGTGAAGCGATGCAATGCCAGGCGATGCAATGCCTCGATGCAATGCCAGGCGATGCGATAGCGATGCATGCAGATGCATGTGAGGCGATGCAATGCCAGGCATGCACAGGCGATGGATGCGATCGATGCGATGTGAGCATGCAATGCCAGGCGATGCAATCCAGGAGCAAAGCCAGGCGATGCGATCCGACGTGCGATCGGGCGATGCGAGTCGATGCGATGAGGCGATGCAATCGGCGAGCAGCTGGCGATGCATCCAGGCATGCATCAGGCGATGCGATGCGAGGCGAGCGATGCAGGCGATGCATGAGGCGAGTGTCGAGCGATCATCAACGCATGTGAAGCGATGCAATGCCAGGCGATGCAATGCCTGGCGATGCAATGCCAGGCGATGCGATCCGAGGCGATGCGATGCGAGGCGATGCGATGTGAGGCGATGCAATGCCAGGCGATGCGATCCGAGGCGATGCGATGCGAGTCGATGCGATGTGAGGCGATGCAATGCCAGGCGATGCAATGCCAGGCGATGCAATGCCAGGCGATGCGATCCGAGGCGATGCGATCCGAGGCGATGCGAGTCGATGCGATGTGAGGCGATGCAATGCCAGGCGATGCAATGCCTGGCGATGCAATGCCAGGCGATGCGATCCGAGGCGATCGATGCGAGGCGAGGCGATGCGAGGCGATGCGATGCCAGGCGATGCGATGCGAGGCGATTCAATGCCAGGCGATTCAATTCCAGTCGATGCGATGTGAGGCGATGTGATGCGAGGTGATGCAATGTGAGGCGAGGCGATGTGAAGTCGAGGCGATGCTCCGCCTGCACAGGAGCAGAGCGGACATCTACTGATTAGATCTGTCGATCAGGCTGCCTCTGATTGGTTCTCTGCATCTTAACTGGATCTCTGGATCCGTTCTGCAGATTGTTCAGCTCCGTCTCGGCCTGCAACCATGAAGCTCCCTCCACCAGATGACTCTTCATTTTGAAGGGTTCTAAACGTTAATGCCAGCCAAAACACATCGGCCTGTTCAGGGAATGAAAACTTGTTTTCTGACTGAGTCGTTCCTGAATCTGCAGGGAAAAAAACTTGTAAGTTAAAAGCTTTTTCTGCAGTTTTTATTCTGTTTGTAAGAATTTAAATGCAACTGAAAGGTTCAAACTTTTCATCTGGATGTGAACAAAGAACCTGAGAGATTTTAAAGTCAGTAGTTCAAGGCTGGATTCTTTAGTTTATTGGACCAATTTATGTTTTATTTATCTGTTGGGTTTAATTCACATGTACAGATGATGCAATTAGCTAAACGTGTCGCTTAAATGCATGAAAACAGCAAACAGTTAATATACCACAAACCATTCAGAAGGTAAATGTTGCATAAATGATAAATCACCTTTAAATCAAGCTAAGATGAAAAACTCCCACCAGCCCATCCAGGTCGATTTAATCCACCAGTCCGTCTGCCTAGTCAAAGTCCGGTTCGGTTGGTGAGGTGTGAACGTTAGTCGACCTCTGACCTCTGACCTCTGTCCACCAAACCTCGGTCTGGGTTTGGTTTGAGTGTGAACGCCAAGCGGACCGGAGACGCTCCAAAAGCAGGAAGTGGACCACAGCGCAGGGCATTCTGGGTAAATCCAACCAAAGCTAACATGCTAGCCTAGCGCTAGCAGCAGAAATGGCTCCTGGTCTTTAGCCTAAAGAGAAAATCCTCCAAGTGCTAAAATCCTCCATCTTGTTTCCAAGATGCCACATGAAAGTCAAGACTCAAAAAAAAACGATTTGTTAAAAGATTAAGGACGGAAAAATCGATAAACGCATTTAAAGATGAATTATCTAAACAAAACTGGGAGTCAGTATTAAAAGAAAATGACACGGATAAAGCATATGAAGATTTTCTGAATATTTTCAAATCATTATATGAGAAAAATTGTCTGATTGTAGAGTTCATCTCTGCAAATAAATACTCTGAAAAGCCATGGATCACAAAGGGATTGCAAAATGCCTGTAAGAAAAAGAATAAGTTATATAGAGACTTCATAAGGCAAAGATCAATTGGAGCAGAAAATAAATACAAGAAATATAAGAACAAATTGACTGCTGTTCTAAGAATAGCAAAGCAAGATTATTATAGTAAACAGTTGGATAGAAATAAAAAAAATATTAAAGGTATCTGGAATATTTTAAACAGTGTTGTTAGAAAAAACTCCAAACAGGTTAGTTATCCACAACATTTTACAAACAATGGAGATAAATATTTAAATAACATGGAAGAGATAGCACATAATTTCAATAAATACTTTGTAAGTGTGGGCCCTAAATTGGCTGAGGAAATCCCGCAGCCCACAGGACATGAAATACTAAATGATGTATTAGTTAGAAATCCAGATTCCATGTTTCTCACAGCAGTGGAAGAAAATGAGATCTTAGATATAGTAAATAAATGTGAAAATAAAAGGTCAACTGACTATGACGGCATCGACATGATAATAATTAAGAAGGTGATTGTGGAAATTATTAAACCGTTAACATATATCTGTAACCTGTCAATTCAAACAGGAATATTTCCACAAAAAATGAAAATTGCGAAAGTCATCCCACTGCATAAGACTGGAAATAGACATGATTTCACAAACTACAGGCCTGTTTCATTGCTTCCACAATTTTCCAAAATTATGGAAAAAATATTTGTTGTTAGATTAGGAAGATTTATTAGCAAACATCATCTATTGACTGAAAGTCAGTATGGATTTCGGCCACAAAGATCCACAGCGATGGCAGTTATGCATTTAATAGAAGAAGTGACCAGTGCATTAGATAAAAAGAAACATGCTGTTGGGGTATTTATTGATTTAAAAAAAGCATTTGATACAATTGATCATGACATACTCCTCAGAAAACTTGAGCGTTATGGTCTAAGAGGAGTAGTGTTGCATTGGATGAAAAGTTATCTCAGCAATAGGCAACAATTTGTGCAGTTGGGTGCCTTCCAATCAACATGCTTGGACATTGTTTGCGGTGTTCCCCAGGGCTCAGTATTGGGGCCAAAATTGTTTATTTTGTATATAAATGATATATGTAAGGTCTCCAAGACACTTAACTTTGTCCTATTCGCTGACGACACAAACATCTTTGCTACGGGTGAAGATTTACGGAAGTTGTTCCTTGAAATGAATTGTGAGTTATGTAAACTGAAAGAGTGGTTCAATATTAACAAATTGTCGTTAAATTTAGAAAAAACAAAGTTTATGCGGTTTGGTAAATGTAAAGAGAAGAGTGACTTACAAATAAAAATTGATAATATGACAGTAGAGAAAGTGACTGAAATTCGGTTTTTGGGAGAACTGATTCAAAACAGGATCTGCTGGAAACCCCACATTAAATATGTCCAATCTAAAATTGTAAGAATTATTGCAGTACTTTCTAAGGCTAGACAATATTTAAACTCCTATGCCCTATATATTATGTACTGCTCACTTATCTTACCATATCTAAGTTACTGTGTGGAAATTTGGGGCAACACTTACAGAACGTCACTTAAACCATTATGCACATTACAGAAAAGAGCCGTTCGTTTAATTCATAAGGCTGATTTTTATTGTCATACCCACAACCTATTCATAGATTCTTATTTACTGAAACTCACTGATTTGGTAGAGTTTCAAACTGCACAGATTATGTTTAAAGTCAGGAAAAAAAATTTGCCAGAAAATATTCAAAAAATATTTTCTGATAGTGGGGGGGGGAGGGGGGGATATGGCTATAGAGAAAACCTAAACTTTAGAACTTTGAACTTTGAACAACAATGAAAATAATGTGCATTTCTGGTGTTGGTGTGAAGATCTGGAATAAACTCTCTAAAGAGCTGAAGCAAAGTCCAAGCATGAGATATTTCAAGAAAGGTCTCAAAATAGCCATCATTCAAAGTATAAGGAAGAACAACTGGGATAATCCTGGCTGGGAAGTAAAAACTCTATGTATGATTTCACTAAGTGTATGCAGGTCTGTACAGGTGTATATATGGGTGTATGTATGTAAATGTGTATTGGTGTATGTATATGTGAATATGTATATATCTAGGTGTACAAATGTGTCTGTGTGTATATGTAGTACTTTTATTTGGCTGAGTAAATATTACTATAATTATTATTTTATTTTGTCAGCAAGGACATTGGAAATTTAGAGTAATACGACAAATTCCAGCTGGAAAAGGGGTATGATTATATAAGTTATACTTCTTCATACTCCTTTTCAGACTCATAATCACCGATGTGATGTGTCTTCAAGAAAGTTACAATGTACTATGTGTTTATTTTACACTATCGGTGAAAGGTTTGTCTGAAATAAATCATCATCATCATCAAGGTGAAGCAGGAAGTAGTTCTCAGTGGTTTTGGTGTCGTTTCCTTCAGTGGTTGTTGGTGCAGCGCCGCCACAGGCCAGGAGGGGAACAGCTGGTTGGACTCAGAGCAGCAGCTGGAGGTGGAGCAGATGTTCTGGTTCCTGTAGAACTGAATCAAGCCGACCATCAAGAGGGAAAAATACCTTAATATCCATTAATATGCAGAGATTTACTTCCTTTTCTCTGCTCTGGTTGGTTCAGCCAATCGGTGCCGAGGAAAATGGATGGCGCTCGTGGATTGGCTGCTTTGCCTCCAGTAGTTCGTCTGTTTGAGCCTGTAAAGCTGCTTTCCTTCTGAGCTGATCCACTGCCTCTTCAACCTGGTTCCTCCAGGTGAAGGTGAAGCCGACATTACCCCCCCCCCCACAGTCACCTTCACATGTTGAACGTCTGAAAAACTCCCAACGCCTCGTTCCTCTCATAGTTTCCGCCCACAGATTTTCTGGACCTTTTTCTGGGGCAAGGTGACACTATCAGCCGCCGGATCTTATCAGCTTGTAATGTGTAATGAGTAGTAATGTAGCAGCAGTAGGTGTGTGTGTGTGTGTGTGTGTGTGTGTGTGGCCCGGCGATGGTGTGATAAACGTGCCGATGTGCCAATCATTTCCCGACGCGCCTGCAGCCTGTGGGCTGGGAGGGGGCCAGCAGGAGAGTCCATGTTTGATAAATATGAGCGATTCCATCTGCAAACAAGGCCGGAGCCAGATTAGTGATTGTGTGGCTTTGGAGGACTGAGATTGGTGATTTCTCTGAAGAGAAGCGGAGATAGCGCTGAGAACGGGCCGCCGCGCAACGCAGCGCCGCCTTCTACCTGGTATTAGTGAGAGGAAGATCTGCTGCCTCGATAAACACACACACACACACACGGCTCACTGTGTGTGTGTGTGAGAGTCTGGAATGCTTCTCTACCTGCACCGACAGGTTGTGCAGCTCCTCTGTTTACCTGTCAGAGCCAGAACCGGGCCGGGTCGGCTGTGTGAGGGGCTCCTGGGGTCGGTCCAGACTGTGGGAACCGTTTGTGTTTCCATCAGCTGCAGTTGAGCAACACCAAACACGGAAACATGGCGGCTGATGTTTTCCGGCCGGCGTCTCTCTGCTGTTTGGACGCCGCCGTCGTTCCGTCCTCACAGGATGTGGAAACCTAATGGGAAGGTGACTAGAGCTGTAGAATAATATCGATATCGTGATATATATATCGATATTTTCTTTCCTAGAAACAAATCGATATTCATCCTTAAGTATCGTAACGTCCAACTGTCACCTTGTTCACTCACTGCTGGCTTCACCAGGTCATCAGGCTTAGAGTGATTCCTTCAGATGTTCAGGTTAAAAAGGTATCAAACTATTCAGAGCAGGAACTTGGTTCACTTTATTTACTTTACTAATGCATGTCAGCTACAGTTTGGACTGTTTCAACTAAAAGAAACATGTTTTCTCTCCACTTCTTTGGTTCATTTTGTCCAGCTGTCCACTTTAAGTCTGTGTCCAACCAGAACCAGGTATTGTGTAGTTGGAGCTTTTAATCAGTTTTCAGTTAAATTAATTCAGTCCAACTTTATAACAGTCACAAAATGTCACCAAAATCACTCTGTCCCTCTGAAACCTTTCAGAAAATCACAAAAGTGTATTGAATTGTATCGTTTGCTGAATATTGCGATATATATCGTATCATGGGCAGAATATCGTGTATCGTATCGTGAGATTATTGTATCACTACAGGCCTACAGGTGACCAAATATCTCCACTGGGTTCTGCAGCGACGTGGAGAAGTTGCCAAATAAACGTCTTTTTACGTGTTTTCATCTAATCACGTTGTTTCTGGGTGAAAAACGTTCAACAAAGTCACCAAAGAGACACTTTTCATCAGCGGCTCCTGACTCTGGATTTCCTGTGATTTCAGTTTCTGGTTTCATAACCAGAAACCTGTTAGATGTTGGTTTAATGTTGTCATGACATGAAGCGATTTGACTCGACTCTGTGTTTCATGGGACTTTGGCAAAGCTGGAACATTTTTTACCTGGACATGGAAAACCTTCCCCAAAAGTTTTAATATTTAAAAATCACATTTTCCAGGAACGTCTTGACATAAAACCATGACCAGAGGAGCAGTCAGAGTGAAAATCAGTCATCCTACAGATGTTTCTTCTTCTGACTGTTTGGCATCAGATGCCTTCATCTTGCAGGTTTGCCATGAAACAGGAAGTTGAATTAGAATGAGGTTTGGCGTCGGAAAAGACAGATTCGTCAGATTTGTGGAAACGTTGAGAAGTGAGTGAGTGGATTTGCATAAGTGGTTGTGATTTGAACATAGCAGCTTCCTGAGGGCCTGAAAGCTGCATGTCAACAGTCTGAGCAGAACGTTGGTCACTTAAAGCTGGTTGGACTTGGTAAGGTCATTTTATTTATAAAGCATGTTTTCAGCGACGAGGCAAAGAGCTTTACGTGAGTCAAAAGGAGATACAACCAAAATAACAAACCAGAGGAAAGGAAACTAACCTAAAGGCTGTAAACTAAGTCCTCCTGTTCAGGAGCATCTAATCCCATTTCTAACTAGTGAAGCTGATAAAATAAGCTAAAGATCTAATCCTTTCTGGTTAAAAGTCATATAAACCAAGCAGTGATGTTCCTGTGAAGTATTTCTGGACTCGGAGTTTGTAGTTATTCTGATTCCGATTCCATTTCTGGCTGTTTCATTGATCTAATTAAAAGAGGAAAGAACCAGGGGCAACATTCAGACAAAACAAAGACGGGAGTGAAGGCGGTGAGGTCAAAGGGTCATGAAGGAGCCTGACGGAGCCCCTGAGAGTCCGATGGAGGTGCTGGTGTCCAGGCATCATGGGTACAGGAGGGGGTCCACACACTCAGCATGAGTCTAATCCTAAACTCAGAGTCGGTTTAGTTTCCTGAGTTTTCAGCCTCTGACTTCACAAAACTCAGGCGACTCGTCTTGAGCTAGAAAACCTGGCAACCAACATGGCAGCCGGGAGCAGAGCAAGGCGGACGGGCGGGAGACCCTGGAGTGTTTCTGTTTCAGAGATCCTGTGTCGTTTACCCGAT
>CM065375.1:947500-975000 GCA_033032245.1 Poecilia picta
CCATGCACAGGGAGAACATGCAAACTCCATGCAGAAAGGCCGGGGCCGGGAATCGAACCCAGAACCTTCTTGCTGCAAGGCAACAGCTCTACCAACTGCGCCACTGTGCAGCCTCACATTTTCCATGATTTGGTTAATTTAATTCAACTACTGTTGGTGTTTCTGTCCAGATTACAGCTGCTGCTTATTTACAGTCTTCTGTCACTGCTCACTGTAAGCCTAACCATGGTTGGTCATATAATCATTTTCTTCTCCGTCCTGATTCTTGGTTTGATCTCTTTCACCAAGTCTAACATCCATAGTTTCGCTGCATTTCTTCTCTTCTCTGTGCAACTTTGTTAAAAGAAAGTTGCATCAAAATGTTATATTAAAATGGTTTTGGTTTTATTTATGACAGTAGGAACAAACAATCCTTCACAGCAGTAAAATGCGTCACACATCTTGTTTTTCTTTTAATATTTTAAACAAATGTAAGTTCAGAAAACTCTCTTATTATCACATGATTAATTTTAACGTTCTGTCATGATTGCTCAATTATTGAAAGTTTGGTGTTTTTCTCAGATGAGCTTATTTTCAATATTTCTGTGCGTGACGCCCTCCGGCTTGGTGAGCGAGTCTTATTGATAGTAAGGAAACTATTGCTTCATTCACGCTGCAGAAATCTTTAGAAACCTGCAGTTGCTGATGGTTATTTTTAGCTTGTGGTTAGCAAACGTAGCTTTCCAAATTACACCTTTCACTGGGTGTAGCGTGATGTTTACTGAGATCTGCCAAAGGAAGTCAGTCGGTTTTACCAACCATATGGAAACTAAATGTCTTGGTCTTTCTTAAAACCCTGGAAAATATTCAAATGGATGCAAAGAATATCTTTTATTGGTGTTGAAAGACATTTTCAGTTTTGTGTGAAGGAGGTCGATTTGAAGATCAGAAGATAAAATAGTTTTAAATCTTTGATTGTCCCATAATATCTGATAGAAATCTCTCAGCGTCCTAAACGGTTGTTTGTAATTTCATTGAGTTGTCAGTAGTTTTATTAGGATTAATAAAGATATAACGATAGCTCTGACTGGGCAGCGCTCCAGAGCGAACAGAGGAAACTGACAAATGATTGTTGAGTTACAAGCAGTGATCTGTCTGTCGCCCTTCATTTTCTGCAGACTCCTCCTGAAATGACTTTGATCTGGCTGTCATTCTGTCTCTTAACATTACTGTCTGCTGATGACAGCATATTGCGGAGATTAGATCCTGCAAAGGAATAATAAGGCGATACCTAAAAGGAGTTTCTTTTTTTTAGCGCCGTCTCCCAAACCTGGAAGCTTTTTCATTCTGCAGAGTGAAAGGCTGCAGCTATGACAGTGTTTGTTTCGCATGCTGCTGGGTGAGATGTGCTTGAACAGAAACGCAAACAAATGGATGAGAAGTGACAGGAGAAACAAGCTCAGGCTGGTGAGGCTCTGCTCCCACTGAACAGACGGGCCATGTTGAAATGTTGCCGCCTGCAAGAAACAGAAAACGCCGGTGGAGACGTGGAACCGCAGGTGTGAATTCATGCTCAAAAGTTCACATATTTAAAATAGTCTCACTTCATGGCCTCTTTTGACACAGTTGCTGCCGAATCGGTGGAAACACAGTCTGGTTGTAAGCAGGCCAGTTTAATGTTTCAGAACGAAACATTGATAAGCATCTGCAGCTGCTTAGAGCAGCTCAATATTCACATTATTTCACTTACAATGGAAGTGAAATCAGCTCAGCTTTCGAGAATAATGTTCTGTTGGTTTGGTGGCTTAGAGCAAATAGAAACCTGAAGTGGAAACAAACAAGGAGGGAAGACTCTGGCTGAGTCTGGAAAGTTGAGTGGAAGGAAAACATGTGGCAAACAAAGTTGCACAAGCAACAGAAAAGTGGATTGGTGTGATTGAGAAGGACTTTTTGTCTAACTATTTTCTGTTTTCATGCTGAGACATTTCAGGACTAAAGTTTAGCAAAGTTACGGAGAAACTATTTGTCACAACGACACTTCCTTCAAGTTTCCATCTGGTTTTTCAGGACGTTTGGTTTTATTGGTCTCTCAAGCAGCTCTTGGTTAAACCATCTCTCTGCTTTTTCTTTCCTGATGTTTCTTCTTCTTCCATGTTAAATAATTTGTCACCTCCTCCTGTTTGCAGGCCAGGATTCAGACTTTTCTCTGGAACATGATTCCTGACTCTTGGAAAATTTTCCAACTTAATTTTTTTTCTTCATAGGGCATGTTTAAAACTCTGTTTAAAATTCACTGAATGAAACTAAACTGTCAGGTTTTTTAAGTTCTTACTGAAAACTACCGAAGTCAGAAGGAGCAGGGACCTTAAATCTGTTGGACTGTGTGAGTAATCCTGGAACAATGTCGAGTGTTTGTGTAAAGTCAGCTTGTGTCGGTTTCTCTGAGGGATTTCCTGAAGTCTTCAGGACATTTTTAACTAGAAAACCGTCCAGCTGGTGACTGGAGAACTTTAAGTTTGAGTAAAGGAGTAAAAGCAGCACTGAGTCCTGATCTGTTGCTCTGTTCACTGAGGTTTCTGACGATCGACTCGTTGGATGGTTGCGATTATCTGACGGTGAGAACATGCCTGTAGCTTCAGGGCTGAACCGGAGCTACACCTGGGATCCAGAGTTGACGCTTTCATAATCAGCTGTAACATGTTAACTGTAATAAGTTGGAAACTGACAGCAGTTTTTATTGTCCTGGTGCTGTGTGCCTCTCCTTTGGTGGTAAACTGCAGTGGTAATGAAGAAATCCACTGACTAATGCCTGAAAAGCGAGTGAATGGTTTCTGAGCGGGACAATAAACATGTGAAATGCTTTCACAATGAGGAACGTCTAAATCTTTGCTTGGGGGCAATGAGGAGGTGCGAGGAGCTTGGCAGACTCTTCTTCTGTCTCATCTTCCTTCCTCCGTCTGCCTCTCCACGCAGAACGAGCTGATAGATGAACTCAGACAGGAAACAACCTTCCTGGAAGGGTTTGCAGCTTCTGCAGCACCCTGGAACTGATACTTTATGTTTTCATCACTTTCTCTGCATAGTTGTAGCGTTTCCAGTTTGCCAATACAGACTAGCGGTGAATACTGAAACATTCTCACATCTACCATAAAATGTCCTTAACATAAAAATGTCCTGATCCAGGGAAACGGTTGAAGTGTGTTGCAATTATTTCAGTGTCTTCAATGATTACTGTGGCTCACCAAGTCTAGAAGTTAAACTAAAGAGCCAAAACATGTTTGGTTCACTTTAATGCAACGCCAGTTGGTTTGCCTTGAGCGTCCGGTTCAGTCTGGATGATGGACCAAACTGAAAAATCAAACTCTGGTCCTCCAGACCTCAGTCTGGGTTCGCTTGAAGTGAACTCTGGTTTGGATGAATGTGAACGCCAAGCGGACCAGAAGCCGCTCCAAAAGCAGGAAGTGGACTACAACGCAGGGCATTCAGCACTAGCTCTAGGCCTGCGCCGTAGCTTTAGCCTAGTGTTAGCCTGCTGGCGTTAGCCTGCTGGCGTTAGCCTGCTGGCGTTAGCCTGCTGGTGTTAGCCCACTGGCGTTAGCCTTTAGCCAACAACTGGAGAGAAATCCACCACCCACTAAAATCTGACGCCTCCATTTTAGTTTCCTTTTCCCAGATGTTGTGATTTTGGTCCCAAGTGGAACAGAGCCTCCCTGACTACCAGGTGGAAACAACCTAAAAGATTTTACTATGAAAACAAAGTCCATTCTTTCTTGTTCCTGACATTTGACGAAAGCAATGAAAACTCATCTTGGTGTTCTGCTTCAGGACGAGTCATGTAGAAGTTATCCTCACGTCTTCTAAATGATTTTAAATCTTTTCAGTTTAGAGATAAATAAACCTTTGATTTCTGGGTAATTTTTCAGATAAACTCAATGTTGGCACTAAACTGAATGTGTCTTTGGACCAAAGTTGTGATTTACTTTAAGCTTTTCTGAATGAAGACATTTCCTTAAAGCGACGTCTGTCCCTGATGTTCCTCTTCATCTGGATTCTAAGCGATCAAATTAAAACACTTCTGTGAGCGGACACACTCGCACATATCCAGAGATCCCGGCGTTCCGGCCCGATGCCAGGACGGTTAATTACAGGTGTGGATGTTTAAGTGATTGGTGTGCGTTTCTCCCTGAGTGCTGGTAAGTGAGAGATCAGCCTGACACTTAAGTGCTCTTGTTGCCTCTCACCCATGCTCTTTGAGGATCCTGTAGTGTCCTAATGCCTGGCGCTGAAGCTCGGTTCCAGCTAAATGCACCTCAGGCATTCCTGCTGTTAGCTGTGCAAACAGTGAGGCTCGTTGGCTTTTCTATTTAAAGAGGATCTATGATGCAAAATTCACATTCTGCATGTTTTTGTGGATCCATTCGGGTTTCTATTGCTTCTAAAAACAGTCAGTGGTAAAAAAAAAAAACCACCCAGACATTTTTTGGCAGCAAGTTGACGTTTTTTGGCGTCTGGAAAACGAGCGGTTTCAAAAACCGTCACCTAGCAACCTAAGCTAAACCACAACATGTTTGGTCAGCTGGTTTTGCTGCTGTGTGCACCGTACAATGGCTGCTGGAAAAGACAAGTGATTAGTTGCTGACTCACCATCCAGAAGCCAGTTGTTGCATTCTTGTTGGCTGTGCAGGAGGCTCCACTTCTGCTTTTCTAAGATGTACAGTTGCATAGAAGCGCATCTGTTTGGAGTCATTTTCACATGCAAGTGTAAACGTTGGCTGAAATATTATCAAAGTTCTACGTGCCATAGACGTGTTTTGTGTAGGCCGCAGGTTTATCCTTAAATGAATGATATCTGCTTCCTTGTCTTCCATTCTGAACGTAAAAACGCGGCTCCAGAATCAGGGATCTAGTGACCGGCAGCTCTTGTGCTCGCTGGCTTTTCTGCTTCCTGCTGGAGGGATGAATGATTCCTCATCGGTCCAGTCTGTTCGCTCCGAGTGGCCGGCGGTGTCGGCTTCCAAAAACAATACCTGGCCTGCAGAATCAAGCGTCAGGGTAACACAACACAGTCATACTAGCTTCCACCAGCCGTCTATATGCATCATTCCTTTAGAGCCAGATATAATTTATTAACGGGCGCCGGCTGCAGGAGGCCGCGGCGTTTGTGTGTGATGGAGAGAGAAATCTCTCCTCTCAGGTGACTCAAGTGTTTGTTTATGCTGTTAATCTCTAAGGTCGACTTTAACCATTGTGGACGGAGTCATTGTTCAGTTCAGGGAAAACGGGCGACTCAATGTAAATGAATCAGGAGAGTGTGTGTGTGTGTGTGTGTGTGTGTGTGTGTGTGTGTGTGTGTGTGTGTGTGTGTGTGTGGATCTACTTCAGCCATCTTAATCCACAGTTTTGGCTCATCGCAGTCAGAGGTCAGAGGTCAGCAGCAGCTCACAGATTTAATCTGGTTGTTTGACCATAAAGTGCTGAGTTTGTCCCTCGTGTTGCAGATCTGCAGCTTTTTTAGTTTTATTGCATTTCATTTCCACAATAGAATGATGCATCAATGAAGGTTGCTTAAATCTGTTTTATTATCGTTAATTTGGGAACTTTGCGCTTTACTTCAGGCTCACAAACAGAAGAACATGTGAGGTTTTTGTTTTAAAACACAAAAGCAAATAAAAATTTAGATCTTTAACATCTGCAAAAGGAAAATTTACCTTCAAATTGTCTTTATTTTTAAAAAGTCATGTAATATCTGTAGCTCCAATTGAGTTTTATTTGACCTGGAATGCTAATATTAGCATCTTAGCTAATTTAAACTTTAACCTTTTCTATTCTGAATGGAGAAGGTTGGCATTGGCCAGCATGCTGGTGCTAGCCTGCATGCTAACGTTAACATCTAGCTAGAGTGAGCTAATTTGACATGAAAGCTAATGGAGTGGAGCCAAAGTGGGCGGAGCCAGAGGCGGAGGGGGGCGTGGCCAAAAGTGCAGAGTTCACTGCTTTTCAGACCATCATCAACTTTTTGTTTTATTGTAGACTTTGTTGTTTTATTGCAACATGTGGAAGCGCTAATCGCTCTGCAGCATCATTTATGTAAAACATACCTTTAAAGTTACAATTATAATTTCACTTAATATATTTCTAATCTATACCTAGAACTAGTACCAAATCTTTACTTTTATGCAGGCTTACAAGAAATGATCCATTAATATTCTTATCACATAATAAAATATGTTTGCAGAGCAGTAAAGGAAATATAATAAAAGCGATTATCTGAGTTACAAAACTCTGATGTTATTTATTTTATTAGTAGTTTGTTCTACTCTGAGCAGACACCTGGAATCTGGAGTAAATTAAGATTATTTCACTTTCATCCACAGTTATATTGAAGAACCTGAGCAGGTGAAAGTCCTAGTTGAACCCGGTTGATCAGAGGCTAAATGAGGCCTTAAAACCTACAGATCATAGTGATTAGGAGTATTGTGTCAGTCTGCTGTGTTTTTATTAGAGAGAGAGAAAGTTGTTGGATATTTTAATGTATAAATAAAGACTCAGATAAATATTCGTCTTGGTTAGATGTCAGTGGAGCACATGGACTCAGATCAAGCCTTTCGTCACACCACATCGCTGCCAAGGTACATACATCACTTAATATTAAATTCCTGACACCCAGCTGTAAATCAAAGCATGAAAGGAGGCTTAATTTGCTGCTCTGCTAGACTCATCTTCATCTTTCCATCCCGTCTTTCATTTGGCTGCTGTGCCAAATATTCCTGGCCTAATGAGTCGCTCACAGTTCTGGAGTTTCCACAGATCAAACCCTCCGTTCGGTTTGGTGGGGCTGGTTGCGGGTGGGCTGCCTCTGACGGATGATTCAGGCTGAAGGAACCGTCCTGGAGGCGTTTCTGAGCCTCAGCGAAGCTCCTCGCCTCCTTAAGGCTCCAGGTTTCTGAAGGAACCGTCCTGGAGGCGTTTCTGAGCCCCGGTGAAGCTCCTCGCCTCCTTAAGGCTCCAGGTTTCTGAAGGAACCGTCCTGGAGGCGTTTCTGAGCCCGTGAAGCTCCTCGCCTCCTTAAGGCTCCAGGTTTCTGAAGGAACCGTCCTGGAGGCGTTTCTGAGCCTCAGCGAAGCTCCTCGCCTCCTTAAGGCCCAGGTTCTGAAGGAACCGTCCTGGAGGCGTTTCTGAGCCCCGGTGAAGCTCCTCGCCTCCTTAAGGCTCCAGGTTTCTGAAGGAACCGTCCTGGAGGCGTTTCTGAGCCCCGGTGAAAGCTCCTCGCCTCCTTAAGGCTCCAGTTCTGAAGGAACCGTCCTGGAGGCGTTTCTGAGCCCCGGTGAAGCTCCTCGCCTCCTTAAGGCTGAAGGAACCGTCCTGGAGGCGTTTCTGAGCCCCGGTGAAGCTCCTCGCCTCCCTACGGCTCCAGGTTTCTGAAGTTTGCAGATTTTCCTGACTCCTCACGTCAGCAAACATCCACAGGATCGTCTCATAAATGCCTCATTTGTTCATGAGCTCTTGTTGGCACCGACATGCTGATAACTTTTATGATCAGATTGGAAGGGCAAATATTTAAGGATCATAATGTCCTATGGTTTGAGTTGAGAGGAATTTAGCTGTTTGTTTTCTTTAATTCATCAGTTTCCTCATTTCCAAAGCCTGACTTCACATCCGTGTTGATCCTGATCGGATTGTTCCTGCTTTGTTTCTCTAAGTTGGACTAGCTAAAGAAGAACATTTGTAACTTTTCAGTGGTGGATTTGTAGCAGCCATGCTCCTGTGTGAGTCGTCTGCTGAGCCTGTGGGCTGTTTGTTCAGCCATCAGCTGAACAGTGTTGTTGAAGAAGTTCCTGTTTGAACGGTTACCGTGGCTGCACACGAAACAATCAGCCGTGATAACTCTGCAAATGTTCCTGTTTGAGTTATGATGGTGGTTCTCTGCAACACTTAGCTTACCTGATGCTTATCTGGCCGTAAATTATCTATAAGGTTATTGTTCTTTGTGTTCTTTTCAGATCAGGACACATAATTTATTCATCAGAAGGTAAATTCAGTGCCATATGTTGTATCATCCCAGTTTCTTCAATCGTGGGTTATGATGCCTTAAGCAGGAAGGATCTCCTGCAGCAGTCAGTCTAGCAGAGCCTCAAGAGGCCTCTGACTGAAGACTGTTGCTGTTGAACAGCTTCATAATTTAATATACTGTACATGCAGCAGAGAAAATCCAGCTGTTGGCAGCTCTGCTGATCCTCAGAGAGATGCTGGAGTCGGGCATCTGATCTGAGATGGTTTGTTTCCTCCTTATTAACTCCTCTGGGACTTGGGGTCAAAGTTCAGGTGTTACTTAAGCTTTATGCTAATCAGCTCCTCCTGAATGTGTAAAAAATAAAGCAAACCTTCTCAGCTTGTTGCCATGGTTATGCATCATGGCTGTCCTAAAGCAAAACTAAAATAATCATCCAGACCTTTGAACTCAAGTCATGAGGGCTAACGCTACGTAGCCGCTCTGCAGCTTCCATCAGATCCAGATTGTTTTTAGCTCTAACTGGGCCAGGACAACAAAGATGTCCGCCTCATTACCACCATCATCATCATCATCGCCGCTCTCTGACTCTCCCGGTTCTCCAGAGAACCGTCTGGGGGCCCCGGTTCCCAGCGCTTCAGGCTCTCAGGGGACCAATATGGGGGCAGACGGCATCGCAGCTCATCGGGGGGCGTCGACACCGGGGGGGTCATCAGGCTTCCAGCAGAACCACTTAACATCCCACAGAGAGTCCAGGCTGTGCTCTCCTCACACCAAATCCTTCAGAGGTCAACCGTGACCTCTGACCCTAACGAAAAATCTCAAAATCTCACCAGCTGTTTTAGTTACTAGTGAAAATATCATCGGTGAGGCGTAAAGGTTCGTCACATGGCCGCGTCCTGCAGGTCATGTGACCGAGACGCGCCGCCCGCCATGTTTGTTCATAAATACTCTGACTCTTCTCCAGCGTGTGACGGATGGAGGCTTCCGATCCTCTGGAGTAAATAAATGGGTCACCTCCACCAGTCATTAGCCGGCTCGGTTTCCGCTCCATATTCATGCTGAAGCCCCCACCGGGCCGCGCAGCGCCTCCCCTGTGGTCCTGCTTGTATCGGAGCGTTCAGCGCTCCCACAGGGCTGCTTCCTTTGTGGGAGCTCAGAGGAGTTAAATTGTATATAAAACAAATTAATTGCCCCTGTTAGATCACTCAGGCAGTCACCCAGGGGAGCATGTGCTTATCACCGGCGTTCCTGCGCCTGCCAGCCTCATCCCTCTGAGGATTGGGAGGTTCCTCCTCTCCATCTGTTGGCCCGACTCCTTCCTACCTCACCCTGCGCTCCATCTGTCCCCGCCGGGGACCCCTCAGGGTGTTTATGGGGCCGTTAGGCGGCCATTACCGCCCCTCCTTCAGCCCGACTCTGGACCGCAGGGTCACGGTGGCTGCGACCTTCACAGCCAACAGGTCTGCCGTTTACGGCCCGAGTTTAAGCTAGTTTAAGGTTTGATCCACTTTAATCCAACTCCAGACTGTTTGCCTAGAAAATCTGGTTCGGTTGGTGAGGTGTGAACGCTAATTGACCTCTGACCTCTGGTCAAACTGAACTGTGGTTCGGTTTGAATGTGAACCTCATGCAAACTGTTTATCACTCCAGGAACAAGAAGTGGACTTCAGCGCAGGGCATTCTGGGTAAATCCTACCAAAGCTAATATGTTAGCCTAGCACTAGCAGCAGAAATGGCTCCTGGTCTAAAGAGAAATCCTCCAACTAAAATCCTCCATCTTGTTTCCATCTGGGGAAGCAGGAAGTAGACGACAGCGCAGGGCATTCTGGGTAAAAACAACCAAAGCTAATGTGTTAGCCTAGTGCTAGCAGCAGAAATGGCTCCTGGTCTTAAAGAGAAATCCTGCAACCACTAAAATCCTCCATCTTGTTTCCACCTGGGGAAGCAGGAAGTTGTTTTTGTGTCGTTTCCTCCAGTGGTTCTTGGTGCAGCGCCGCCACAGGCCAGGAGGGGAACCGGTTGGTCTGACTCAGAACCCACAGCAGATGATGAAGTTCTGGTTCCAACAGAACCGAGTCGACCGGATCTTCCATCTTCTGGTCAGCCTGCAGGATGTTTATCTTCTCCTTCCCTGACCTCTGACCCGCTGTGTGTTTTGTTCAGGTTTCCAGTTTGGTGTTGTGTCCCTGCATCCAGCGCTGCGTTATGTTGACTGAATGAGCCGTGCGGTTCCCCCGGTCGGGTCGGAGGGCGGTTCTGACCCGCCTGCCGCCTCCTCCGGTGTTTCTGAGTGGCAGCGCAGTAAAACCAAACAGGTTGTTTGTTTTCTGCTGCTGCGGCTGAGCAGGGAGCCCAGCAGGGGCCCCGGGGCCCTAAATGGTGTTAATTTGGCCCCTGTGGTTTTATTAGAGGAAAATGGTTTCTGCTCCCAGCAGGATGAACAATAAGGTCCTACTGGTCAAACTGGGAAGATTTGAATAGCAAATAAATGCTCTCTGAAATATTTTGTTTGTCTGTGAGCTTTTAATAAAAAAGTGAATGAAATGATTGTAAAGTATGTAATGTTCCTGTCAAAATGAAAACGTTAACCTGCCTGCAGTCGTCCAATCAGAGGAGCCGTTTCACAAAAAAGTTATTGACAAACAAAATGTAAATCTCTGAGATGAAATGCAAATTTATATGGTTAAAATAACTTTCATATTTATTCATTTGATTATTGAAATAAACTTTATTTTCTGACATTTGAATTAATTTCAAAGTCTCAAATATTTGGTTTTATTCAGCATAATTTAAATAATCACGATTTCAACATCATTGTAGATTAAAAACAAAACCAGATCATAAGTTATGCATTTATTTTTTCAGGAAGTCCTCGGACTTAAATGTTTTTGGAGGAGAATATTAAACTTATCATGAAAAGGCAAAGACAGTTTAAACATTGTAAAATTCACTTGAATCAAATTTGTAAAGTGCAAAAACAAAATGTGTGATAAAATGAAATGACCAGCAACATAGCCTGTTAAAGGTCAATAAAACAGTTGTAGCAGATTATTTCACTTTAAAATGTCTTATAAGTTTAATAATCTGCCAGAGGAACCAACATTCAAATGAATGAATTATTAACTTAAAACAAGCTGGTGTATTTCCTAAAAGTTACCTGTAACTTAGTTTTGTCTGAGTTTTCCAGTGAATCCTGGAGCTTAAGGCAAACTTTCCTCCATCGATCAGCTACATGGACTTGTTCTCAGTTTAAATCTGGTTTTAAAGGCTGTAGCATGTTTGGAGGACCTGATCTGCAGCCTGATGCTGATTCTGTCGGCCCGTCTCAGCAGAGGGACGCCTGAGGACGAGACGCGCTCAGGCGGCTCTGGGACGACGTCAGGACCTGCGGCCCCCAGCATGACTGAACAAACGCCGCGGTCGGAGCCTTGGCCATGCAAATGAGTGTAAACACCATAAAGCTGTGTGCTAACCGGGCTTTGAATAGGCCAGCCTCAGGGGGCTAATGTACCCCTGTAATCAGCTGACCTCACTGCAGCGCACGCGTGTGTGGTGTGTTGTGTGTGTGTGTGTGTGCGCGTGTGTGTGTGTGTGTGTTCCTGCTTGCCTAATAAGCTCACTTACCCCGGGGGCCGTCAGTGTGTTTATCAAAGACATTCTTTTGTCCCGGTCATCCATCTCTGAGCTCTTTGAATGAAACGATGTGGAAGCAGCCAGTCGCCTCCTGCTGCTCACTTCACTGGTTCCTGGTTTTATTTGGGGAGTTTTTAACACAACGTGGAGAAAAGGTCAGAATTAAACCAAACATGCTGAAAGTTTTAATCCAGGGAGCCACATTTTATGAATGGAGTCATCAGGACAAAACAGGCATTTTCTGCAAAAACCGAGATTCATTTTCAATAAAAAAGAAAAAAGCAAACTACTGCTATACTGTGCTGGTCCTCACTGCACAGCAGAAACTCAGTCTCACTGTTTTTGGTCTAGTTTGTAAATGTCTTGGTCTTATTTATGCTGTGCTAACTTATAAGTAGGTTTTCAGCAGGGTTTAGGAACTGGCTTTAAGCTACTCAATCACAATGATTTTATTTGTATAGCACATTTCAGCAGCAAGGTGCTTTACATCATTAAAAACAAACACAGAGTCATGAACAATCAGATAAATAAATAGTGTTATTTCACTTCTAACATGAGAAAATGTCTGAAGTTAAAAGCATTGAGTGAAAGTCGGCAGGCAGGAAACGTCATTAATCTGTTTGGGATTAAACATAAAAACACGTAAAACACAAACATCAAAACATTAATAACTTTCAAAATCAATATTAAGGAATTACTTCCCTAAAACAAGCTCCTACATCGTGTTGAAACGTTAATTGTAAGTTAGTTTAGTCTTGTTTTGAGGTTGTTAAGATATTCACTGTGGAACATTCAGTGTTTTTAAACATCAACATTTTAACGTTTCTGTTCTGATATTTTCCCTCTTGGCTTTTCATCGTCTGTCTGACACATCAAGCGTTGAATCGGTTTCTGAGCAGCAGAAGACGAACAATCAGGAAACAATGTGAGGAACAGTAGCAGGTCCCAGGATTAGACTGGAGGTCAGAGGTCAATGTCTTCCTTTTGTCGTCTTAAGGCTGCGCGCGTGGAGCGGCGAGTGCGTGCGTCTTTATGACCGGACCGGCTCGTTTCGCCGAGAGGCCGGGGTGAAAGGTCACGGCGTGCATGCTGCCTTAAATATTCCACCTTAAATGCTGAGGAATGCTGGGTATTTACTGCTCTGGTGGCTGGTGAAGGAAAAACGGCTCCGCCTGAAATTCGCTAACTAGTCTGTTGACTTAACTTGTTTAATGATTACTGGAGTTTCTTGGCTTTGAAGTTAAAAGAAGGAAATCTGGATGGTTGTTTTGGACTTTAAACATTTTTATTTCACTTCTGGATAAACACCACTTGCTTTTAAACTCTATTTTTTAAGCTGTTGCTGTAAAGTTGTTTGACTAGTAGAGTTTGAATCAAATCAAGTTTGAATTCTGTAGTTTCTTCAGGTTTGATGAGTCGGATCAGTTTCCACTCCTGGTGTATTTAAACTTCTGACCCACAATAAAATCTTTTTAGCTCCTGAACTCCTAAATGTGACGAGAAGAAAAGAAACACACAGATTTCTAGAATAAACAGTGGCTGCTTTTATATATTTGGCTCATTTCCCTTTGGGATTACTAAAATAATTTAGAATTTTAATAACCTTCATCACCGGCTTCACATCTTCCTCAGCCTGCAGTTTTTATTTTCTACAGTTTCTTTTTCTTCAGTGATATGAACTCTGCTGCCAGAACGTATCAGAAACTCACAATTTATCATAAATATGTTGGGAATTATCAGAAAGTGTTAAATAATCCAAAATATCAGGAAACCATCTTTGCTTTGCGTTAAATTATTCAAATAGGATCAGTAAGTGTTCAGGTGTGTAGACCAATCAAAATGCTTGAATGACTTTAGCCGACCTCTTATTTATTGTCACAATAAAACAGTTTTGTGCTTTTCCAGATTTATTTTAATGGCTGGAAGGAATCCAATCATTACTTTCTCTAGTTCCTCCTGAGGAATCGCTGCTCGGCTTTTCATGTAGGTGCTGTAAACAGTTGCATTGTGGGTAAATCAGAGCAGGTTGAATTGATGTTTCTTTAGCCCTAGTTATTTATCTGTAATAATATATAATAATATCTGTAATCTGTCAGACGTCTGAAGGCCAAACTGAGGATGAAGGAGCATCTGGATGTTGATCTGAACCGTTTGGATGTCGGACCATTACACCCAACGGTACCGACTGAAACCAACCGTTGGAGGACTGGTGGCCGTAACACGTCAAATGTTGGGTTCAGACACTTTTTCAGGATACATGAGTTTTGGTTCCTGACGCGAACAAAGCTTCTTCCGGACCGAATCCGGCTGCAGACCTGCTGGGCTCTAGTTGTGCAGCTTCACCTGTCGGGCCGATTCTCCCTGCTGAGTGGAAAATGAGCGGCTGCTCCTCGTTTACAGCCTAACAACACACTGGCATTACAACGATTGAAGAGCAGGTGTGGCTGTGGGAATCCCCCCCCACTCAACGCAACAGTTTTCTCACATGCGAAGGCGCAGTTGGCACAGGAAGCAGAAATACCTGTTTCATTTTGTTTCTTTAACATTTTGTTCTGTTATTGCCTTATGGTTTCGTTGAGCAACATTTCTGCAAAGTTTCACATCATGAGCAATCCGTCCGGATGACTTCACATCTCTGGCTCATTTTTTCAGTATTTTGGTCTGAAAACAGTCAGGAAGTCTCTTCCAAGGTCTAATTTGGAACGGTGAGCATTTTAAACATCTCTAATGTCAGATTACGACATGGCTGCCTCAAGCATTAGATGCAGATCATTGCAACAATTATCTGCTGATTTGGATCCATCAGCATGAGAGGAAGACGCTGAACCACACAGGTTTTGATCCAAGATCAACAAAATCTTTGTTGCTTCCTTTGGTTGCTAGTTATCTGGTAACATTTCAGGATCCAAGTTTGTGTTTCACAAAATAACAGCAGGGTTGATCTGGCTTCGTTTCATTTTATGGGGTTTCTTCTAAAGAGTTGTGGTTCTGTTGGTTTCCACCAGCAGAACCATGTAAGGTTGGAAAGGTCAGACATGCCTAGCATGGCCAAAACACCTCTTAGCATGTTAGCATCACACTGAAGCATTTTGGAGACAAAGTCCTCAGAGGACGAGGCAGATGGACAAAACGATGACATCTAGGAAGATCCAAAGATCTGCCTAGACCTTCAGAAGGAACCAGTGGGGTGAAGTTCTTAAAACCATCAACTACGGTAGAGAAAATAATCTACACCTGGACACATGACATACAAATTAACCTCTCCGGGTCTGGCAGGACATGAAGGGGAAAAGTCTCCAAAAACCCTAAACTGTCATTTCAAGGTAGAAAACTCCAATCAGGAACAAACTGAACAGGTTTAATGATGGAAGGAGGAAAATATGGAGGCCGGACTCTCAGGGTCGACAAGGTGTCATGGTGACATAACCTTTCCTTGAACTAAGAAACATTTTTGTCATCATCAGACATCTTAGTAAAACGAGTTAAGGATTTATTTAGCCCACTGTCTACATATTTCCAGTTTCTCTGCGTCTCAAAGAAAGTCCAGTACTCCAGTATTCCGGCCGTCTGTCCCGTCCTGACCCTCGCGTCTCCTCGCTGCACCGGCCCGGATAATTACCCTGAGAAACCCAGATCAAGCGCCGCCCCTCCAACCAGCGAGCGTTCCCATGCACCGAGCGGCGGCGACATCCCTGCGGAGCTCCTCGCTGCCTCCACAGGACAAACCAGCCGCCTCGGAGCTTCCAGCTTCCTTCCTCTCCCCCGTCTCTCTGTAATGAGCGTGATTATCAATCCAAACAACTGTTAGAGTAATTGCAGCATTAAAGGGTGGTCATCTCCCAGGAACTTCCTGTCCGGGGATGACTGACACGCCGGCAGCTTCCTGCTTCCTCTCCGAATGAGTGGGAGTGCAGGAAAGGGCGGGGCTTTCCATGACTAATCACTCCGGCTGCCAGGACTTAATGGGCTAACGAGGCTCAGTAATGTACCATGACATGATGACATTATGTCATTTTATAATTACAGAGTGTGAAGCAGACAGCAGAGTTGGGCCTTATCAGTTGTTTTTCCTTCTAATTTTACTGAGCAGCAGCTCTTATGTTTCAGCTCCAAAGCGCATCATCATCATCTTTATCTTGTTTCCGCAGAATCAACAGGATACTGTAAATACTGATTTCAGTTTTATGGATGCTTACAGAAAGCCTGCTGCCTCTTTCAGTCATTTCTACATTTCTGAGAAGTGACTGTTGACATAGTTTAGCAGTGAAAAGACAACCGTCTGCTCTGGCCTGACCAGTTTGCCCCCTTCCTGCTCCTCCTGCAGCAACCTGCATACCCGCACATTGGCTAATGCTAGCCTAGCTCATCATCGGCTATTAATACCCTGAGAACCAAAACACAGGAGCCCCTCGCCGTCATGCATGCAAAGGTTTTCTCACACTTCTTGACTTGTTTACAGTCCAAACAGTGGGAGCTGGAGGTGCTGAGAAACCTCCCCGTCAGCAGCTCGCCCTCATTGCTGAGCTGTCGCACGTCCAGGCAGCAGAACGTCACACATGATGCAAGGTTCTCAGAGAGCCTCCTTCAGCCGGAACCTGAAGTCTTCCTCATCATTAGAGGCTTTGTTGCCATGATGCTCCGTCCTCCTGTTCTGATGTCATGATGAGGCCAAGGAGACATTCATCAAACTGTCAGCACAGCACTTGGAGAAGAATCAAGGAAGTGGTTGGAGTGTTTTGCTTTAAAAAGAATGAAGAGCTATGAGTAGGAGACGAGGAAAGGAAAATATTTGCATGCAGGAAGGAAGGACGAAGGATCTGCTCTGGTGAGAGGGGGGCAGGACACAGTCGGGCAGATTTGGAAGATTTCAGGCTAAATGTTGAGTCTTGTACTTAGAAACGGGACAGTTCAGGTTGTAAGTGGTGGAGATGCAACGGTTCACATTCATACTAGGGCTGTAGTGATACAATAATCTCACGATACGATACACGATATTCTGCCCACAATACAATATATATCGCCATATTCAGCAAACGCTACGATTCAATACACTTCTGTGATTTTCTGAGAGGTTTCAGAGGGACAGAGTGATTTTGGTGACATTTTGTGACTGTTATAAAGTTGGACTGAATTAATTTAACTGAAAACTGATGAAAAGCTCCAACTACACAATACCTGGTTCTGGTTGGACACAGACTTAAAGTGGACAGCTGGACAAAATGAATCAAAGAAGTGGAGAGAAAACATGTTTCTTTTAGTTGAAACAGTCCAAACTGTAGCTGACATGCATTAGTAAAGTAAATAAAGTGAACCAAGTTCCTGCTCTGAATAGTTTGATACCTTTTTAACCTGAACATCTGAAGGAATCACTCTAAGCCTGATGACCTGGTGAAGCCAGCAGTGAGTGAACAAGGTGACAGTTGGACGTTACGATACTTAAGGATGAATATCGATTTTTTCTAGGAAAGAAAATATCAATATATATCACGATATCGATATTATTATACAGCCCTAATTCATACCGAAAACATCAGCTACAACCCCGTTGGTTCAGTACCAATCTGTACCAATTTCACATCTTATTTATTTGTTCAGAAAACATTTGATGTGACAAAGTGTTGCTGTTGAACGACTGGAGATTTTATGGAGGCTTGGGATACTTTTCATTTCTCTGAGACCTAGTTGAACTGTCCTGGATGTGTTGAAGGGCTGACATCTGGTCCTGCTGATCCATCTCTGTCTGGTTGGAGCTTCATCCTGACTTCAAAACATGAAGTTTGCACATTTGTTACAAGCAACATCTCAAGTTTTGTGAGACGAGTCCAAGTCGAGTATTGAGGATCAAATGCAAATAAAGGCTTTAGCTCAAACTGATCTGTTTTTCTGTGGTCATAAACATTGAGTTTTCTACTGCTCAGACAACAGGACATGCCTCCAGAAGTAAAACTTCTCTTGAGCCGTATAAACGTTGACATTCCCATGACGGTTCTATTTAAATTGTAGGTAAATGAGCCGATTTGCTGATTATCTTCTGGCAGATTTGTTGGTCTAACAGGAGCAGCAGCACCGTCTCCAGCAGCCTTCGCTCTGCTTAAGGGACCGTTTGGCTCCCGGGTGGATGTTACGGAGTATCGCATCACATCTGATTACTGACTAATTGTGTTTCCTCATTCGATCTGGATGGAGATAAGGCGGTGGTGATACGGCTTCGTCCTGCTGTAACTCTAGTCCCCCATTTACCCAACCACAGAGTTTCATCCAGTCACATCCACCCTGCACTGCGTGACCCTCCTCCTGCGCTCCGCCCGGCTTCCTTACCTGCCGCCTTCGCTCCGTCTCCACGCTTCATCAGGACAGCTATTGTGCTGCCTTTCAACACAACGTGCCACTCATGTGTCATCGCGGTTCTGAGGCAAAACTCCTGTGCAAACACGACGCAAACTGTGCAGCGGATTCGTGTAAGTTGTCACAGGAAGCACGGCGTATTAAAGTAGATTATCTTATTGAGTTTCCATGTTTTTTCCAGGATCTGCAGCTGTTTGCACTTTGTTTAATGAGATAGACAGGTACACAGTGGCACATGCCAAAATACACAGTGCAGCTGGCCGTGGAGTCACAGGAGCTATTTTTCACCACCTAATCCTCTAATTATTTGGTTGCAATAGTTGTACAGGAATGCTTGACTGCTAACACAATAGTGGACCTACTGTGCTTTTCCATCCAAGCAAAGTGGAAAGTCAAACAAAGGTCATTCTCCAACTTCTCCCTCCTTTCCTTCAGGTTTGTTGTCTTTGGGATTAATGGAAGTTATCAGTTCGGTTTGCAGATCAAACAGGTTTTTATTTTCTAATTTCCAGCAAATAAGGAAGATGCTATCTGGACAAACAGAAGCTTTTGCCTGCGTCTGTATTCCTGCTACACAGAAATGGATGAACTGGTTGAAAATCGCAGAAATGATCCTTCATCTCTAGTTTTACATGTTGTGCAGCAGTAAAATATCACGCAAACTCATAAACATGTCCCATTGGTCTTTCTAGAACTTTCTTCTGATTGTATAAAATGCCTCCACCTCATACAGGCCTGGCATAGAAACTGCAGCGTGTTGATTGCTTTGGGCTTTTCATGTCTGAAACATTTTGAGAAACTATTCCATGTAGAAATATAATAAGTGATTTGAAAACTTTCACAATTACATTTGATCTGCTTGTGGATGGATGAACATTAGCTTGATGATTCGTCTCATCAGTAATTTTTCCTCTATGCTGAATGTCCTTGCAGATTGTAGTGAAATCGTTTCCTAGAGGTCTGATGACCGTCGGGTTGGCCTCTCTCCCTCACATTCATCCTTCACACCAAAGAATCTTTATTCTGTCACCTGCTCTGAGGTTTCAAACGCTCTCAACAGAAAATGTTGTGGAAATAATGAACCCGGCGTCGGATAAACGATCCAGAAGAGCGTTGCTGCTGACGCACCGAGACGTTTCTGCTCGATTCGGACGTTTTCAAAGCAGCGGCGCATCTTTCACCGTGAGAAAGTGATGTGTGCCGAGTGTCATGAACCCAGAGACCTCCCAGCCTGTCAGCAGCTACAAACTTCAGCAAAAATGTGTGAAATGGAATATTTTCCGTGAGCTGTGCCAGATCAGTTTGCGTGGGCCGCTGGCAAAGTGGAGCAGAGCCTGTGAGGATACGGAACCGCCAAGCGCCTCTGTGTGAACGGCTGGGTGGTGGGAGCTGGTGGAGATGCGTAGGTGACGATTTCAACCTCTAAACCGAAGCTATTTTTAGAGCCACATCACTTTAACCTGAAAAGTAACTGGGTATGTAAAGAAGAAAGGAGCCCAGCGGTGCGATCTGCAAACAAACGAACCACAACAACATTTTACTTCCTATTTATAGATATGAGGCAGGAAAGACATGAATGCTTATTAAAGGGGATGTGGTTTAGTGTCTGACAGAAACAGTAATAAGAGCTGAAGTATGTGAAGGTTGATGCTCGCTGTGGTTCACGTGATGCAACATGACGGCTCTGGAGCTGATGATGTCACCGTTTCCCAACATTCCCTCTGTTTTCACTGCTTCACCCTCTCCAGCCTTCATGTCTTCACGCTGTGTACAGTAGCAGAGCCACTTCAAGGAGCGTGAAAACACAGAGCTACCCCCTTCAACCCGACGCCCCCGAGAGAAGAAGTGATGTCTGTCTCATTCCTTCACAGGAAGCTGCGGTCGCAGCCAAGTCAGCGTGTTACTCTGACAGCAACTCTCACAAACAACTCGCATCCACTCCCAGATCGTTGGTGTTTTTATGGTTTAAAATCGACATTTTAATTCTGCTTCCTCGCTGCTTTGACTCTGATTGGGACAAATTAGCAATAAAACTATAAATGTGCAACAAAACAATAAAGTAAAGAAGTGTTTGCCTCGCTTACAGATTTCTAATGCAGGCTTTTCCCTTTTTGTCCCAAATAATAGTTTATATAACATGTATCATTTTTGGTTGCTTTAAATGCCTGAAATCCAAAGTTTGAATTTTCAAACTGCACATCATTAAATGCTTGCTGGCTTTCCGTACAGCCGGTTGCTCTGGCGTGTCTGGTTTTGTGCCGTATTTTAGAAAAGCGCCGCTGTTTGTGACGCGCAGAGAGAAAAACTGATGAAAGTTTGTGGATTAACCAAATAATCCTGTCAAAGTTCAGGATGTAATCAGTAAAAATAACATTACTTTTATCACTTCTTACAAATTATTACAGTATATATTTATGTATATAATTATTACATATATATTTCTATATTTCTGTATAGATTTTGCTATCAGTAGCAACATTTCACAATAAAGCCTGTGACATAAATCTGATCACTGTGTGGAAAACTCACTGAACCTGCAGATAAAAAATAGAATAAAAGATTCATTTAATAAAAACCAAAATAATATCTTTAAGAGTTTAAGGCTCCGGCTGCATATTTTCTGTTTTCCAGCCGTCGTCGTTTTGTCTCTTCTCATGTCTGCATCCAGTTAAAGCAAAGTCCAGGTCAAAACCTGCAAAGCGCCGAGCGACTGGTTGCGTCTGAGCTCCACGTTTTGATGTCTCATGTTCACCTCCAGTCGATGGACGGATCAATTCTCTGGTTTGGATCAGAAATATCTGAAGTGAAGCTGGAAAGTGGAGGAATCCCAGCAAACGTGTGTGTTGGTGCCAATTTGCACGGGTCCTGCTGGGGACAAAAAGGGAAGTTATTAGTGATGGTACAGTCGGCGTGGCAAAGCCGAATCTCATGCAGATTGGCTGCTGAGGAAGACGAGGAGAGATGGCGATGAAGAGGAAGAGAGAGGTGAAATTAAACTAATATCTCTCTCTCTCTCCCTGTACCGGCTGATATTTCATTTAGCAGCGCCCCCCCCCCCCCCCTGTCGGCGGCGCGCCCGGCGCTCCTCTGCAGGTGATAACAGATTAAACCTATTCCATTTCATGCCTCAGGCTCCCAAATACAATCCATGTGGGGCTCCTCCGGGCCCCGGGCCCCCCGCCCCGGGGAAAGCTGGCAGCGGCCGCCCCAGTCCACTGGGCTAAGCCGCCGAGATGGAGGCCTGTAAGATTACAGGCCATCTGAGGAAATGACTGTGTGTGTGTCCAGGAATGTGTGTGTGGTGTGTATAATGGGGTTATGTCAGCTTAGATGCTCCAGTGCTGTATTTAACACCGTACTGCCTTCTCCTTTTCACTTATTGAAGTTTCCAAAGTATCTCAGAAGTATAATTGCAACTGAGTACACATGCTGATGGGGGAGTCCTGTGGATTTATTCTCTGGAGTGGTGATATTCTGCGCCGGCCGGGTTGACGTCTCACTCCTCGCAGCGGCCCGGGATGCGGGCGAAATGCGTCCGCTGCATTCCTGCAGTCAGACCGTGAGCCGAGTCGGAGGGAAATGAGAGAAACTCAACCCACAGCGCTTCCTCCGCCGTGAGCTTCCTGAGCTCCGGAAATGGACCGGCCCCCCGGTGTTTACAGGCGGACCCCGAGTGACCGGAGCTCCCCGCTTCCCCCCTCGCCTGCACTCACATCAAAGTGCTGCAGCGTTAAGAGAAAACACATTACGACTTAAACCCAGGCGCTCGTTTGCTGCTTCTTCTGCAAATCCCTGACGACTCTGCAGGCAGTTTCTATCTGCGCCTCCATCTATCTTGGTCAAGTTGTGGATGTAATTTGTCATGAATCGTCGATGGTGGCAGCAGATAACAGGCTAAACGCCTCAGCCGCTGCCAAGCCTTCACTCACATTAATTAGAGGTTGCACAGCAGAGTGTAGATGTTTAAATCCTGCACAATCCGACTGGGAAGCAGCAGAGATGAGCACAGCCATCAGAAGGGACACGCTTCCCTTCAGGACCGGGTTTTAGTTCTGACTCTGCATTTGGACATTCTGGGAGGTTCTCTGTGTTTGAAAACTTTAATATTTCTTGTTGAGTAACTAAAACCAAACAGGTGGACAAGCTGAAATGTCCTCCATATAAAAAAACTCTTATATTGAGCCATTTTATGGTTTTACATACCAAATATGACCTCAAAGACATTTGACCTCATAATTTAACACCGTGAAAGTGGGTCTCTGTCTCTTTAAGAAACTCCTGTTCTTTCTGAGGCTCCGCCTCCAGGAAGTCATCCCCACATGGCTCCTCTGTTAACCCTTTAATGTTTTCACCATCATTTCACTGAGCAGCAGCTCAGGTCCACCAGCTGTTGGCGTATAGCTGCTGGCTAGTCTGAAGGAGCCGAGTGGGGGAGGAGCTTAGCCTCGAAGGCGGGGCTTCATCCACCCAGGCGTTTTGCACAGCTGAACGGTTGCCATGGAGATTAAAAACTTTCTCAAACATGAATGAAAAAATCAAAGTGACACTGCAGGAATGTTTCTGATGAGGGAGAAACATGATGGAAAGATTAGAAAAGTTAGATTTTTTTTACACGGTGCTGCCCCTTTAAGAAACCAACATGTCTTCAGTTATCAGTGAAGTAAAGTCAAATGCACCAAAATCCTCATGCTGGAGTTAAAGAATGATCTACGTTTCCTGCTGCAACGCGTCAGCCATCATTCACACTGAGCCTTGTTGTCATGGCGACTTCCTCTCTGCCGTTTGTCTGATAGTGAAATGCGATGCTCTGAGTCAAGTGGTACTTTTTATTTCAGTGCTTTTGTTGATGAAACTTAAATTCTATCCGTTTCCAACGACCAGACGGAGTTTTGAAGAGAAGCAGCAAAAGCAAAGGAGGTGGATTAGCAGAGCTGATGGAGGAATATCGTCTCTGTCCTCTGGATGTTGAGCTGTCAGCGTGTCACGATGGTTATCTTCAGTCAGAGGCATCTTTAGATGAGTTGCAGGGCGGACTGCTACTGGAGGATAAGAATGTTTATTTTGTGATAAAACATTTTTTAATGTAATCAAGAGTAAAATTGTAAACATTCCTGCTTCAGATGAAAGTAATTCCAGTAAAAATGACTTAATTATGTTTGAAAAACTGTCATTTTACAGAGAAATTGATCTGCGATCAGACTGGAGGTCAGACTTTCACACTGCAGTATTTTACTTTTCACTTGTTACAATATTTTACATGTTTTATGAGGAACTTTAAAAACAAAAAACACAAAATTTTGCTCAAAAATATTCAGTTTGGTGAATGAATAAGTTCAGAGTTTGATTTAGTTCAGTTTGAAGATGAATTTCTGTTTTCCGCATCAGAAACTCTTTAACTTTCCTCCACAGGTTGAATCTGAGGCAACTTCACAAAACCTGCTGCATAAAAACGCTTCAGTTTATAAAAGCAATCTCTACTGTTTGTAGTCATGACCAAATGTTTACATTTTTACTACAACTTTAAGCTTTTAAATGGGTTTAGGTGCTTCTGTTGGAGTATATTTGTGTTTCTAAGTTTGGAGGACGGTTCAGGTAAAACTCTTAAGGTGATGAAAGTGCTGAGGATCCTCAGATCCGAAGCCTTTTTCTGCTGCTGTTGGAGAAAAACCGCTTCAAAAAGCTCTGACCCCCTCAGAGCCGCATTACTTCATGGAGCGAAGCCACATTTACAACTTACTCCACTCTTTTAGGAATCGACATCCAAAAGGAGAGAAATATGAAAATGTAGGTTTATTACCCGAGCCTGGATCATCTCCGATTATACCTTATTTTCTTACTTTCAGACTGGAATATTACACAGAATATCCTTTTTATCTGAAAGGGACTAGTTCAGGATGGAGTGTGTTTGCATCGTCCCGTAAGGAAGTGTAGGATGCCGTGTGTGTGTGAAGTTAAAAACCAATTAGGAGAGAGAATGAGCGCAGCTTAGTGAAACTCTTCAGACAGAAGCAAACGGTCCCGTTTCGGAGGCGGCTCATTGATGTGGGATTGTGATGTGAAACGGCAGAACCGATGCATAACAGAGCGCCGAGGGAAACGGAGAAACGGCCCCAGATTGAGAGAGAAATCAAGAAATAGCGATGTGTGTATTTATACTGTATCTCTGCGCTGCACATTGGAGTGTGTTTGTGAGAGTGATTTCTCTCATGTATCGCTCGCACTAAGAAGAGCTGGCTGATGATAAACAGGATTAGCGGATTATTAGAGGGGGATGAGGTGTGTGTACAAGTGTGTAGCATGAGCCTGTGATGGAGCTGGGTGTGTGGTGTGTGTGTGTGTGTGTGTGTGTGTGTGTGTGTGTGTGTGTGGAGCTGCACTTTGGGTGTGTCTTGGGAACAGGGGGAAAAATATCCAACTTCAAATTGGTGCAGTCAACAAAAAAATCCCCAAAATAACCAAGCGGCGCTCGACCCGTTCCCACTGCAGGAGTCATCAAGCATACGGATGGAAAGTTGAGTGGAAGAAAAACTGTCCCATGTAAAAGGATGATTTTCACAGTCTGTAGTTTGAATCAGAGTTTCAAGAATCACCACAGACAGATGGATCCAGAACATGGACTAGATCTGTTACATGAGGAGAACCGGAACCGGACAGGTAGAAGTACAGGCTGCTTTTCATTTGGAGATGAAGACCAGAGTCTGGAGGAGAGGAGAGCTGGACCTCCAGAGTGACGCTTCCACAGTCGGTGGACTCATACAAATGTTCACAAAATGTCAAAAAAACAGAATTTCACAATCCTGTTTCCATTTGGCGACTAAAATCCCACATTAATAAATTGAGTCGTTAAAATACATGCAGTGCTGTCATCTTCCTACCACTTCCTGTCGTCTTCTTTGTTGTTTCTGCCAGTAGTAACATCTGGATATTGATCACATGACTCCTGTGATCAAATATCAGAACCACTTCATCCACTTCGTTTGGCCAGAAATGTGAGTTTTGGTGAAACTAGTGAATGGAGACGCAGCTACAGATGATCTGGGTCAGCATGTCGTCTGCCGGTTCTGGTTCTGGTCCAGAACCTTTTAGACCTTCATTCTTTCTTCTGCTGATGTCAGTTTCATGGAGATGCTGGTTCAGCACCAAGGCCTGCTTTAATCACCATGGTAACGCCGTCCAGCCACCTGGATGTGAGGTCCGACCCGAGTGAACAGAGTTCTGGTCATGAAGCCGTGATGTTCAGTTCAGCTCAGAGCTGCAGGCGCCACATGCAGCTCCGACTTTAGACACAATCCGTCATGTAATTCCTGCAAAGTAACATCTGGAGCTGCGTGGAGCGGCCATGTTGGATCGGAGTTGATCCCAGTTTCCCAGTGGGAAATCTGATTTCAGTTGATTTTTACGACAGGAAGTGAAGATTTCAACTGGAATGCAGCATTAATAATCAAAATAACACAATAATCGTTAAAATAAGTTCAGTTATTAAGACTTCAGCTGTTTCCATGATCAACTAATTTATTGTGATAAACCCATAATGTGACAAAGGTCTGTGTTGAAATCTGCGCCTCAGATGATGTAAAGGAAGTCCATATTTGGTAGTTCCCTCAGCCTGGGTGATGCCAAAGTGGCTTCTGATTGGCCGATCCATCCGTCTTGATGACTCCTTCCTTTAGCTGAGACAGAACCAGAGAAACGTTTCCATCGAATATTAGTTCAATTGGTTTGATTGGGACTAGGGCTGTAGTGATACAATAATCTCATGATACGATACACGATATTCTGCCCACAATATGATACATATTGCGATATTCAGCAAACGATACAATTCAATACACTTTAGTGATTTTCTGAGAGGTTTCAGAGGGACAGAGTGATTTTGGTGACATTTTGTGACTGTTATAAAGTTGGATTGAATTGATTTAACTGAAAACTGATTAAAAGCTCCAACTACACAATACCTGGTTCTGGTTGGACACAGACTTAAAGTGGACAGCTGGACAAAATGAACCAAAGAAGTGGAGAGAAAACATGTTTCTTTTAGTTGAAACAGTCCAAACTGTAGCTGACATGCATTAGTAAAGTAAATAAAGTGAACCAAGTTCCTGCTCTGAATAGTTTGATACCTTTTTAACCTGAACATCTGAAGGAATCACTCTAAGCCTGATGACCTGGTGAAGCCAGCAGTGAGTGAACAAGGTGACAGTTGGACGTTACGATACTTAAGGATGAATATCGATTTGTTTCTAGGAAAGAAAATATCGATGTATATCGCGATATCGATATTATTATGCAGCCCTAATTGGGACAGTGCACATTGATCAACATAATTCATGGCAGTGAAAATGCGCAGTGGCTAAATTTCACAGGGCGCAACAAAATACACTTTGGCTCATTAGAGTAACAGAACATCAGAAAGCAGTGAATCTGACCAGATCCACCAACATGATGTTTGTTTGTCGGCTGAATGAGGGCGTCCACCTCTGACTGAAGCTCAGTGGCGGTTTTAGTTTCTGCTGCGTTTTAAGCTAACGGCTCTGAGCTTTGCTCCGTTTCACTGCAGTATCTGAGTCAACCTGGCAGTTCGAAGGAATCCTTTAAACGGCCATTAAAGAGAAAATGAAGCCATTAGACGACCTCACCTCCCCCGTCAGTCCCTGCAGATGTATCAGAGAAATTAGCATAAATGTATCAGGAAGGGAGAGAAGGAGGAGGATCTGCTCATTACCTGATAATGGAGGTGATGAAAGGGAAGCAGAGGAGAGGCGGATGGATGTGTGTGTTTTAAAGGGAGAGAGCGAAGGCCAGAGGGAGCAGAGAGCCGATCACAGGCAGCCGCTTCGGTTCACGCTGAAGGTTCTGGTTCTGTTCTCTGGTTCGGACCCGGTTCTCAACCAGTCAGTTCTGGTGATAGGGGAGAAGCAGCAATAAATACAAATGAAACAGAAGTTTCTACTGTTTGAATGTTAGTTTTGTTAATAACTGAATCGAGAAATTATCATAATTTTATTGATAATTATGAAACCATGTTACATTCAGGCAGGCGGCTGGTGAACACTTTTATTATTTTTAATGATTAATGATGCTGTTCTCTTTCCTTTTTTGAAGAGTTGCTAGGAAGTTTTATCAGAGTTTTGTTAGACGTTTAGTCCTTCTGTCCAATCACAGGACGGCTGCTGCTGAGGGAGAGTCGTGATTGGACAGAAGGCGGGCTAAACTAATATATTAACTAAACAAGCTAAACTAATATATTAACTAAACAAACTAAACTAATATATTAACTAAACAAACTAAACTAATATATTAACTAAACAAACTAAACTAATTTATTAACTAAACAAACTAATATATTAACTAAACAAGCTAAATTAATACATTAACTAAACAAGCTAAACTAATATATTAACTAAACAACAAACTATTAAACTAAAATAATATATATTAACTAAACAAGCTAAACTAATATATTAACTAAACAAACTAAACTAATATATTAACTAAACAAACTAAACTAATATATATAAACTAAACAAACTAA
>CM065375.1:982500-1125000 GCA_033032245.1 Poecilia picta
TGGCATCAAAAACGATTAGATAAAAAAAAACGATTAGATAAAAAAAACGATTAGATAAAAAAAACGATTAGATAAAAAAAACGATTAGATAAAAAAAACGATTAGATAAAAAAAAACGATTAGATAAAAAAAACGATTAGATTAAGCGCCATATAAGTTCAGTCCACTTACCAGAAACTAGACCAGTGGTTCTTAACCTGGGGTTGGATGAACTCCAGCGGTTCGGTGAGGTAAAGACTCACTAAAGTCGTGATGACGCCGCTTTGCCATCACTACTGCAGAGGATCACGTTACGTTGCTTAGCCAATCAGAGCTGAGGAGGAACCTGATTGGAGGAGCTTCACTCTCAGCAGGGTTTTGAACTTGTGTCTTTATTTACTTCAGCAAAGCTCACAGTTTTTACCAAACTCTGTATCTTTCTGTCTTCTTCTAAATCTGCTCGTTAGTCTCATCTTTTCCAGGTTGGTGCTGCCTCTAGTGGTGTGAGGTGGTAACACCACTAGTATAATTACATTACTAAATCAGAATACCGCAAAGTCTTTAGTATTTATTATTAATTTTTCATTCTCCTAAGAATGTAGAGCTAATTAAATGATCTAGGCCTTAAAGTGGTTCCAGTTTCTCTCGATGGTCAACCTGGTGAAACATTTTAAATACTTTGGGTCGTTCCTGGACAGTCAGATCAACTTTGCTGAAAACACTGACTAGATTTTGAAGAACTGTCCTCAGAGACTCTGCCTTTAAGAAGACTTGGTGATCTTGGGTGACCCCTATGTCTTTAATCTGGGGGAAGAGTAATATTTTATTTATCACTACAGACGGGTTCAGTGACTGAAACTGGTGGGTTCAGAACCTCAAAAAAGGTTCAAAAGCACCGAACTAGACAAAACGATTTGATAAGATTGAATGTTTTTGCTGAGATCATCTGATCCAAACGTCCCAGAATGCTTTGCAAAATGTTTTTCTGTAGGTTTCAGATCTATAACTTCAGCCATGAGAAACTCATCCACACTTTTCTCATCAATGGATTCATATTTTTAGAGAATAAAAACTAAAGTTAAACATGTAGATGTTGTTTTATGATCTATTCTCCATAAAATGCTTCAAATGTGTGACGTTTATGTTGATGAGGATTGAATAGAACTGCAAGGAAAATGAAATAATTAGTAAGCATCGTCCTCTGGGAGGGAGGAGAGGAGAGGCTCCGCCCCCAAGTCTTATCAGCAGACACCACCGACCTCCACACACACACACACACACACACACACACACCCATCAGTGATGTCACAAGGCTCATCTGGTCGCGCCTCCAAACCCAATTAAAACCCAGAGATGTGTTGCTGCCAACATCAGGAATCTAATCACGTTCCTGGAAGAGGCGCGTAATTCCTGCTTTCTGCCGGGTCCAGATAGAGCCGCAGCGGCCCGGCTGCAGCAGTCAGAACCGCGCCGCAGGTCCGGAAAGGTCGGCTCGGGTCCATGCCTGTAAATCAGAGTCTGTGCTGCAGATGGAATCACAGAATAAAGAGCAAAAGATGCAAATTAAACACGAAATTGTGGCTGAAATATTGGAATTGAAAAGCTTTTTCTTGTGATTAATATTGATTAATATTGATTAGTTTACATGTTGGCAGCTTGTTTGGGTTTTCTAGACTTTCCTTCATGTTTGATCTGCAGATTGAAAGATTTTAACTTTTTTCACCTTCACATAGTTTGATGCGTAACCATGGCAACAGTTTATGAATCAAAAATGGCAGGTGGAAGCAGCAGATCAGCATAAAAATGTTTTTACATCCTGGTGTCTTTGTGTTTCATAAAAACGATATTCAGTTTTTAATGAACATGCAGCTGAACTGAGTTGATTTGCTCTGACGTCGGTCAGCATCGGCCTGCTTTAGAGCTGTATAGTAATATCAACATCACGATATATATCGATATTTTCTTTCCTAGGAAAAAAAATCGATATTCATCCTCAAGTATCGTAACGTCCAACTGTCACCTTGTTCCCTCACTGCTGGCTTCACCAGGTCATCAGGCTTAGAGTGATTCCTTCAGATGTTCAGGTTAAAAAGGTATCAAACTATTCAGAGCAGGAACTTGGTTCACTTTATTTACTTTACTAATGCATGCAGCTACAGTTTGGACTGTTTCAACTAAAAGAAACATGTTTTCTCTCCACTTCTTTGATTCATTTTGTCCAGCTGTCCACTTTAAGTCTGTGTCCAACCAGAACCAGGTATTGTGTAGTTGGAGCTTTTAATCAGTTTTCAGTTAAATTAATTCAGTCCAACTTTATAACAGCCACAAAATGTCACCAAAATCACTCTGTCCCTCTGAAACCTTTCAGAAAATCGCAAAAGTGTATTGAATTGTATCGTTTGCTGAATATGGCAATATATATCGTATCGTGGGCAGAATATCGTGTATCGTATTGTGAGATTATTGTATCACTACAGCCCTAGTCTGCGTCGGTCTGAAGGTTTTAGATCCAACCTGATGTGGCAACGTCGTCGTTACACCAGAATTATTCTTTGTTGGTTTCATCGTCCGTCTTTCCTGAACCAGTTTTTAAATGACGTCAGTCGGCGTCAGTCCTCCTCTTTTAAACAGCTTTGACCCAAAATGTATTTAGCTTGAGGAGTGTGTGGTTTACTTTTAACCATTTGACGAACCAGATGAATGTTTTCAGTCTGTTGTGAGAGGAACCTGTCAGGTCGGTTTTGGTGTGAAGACGTTGTGAGGCGGATTCTCAGCGCTAAAGGTGGTCAGTTCATGACCTGGTCAGGAATGCGCTCAGCCTTTGGTGCAGAGCCACTGGGAGTTTGGAAACTCGACTCCTCCAGTAGAAAGCCTGTCAATCAGCCTGCTGCTGGCCTGAGGTCCAGCACACCGACCCAGAGAGGCTCCTGCGTCGGCCTTCCTGCTGTCTGGGCGTGTTGGTGGGAGGGGGTGCTGGGGCTTTGCTCCGTCTTGCTGAGATGGGAGCAAACACAGTTGACAGCTTCCTTCCTCGCAGTAAACACTGCAGCGCCACTTAGACATGGGTCAGGGCCCAGAACAGCAGAACGCTGGATCCCAGCGCTCTGTCTCAACTGGTAACGCTTTCCAGCCCTTTGTCACGCAGCCAGACATGCGACCTGTTGGGCCGCATTACCTTCCACCTCTCACAGGCCCAGCGCTCTGCAACATCAGATCATCTGTGGGACGGCGGAGCTGCTCCTCACAAGCTGACCCAGAGAAACCACAAGATCTGGAGCCATGTTACCCCAACAGTCTGAAAACTTTACTAGTTAACCCAGAGAAACCACAAGATCTGGAGCCATGTTACCCCAACAGTCTGAAAGCTTTACTAGTTAACCCAGAGAAACCACAAGATCTGGAGCCATGTTACCCCAACAGTCTGAAAGCTTTACTAGTTAACCCAGAGAAACCACAAGATCTGGAGCCATGTTACCCCAACAGTCTGAAAGCTTTACTAGTTAACCCAGAGAAACCACAAGATCTGGAGCCATGTTACCCCAACAGTCTGAAAACTTTACTAGTTAACCCAGAGAAACCACCAGATCTGGAGCCATGTTACCCCAACAGTCTGAAAGCTTTACTAGTTAACCCAGAGAAACCACAAGATCTGGAGCCATGTTACCCCAACAGTCTGAAAGCTTTACTAGTTAACCCAGAGAAACCACAAGATCTGGAGCCATGTTACCCCAACAGTCTGAAAACTTTACTAGTTAACCCAGAGAAACCACAAGATCTGGAGCCATGTTACCCCAACAGTCTGAAAACTTTACTAGTTAACCCAGAGAAACCACAAGATCTGGAGCCATGTTACCCCAACAGTCTGAAAACTTCACCTCTGGCACCGACTGGGCAGGAAACCGTCAGATTCAGCAGTTTAAAGCAGATTGAAGAGCTGAATCGCCCTCTCCAAGATGGCGGCAGGAACGTCATGCAAGATTCAAAATAACATTTCAGGAATAACTTCATGACTTTGATTTAATGAAAGTTAAAGTTCAGGCTGTTTAAAGGTGGAGCGGCCTGACACGCCGGCCCTTTAAGGAGGAAGACGATGGCTGACCTTCATCTCTCCTCCAGGTGACTAATGTTATAGAAAATGTTCAATAAAACATAAAGTACTCAACTTTCTATAATAAACAGAAGCAAATCTGTTAAACTTGGCTGAAAACAAACATTTTGAAAGGAAGTGAATTTAGTTTTTCTGCTGAGAATAAATGAGAAGTAGACGATGAAGAACATCCTCTCCTCCTTTCTTTAGTTTTACATTCAGCTGCTGAGCGTTTATCACATTTATTTACTGTTTGAACTGTTATGAACATTTTTAGAGGATTGCATCTCCCTTTCTGTGGCTCTAATATATAAAAGTGTTTCATATATCCGACTAAATATCCTAATATATACAATATTTTGAATATATTTGGTCTGTTTATTTTGATGTTTCAAAATAACATTTCGCGGGTTGATGATGAACCAAACTCCTGCCACAGGTTTCTGCCTCAGTACTGAAGGTCTGACCTCTGACCCCAGTCAGGTCTGACCCGGTTTTACCTGTGGACATCGGAGCCGATCCACCAGCCGCCTGGTTCTCTATGTTCTGATCCGGGAAATTAATTGCTTTGCTTTCATCCCCACTTTTAGAACAATGCTGGTTTATTTATGCTGAATATTATGTCAATTAATTATCAGTGAATTTGTCGGTAAGATTTGTCTTGTATGTTTGTGTAATTGTGTGTGTATAAGTGTGTATAATTGAGTGATGGGGATTGGGCCGCCGGTTCTAGATGCAGTTTTCTCGTCCTAATTGAAGTTGGTCTTTTGAAGTAATTAAGATAAGAGTGTGGAGACAAAATAATTGGTATGATGCGACAGTAATTAAGCCGTGCTGTTTCCTCCCTCCCACACTGACTACAGCAGAGCCTTTCTTCATAAACAATGCAGCTTTTGGTCTTCTGGCCTTTGGACCGACTGACCGACCGACGGCTGACCGACAGAAACAGAAACACCGGATGTCATCCCACATCTGGAGTCTTTGATTTCTTCATCCTCAGCATTTTGATGGTGAACTGTTTGGTCTCAGGTTGTCCCTCCAGGTCCAGATGTGTGTGTGTGTGTGTGTGTGTGTGTGTGTTGAATTCTCCACATGCAGCAAACGTTTTCCCCGTAAAGCCCTCGGCTCACAAAACACACTTTAAGTTAATGGCAACTCCTCTTAACTTCAGCAACATGCAATTTACATCATTCACAGGAAGCTGGCACACACACACACACACATACACACAGACACAACACACACACACATACACACAGACACACACAACACACACACACACACACACACACAACACACACCACACACACACACACACACACAACCACACACACAACACACAACAACCACACACACACACACACACACACACACACAACACACACACAGACACACAACACAGCACACAACCACACAACCAACACACACACACACACAAAACACACAACACCACAACACACACACACACAAATCATCACCAGCACACAGCAGACACACACACACACACACAAAAACACACACAACACACAGACACACACACACCACCACACCACACACACACCACAAACACACACAACAACAATAACTGCAGGATTAAAACACAGAAATAGGGCAAAATGGGAAAAGCAACAGCTTAAATAGTGGACCTGTGTGTGTGTGTGTGTGTGTGTGTGTGGTGTGTGTGTGTGTGTGTGTGTGTGTGTGTGTGTGTGTGTGTGTGTGTGTGAGAATTTGTACACACACTTGATTTTAGTTTTGGCAAAACGACAGGCAGCTTAATCCTCCCCTCCATCCCTCACTGAGCTTGGCCACAACTAAAACAGGTAATATACACCGACTCCTGCTGAACACACACACACTGCGCAGTGTGTGTGTGTGTGTGGTGTGTGTGTGTGGTGTGTGTGTGTGTGTGTGTGTGTGTGTTGTTGGGCGTTCACAGCTATTTTGGAGAAGGATTCTTTGGCTGAAACAGGGAAGATCTGACTGGTGCAGGTGCCACCAACAGTCTTGGTTGTTGTCCAAGTTGGTGGCAGGCTGCTCATCTCCTGAGTCTCTGAAGTGTGTGTGTGTGTGTGTGTGTGGTGTGTGTGTGTGTGTGTGTGTGTGTGTGTGTGACCTAGCTGTGGTTAAAAACAGGAGTTGTAAGTAGAGTTAATAAAGGCTTCTGGAGCAGCGTCTTCCTCTGGTGGTTTGACCCCCTCCCCTTTTCTTCTTCCTTATTTTCTGCATGTGTGTGTTTCAGTTTGTGTGTGTGTGTGTGTGTGTGTGTGTGTGTGTGTGTGTGTGTGTGTCTGTGTGTGTGTGTGTGTGTGTGTGTGTGTGTGTGTGTGTGTGTGTGTGTGTGTGTGTGTGTGTGTGTGTGTGTGTGTGTGTGTGTGCAGACACTAGACATGCACCTGATCACCGGTTTGGAGCCACAGCGTTTCTCTTTCTCAGTGTCTGATTTTGTTTGCATATTTTAAGCCATTTGTGCTGAAATATTATTTCATAAAAGAGAAAATATTCTGAAACATAAAACAAGTTTATTATCTAATTTATGTTTAGAGAAATAAAATAATTTGTTTTTGTTTATTAATCTATTTTTATTGACCAACAAATTTACTTTCACAAGTGGAGCGTTGTAGCAAAATGTTGGTAAATTTCCTAATTTGACATTCGTGCCATTGATAGAAGAAAGAGCAGCGGATGTTGGACCCGATCTGAACAGTGTGGCAGATGATTAGCTTCTGTTTTTAAACATCGCTCTGTTAATCTGACCATAATCTGATCATAAATTGATCATAATCTGATCAGTGGATCTGTAGTTTGTGATGAAATCTTCAACACTCGCACGTTGCTCTTTTCATGCTATTTGATGCTACATTTAGTTATTTTTCTACTTTGTGCTTTTTATTCAGACTATTGGCAGCCAAGCAGCCCACAGCATGATGCTGCCACTGCCCTGCTGCTGGTGAGAAGCAGGATCTTTGCTGATGTTCATGTTTTACTTTTAAACTTTACATCATTGTAGTTTTGTTTTGCTCAAGCTGCAGCACAAAGTAACAATCAAAACTAGATTAAGGGACTCTGTGACCTTTGACCTGACATGACTCTAACTCCCAGGCTCCTGAGGCTTCAGTGGCCCTTCTTACTAAATAAACGTTTAGATTCGTCCAAACTGAAGGAAAAACATCATTTATTTTTGTTTCTAAATATCATTTCTCTCCCATGTCGTCTAGTCGTTCCTCCCTGGAAAGAGGAATCATCTAATGAATCTGGGTTCTGCTGGACCTTCCCCTCCCTCTGGGTTCTGTTTGGATATTTGGGTCCGATGGAGGAAAACCCGGTAAATCTGGGCTTCCTGCAGCTCCAGCAGAAGATCCTCCTTCCCTTTGTTGCTCAGACTTGGACGGTTCGGATCGGGCAGACAGCCAAGCTGCAATCCGTGCTCCTCCTGACTTCATCTGAAATTAGAAATGAGAAGTCGGCTCTCTGGAGAGGATGAGCGCCACTTTCACACGGCGCCGCATGCATGCAGGAGAGCATGAAGTGACAATGTCAAAATATCAACACCTCTTTTTTTGTACTTCTGGGTCCCGGCGTGCAGGGAATGAAGAAGTAACAGCACTAGTTAATTCCCCTCTCTGAAAGGTGTGACATGTTTAAATGTAATGACTTGGCTTGCTGAACTGAAACCAAACACTGCTTTAAACCACAGAGGTGTCGTGGATGGGAGCCGAGAAAGAAAAGGCGCACGGAGGCAAAGGTTTCTTATCCAAATTAATACAGAGCCTCGCTTTTCATCAAAGCCTTTATTGAGTAATATAGACTCACAATGGCTCTTTCAACATTCTCTTGGCAAAAGGCTGCAGCAGATTCATGTCCTCTTTTTTCTCCACACCAAACATTTTCCTTATTCTGCGCTCCTATCTGGGAGCGGGTTCCTGCTATTCATCTATTCCCCTCGCATCTCGCCTTTCTGGAGCATCTTTTCACCCACAGCCTCCCTCTCCTCTGCCTCCCCTGGTCACCGGGGAGCTCATTCTTAGTCGCACAAAAAACGTCCGTCACGGATTGCCTTCCTCCCGTCTGCCTGTGAATTAGCTGTGTGATTACACTGAGCTAGTGGGGTAAAGCCCGCGCCCGGATTAGGGGCCCACGGCGGTGCTGCAGGACAGGTCAGATCGCAGGAGCAGTGACGGCACACGGCTGAACTGGCAAAGAGCGAGAGGGCCGGGAGTCCAGAGATCGGCAGGCATTGCACGTTTTTTCATTCTGGGCCATGGGGGCTAAATTATGTAAGGGAAAGTTCCTGCCAGATGGAGCCGCAGTCAGGAACAACAGAAGACGGATTCCCATGAAATTGCAACGAATTTTTAGTCTGACGGCCGAGGAGGGGGGGAGTGACGTAGTTAGATGGACATCAGACTTCTGTGCATCCGGTCGATTACGTCATTTGTGAATCAAATGTCAACGGACACCAGAAACAGGATTCATGAAATCAACAATTCCGGTCCTGGTCAACGGTCCTGATGTGACGTCAGGTTGATGGACATCAGGACGTCTGAGTCTCCGGTCCTGATGTGACGTCAGGTTGATGGACATCAGGACGTCTGAGTCTCCGTCAGCAGCTCCGATCAGGACCAGGATGTCGGGTCTTCATCACACTCTGCAGTGAAACCTGCAGATCTCAGCCTGAAGTTCAGAATCACATCGTCTGCAAACTGCACAACGTTTCCTCCCGTGTTAAACCTCTTTGTCTTTTGTTGCTAATTGCCAAACTGTTCTGACAGCAACGCTCTTGCACAATAAGATTAATGGCTGGATTTGCTTCAAAGTTACGTCACTCCATTGTTTACGGAGTGACTGCAGACAAGGCCGCTTTTCTTCAGCTCCGTCTGTGAGAACGAGACCAACCAGCTCTGTCTTCACTTGCTCAGAATCGTTTCTAATGTGTGTGAAGCCATAAATTAAGATGACAAATGAAGTGTTGTGCTGTGTGTGTGAGCCAACCCCAACACGGGCGCCGACATCCAGGAAACGTGGTAGAAAACAAACCTGGCTCTGGGTTCTGCTTGTAAAGGCCCAAACCGACCCGTGGGAGCGAGCGAAGGATGAGATGAAGCAGAGGAGGGATGGAGGGATGGAGGGATGGATGGAGGGAGGAACGGTTACAAAGCCACAGCCACAAAATCGTCCCTTTAACATCAAGGGCAGCGGCGATTATGAGCTTTGCTCTGCTCCGGCGGCGCAGTTAGTCTGCGTAGAAGTACAATAAAGATAGCGAATTATGACTGAGATGTATTTCTCCCGCTGAGGACGGGTGTGAAAGCTTCCTTCATTACCTTACGCAATTTGATTTTTGTGAAATCTAAGCAGAATTTTTAATGGCATGCCACACTGCTCAGTAACTCCTGTGATAAGAGGCGGGAGAAAGGAGCGCAACGGCCTGTGTAAATCTGTGACTGAGGACAGGCTGGTTATCGCCGCCCCAGCCTCCATCCTTCCCTCGCTCTCTGCGCTCATCCCTCACTTCCTCCCGTTTCCTGCTCTCTTTGTCTACGTTTAGGACGCTCACCTCTTCCTCCTCTGGCGTCTCGTAGCAACACGCTCCCAAGCGCCGATCGATCGTCTGCGCCTTTGCTCCAGCACATATGAATCCATTTTTATCTCGTCTGAAGCGTTTCCGCCTCTTGTTGTCCTTTTTAATAAAAGCAGATAAAGCCGGGCTTCATTAAAAAGGTCAGCGTTTGTTTATGTTGCTGTGGAGGAGCCGGAGGTTTGCAGAAAGACCTTGGATGTATATCAGCGTCCATCAGGAGGGGACCTTTCATTGCACTCCTATACTAATAATGTTAAAACACACACACACACACACACACACACACACAGGGCCGAGATAAGGCTCGCCTTTAAAAGCGGATGCATTATTTAACACAGCAGCTAATGGCCCAGATTGTCCTGTAACAATTGAATAACATCGGCTGATAACGCTGAGCCTTTGCTCTGCACCTTTTAAAGGACGGCCCTGTGAAGGCGCAGATAGCGCCGCTGCACCAAAGAAGAATGAGAGCCAGTAGCTCCATCATAAAATAAGATCAGTGCCAGAGGTCCGGACCTGAGCAGGAGAGAAACGGGCAGCGTAAACGGGGAGCGCGGCACAAATCAATAACCTGCTGGTCAGTATTAATCTGGCATCAATAAAGCTGGATCTTTTACTTTTCATGGTAATGGCTCCAGTCGGCTCCTAAAGTGCCTCTCAAGTGCTTAAAGGGATCCTGATAGCATCTTATCAGGCAGACGGGCCAGCAGAGGCAGGGAGGACCCGGCCGGGTCCAGGTCCGGTTTCATCCTGGTTCCGTCTGGAGAACCTGGTTGTCGGCCTTCAGCCACACAGCCAAACGCTTCCTCTGTAAACGGAGGTCACGACCTCTGATGGTGTCACCGTCGTGTCGTCTTCATCAGATCCAACGTCCTGGAAAAGTCTGCAAACATTCTGAACAAATATCTGCCTTCAGTGTTGACTTATCCATTATCCGTCCAACGTTGGGCGGCCAGAAGCTGAAGCTACACTGACCCTGAATCATAAACATTAGCTTGGCTAAAGCTAATGCTAACACACTTACTTCAGTCGCTTGCAAGACTAAATCCTCCAGAACTAAATGAGTCTTTTCTAATATCCCTGTTTGGCTTTTGATGCTGTGAGTTTCTATGGAGGAAATGGAACCGTTACAGAAACACTTCAAAATAAGAGCATGATTTAAACTTTGAACTCCTGGAGAAATCTGAACAGTTCAGAACCAAAACTTCAACAAAATGTCGAAATTTATTCACCTGAAAGTCGAGAAAACAGCCGAATAAATAAATGACGCTTTAAGGAGAATTTATTTAGAAGAAGCTAAAGGTTTTCAAAGCTAGCAAAAGTGCTAAATGAAAAATTAGCTTCCCTGTTAGCATGCTAATGGATTAGCTGAAGCCTGCTCACATTATCAGTTTATTAGTCCTTTGTCAGCAGAGAAACTAAATATATGGTGCAAATTAATCTGAGAATATTAACATACATTAATATACAACAATAGAAATTCAGCTCATTTATTAGAAAATTAGTGATTAGATGATGATAAAATAATGACAAACATTTTTATCAAACTAATGGAATTGAATCAGTTTGAACAGATTTCAAAGGTAAAACCAAAACTTCTGATTGTCAGAAATTATTCCTGCAATTTAAACGTCTGTCATTAAATCTGATATTTTCAGTTCAGACGGTTGACCTATAATAATCAATGGAGTGAACAGATTCCATCTCAAATCTCTGCTTTAATCGGCCTTTAATAGACGGTTTTTAGCGTCTTCCTGTAGAATCCGTCTACAGACAGAAGTCAGTTTTGTCTGCTTGGACTAGACCGTGTTGGATTTACTGCCGCCGTGTTTCTGCTCCCCACAAACAAACTGAGCGACCGGTGGGACGTGAGGTCCTCCCAGCAGGGAGTCTGAAGGGAAGCGCCACAAATACTGGTGCTGTGTGTGTGTGTGTGTGTGTGTGTGTGTGTGTGTGTGTGTGTGTGTGTGTGTGTGTGTGTGTGTGTGTGTGTTGGCAGCCTGCCCTGCTCACTGATCCTGTTGGATGCCGTCCATTGGGCCTCTTCCTCTCAACTCCCCCGTTCTTGTTCCTCTTCGTCTCTCTTTATTCTGACTTTGTTCCAGCGTCGCTTCGCTCTGCGAGTTAAACCTCGACTGGCGGACGGAGAAACTCACCTGGTCCAAACGCCGCCGGTCCGTTTGGTTCCGGTTTGACTCTGTCGGTATTTAGCTGTTAAACATTCATAGAGACGATAATGAAACTCAAGCATTTCCGTTTCCTGCAGGTTTCAGACGTCCATGTTGAGCATGGAGTACCCAGAGAGAAGCGGCTCAGAGCAGACAGAATTTAAATCCAGCCCAGTAATTTACACAGTCCAGTCACATTAATGTGACCATCTGTCAAAAGCCAGAATAACCACCTTTCGCAGAGCGAACTGCTACGAGACGTGCAGGAAGAGAGTCACTTAGGTCCCTGAAGGTCTTCTCTGGGATGTTGAGCCATGCCGACTCTAATGCCGTGGCCAGCTGCGCTAGATTACGCGGTTGAGGATCCATGGCGCGAACAACTCGATCGAGATGGTCCCACAGATGCTCGATTGGGTTTAAGTCAGGTGAGTTTGCTGGCCAGGGGAGGACGGTAAACTCATCCTGGTGCTCTTCGAACCACGCACGTACACTGGCAGCTGTATGGCACCTCGCATTGTCCTGCTGGAAGATGCCATCATCCTGAGGAAAAACAATGCGCATGTAGGGGTGGACATGGTCCGCAAGGACAGATGCGTACTTGTATTGATCCATCGTGCCTTCCACAATAATCAGTGAACCCAGAGAATGCCAGGAAAACATTCCCCAGACCATAATGCTCCCGCCTCCAGCTTGGACCGTTCCTGCAATGGTTGCAGGGTGGTTCCTTTCAGAGGTTTCACGCCTTATACGCCAACGTCCATCTGTCCGATGGAGCAAAAACGCGATTCATCTGAAAACGCTACCTGTCGCCACTCAGTGGACGTCCAGCTGCTGTACTGGCGTGCAAATTCTAGCCTTCGTCGTCGATGAACACCAGTCAGCATAGGTGCACGAACCAGGCGTCCGCTTCGGAGGCCCAGACGCAGCAATGTTCGCTGAATAGTGGTTTGGGAGACACTTGTGGTAGCCCCTTGGTTCATTTTAGTGGTCAGTTGCTCAACGGTAGCCCGTCTATCTGCCCGAACGCATCTCCGCAACCGTCGTTCGCCTCTGTCATCTATGGCCCGTGGTGCACCACATTTGCCACGTCGTTGATTTTGGACAGTCCCATTTTGCCATGCACGGTACACTTTTACCACGGCGGCACGCGAACAGTTCACAAACTCAGCCGTTTCGGAAATGCTTCCACCCTTGGCCCGAAAGCCAATGATCATGCCCTTTTGGACGTCGGATAAATCGCTTCGTTTCTGCATTACGCCGACGATTGAAATGTTTTCCGAAGCCCACACACACCCTTTATATACGCTCAACTGCACTGTGCTGCCACCTGCCTTCTGTGATTGGTTATTTAACTCTGAAGTGGAAAGTACGTGGTGGTCACATTAATGTGACTGGACTGTGTATTTCATTTTAATAGAAAAATAAGAATCATTTTTCCTGTTTTATCCATTAAACTCTAACATTCATAATACTTCCTGCTGATTTTCATGCTGTGAGAAAAACTGAAACAATAGTTTTTGGTATTTAACCCAACAACATTCCTGGAGGATGATCTGAAATGTCCCCAAAAAGCTGAATATTCATTAAAATGCTGCAGATCTTTATGTCTGTAAAACTGTTTGAGATTATCCAATATCTGCACCAATAGAGCTGATTATCCCATTAAGCTGAACTGCTGCTATAAATAGAGTTTTAATGCTGATGTAGATGGAGTGTTTCTGGCCATGTGTTTTTTCTCCTGCTCCTGAATATTCTACACTAATACCATTCTCCAAGTGTCAGAATGGAGAGCATAAAAAGCTTTCTGATTTTATTTTTCACCTCCAGAGGAAAGGAGTCCAGGAGAGGCTTTCTTTTCTTCCTCCCTCCTCTCTCTATCCCCGCTTCACTCCTTCCCGTTTTATTCATATTCAACAGTCAATCATTTCTCTGGGAAAAAAGAGAGAGAGAGGGGAGAGGGGAAGCAGGGAGAAATCCGGAGATTGCAGATGGAAGTGTTATTTTTTCTTCATGTTCTTATCCTTCTGCATTTGAACTGGCGATGTGGAAAAGCGCTGGAAGCTCCGCTTTACATAGCAGCTTCCCTCTCATCAAAAGCCGCCAATCGGCCCTAAATCAGCATGCAAAATGCCACTCAACCCTGTAGCCTTTATTAAAGTTTGCAGGGACTCAATTTGAGATAGCGATCGTTCCTATTAAAAAGCCAAATGTAAGATAGTTTTTTTATATAAATCTCAGGGTGGAATGGAATTGTTAATCAGCAGAGGCTAGATGTGATTCCTCTGTCACAATCCTGCCCAGGGCTCAGCGGCACACCAGCTTTACCGTAACTCGGGCTTAGCGGTCGCCACGGAGACGGGGGAGGGGGGGGGGGGGGGGGGGGGGGGGGCTCGGCTGTGTGTGTGAGGGTGACGGGGTTCGGCTTGGCCCGGTGCCCCCCTCCCCCCCCCCTCCCCCCACCCCGCCCTGATGAGAGCGGCGCCGATAACGAGCCGCGTTGCAGGAGAAAAACTTTCACCTCCTCACATCAAGCAGCCGGGAAGTTTGTTGTGGTTGGCCCCCGCTGGCCCCCGCCCCCCAGCTTCAGCCACACAGACCCAGCAGGAACACAGCCGGCCTGCTGCAGCCTCCGGGTTGCGCCACGGAATAATTACCGTTCTCTCTTTTTATGCCGATGAACGTCTGAAAAGTGCGTCATGCTCCTCTGCTCTGACTCCCTCAGTCTTGTTGGTGTTTCGTCTTTGTCAGTCGTCTCGGTAAACATCAGTTTTCTGTCTAGCATTTGATCTTCAGTTGGATTTAGGTCTGTACTTGGACTAGGACATTCTGACTTGCGATGTGAATTTTTTTATCGTCATCTGTAGCGTCGTTAACTTGGTGAATATGAATGTTATATACACAGATAAAAGCTTCTAAATTCAGTTTTAATTTTGGTATTTTGATGCTTTGTGTAATATTTCATCAAACTTTTTATTTTAGCACAAAGAAATCATATTAATGATTCATTTTTACATATAATATTTAAACTGCAGCCGGCTGCTGCTTTGTTTAATTGTTTTATTTCTTTATTTTCCCTGCTAACCTTACAGTCTGTCTGATCCCCTCACCTGATTGGCCGCAAGGCTACCAATCAAAGCAGAGTCTGCCGTGAGCTGGGCGGAGCCTCTGAGAGTGAGAGCTGAGCAGAAAAACTGTTTTATTTTTATAGGGTTGCAACAAAAATAATAATTTCTATTTAGTCTCACATTCAGATCGATCCATTAAACATGAATAATTATTCAGACGTTTCTAAGGAAACCCAGCAGAGCTTTGAGTCGTGGACCTGCAGCATCGATCCGACGGCCGCCTGCGTTCTCGTTAACTTCTCAGCAATCCCTCGGATCCATCAGGCCTGGAGCGGCAGGAAGAACTCAACCGGAGGAAACTCCAGCGTCGGTTCGGTTTGGAAGCTGGACCTCTGCTTGTTTTCTGAAATCAGAACTTTTGCTTGAAGTCGGTTATTGGATGGATGACCGGCCGGCCGGCGGTTGTCCTGTTGGTATCTGAAGCTAAATGGTTGATTTAGCTTCATACTAGGGCTGCAGTGATACAATAATCTCACGATACGACACACGATATTCTGCCCACGATACGATATATATTGCGATATTCAGCAAACGATACAATTCAATACACTTTTGCGATTTTCTGAAAGGTTTCAGAGGGACAGAGTGATTTTGGTGACATTTTGTGACTGTTATAAAGTTGGACTGAATTAATTTAACTGAAAACTGATTAAAAGCTCCAACTACACAATACCTGGTTCTGGTTGGACACAGACTTAAAGTGGACAGCTGGACAAAATGAACCAAAGAAGTGGAGAGAAAACATGTTTCTTTTAGTTGAAACAGTCCAAACTGTAGCTGACATGCATTAGTAAAGTAAATAAAGTGAACCAAGTTCCTGCTCTGAATAGTTTGATACCTTTTTAACCTGAACATCTGAAGGAATCACTCTAAGCCTGATGACCTGGTGAAGCCAGCAGTGAGTGAACAAGGTGACAGTTGGACGTTACGATACTTAAGGATGAATATCGATATTTTTCTAGGAAAGAAAATATCGATATATATCGCGATATCGATGTTATTATACAGCCCTAGTTCAGATGGGGGGGAATTAACTCCTAAAATGCTGAGCAGGGTTCTCATGCCCTCCCTCATGCCTCCAGATCCTCTTCTGGACGTGATGCATCCAGATGAAGTCCACATCTGTGGTGCATTTGCAGTCTGAATTTTCCGTCTCGGTAAGTGGACGTGATTTTACCGGAGGACGGCTTGAAACGCGACACCAGAGACCCGGCGATAACGGCGGCGGCTCGTCGGAGACGTCCGGTTCTCGTGGAGACCTGGTCGTGGTCCACGCCTGACCGCCGGAGCTTCGTCACAGTGTCGGGTCAGCAGTGAGCTGGAGAGCTAAGAGTGTTTGTGATGATGCACATTCCCTGCCTTTGTCTCCGTCTGCGGTTGGATTAGCAGCTCCACCCTGGCAGAGAGTCAGGAGCCGTCCTCGCTCTGATGATGTCACAAAGCTCTTAGCTGATGGTTATCTGCCGGTTTGGCTGAGGCCGCCGGCTTGTGGTGTTGTTAGCAGGCTTGTGGTGCACGCGCTGGTGATTGCATTCACTGCGCTGCCATGGGGCGCATTATCCAGAGGGCTGATGGGAGAGATTGGGAGACGAAACCTGGGCCGTCTCCTGTGGAGCCAAACCATTTGGCAAAGGTGGAAATGGAGCTGAACTTTCTGGGTCTGTTCAGATCCTGGAGAACGGGAAGCAAATCCTGCTGGAGCTTCTTCACACCATTCCTCCTTTGGTCCTCAGCTCTGCCTTTGTCTCTATGTTGAAATCATAGCAGCTGTGCTTAGTTTTATAATTTCATCTTTCATTATTGAATGACTAAGCCAAATAACCACATGGAAGTTCAGGTCCGTCATTTAGCAGTCGTGTAAAATGTTTCCAGCTGCAATAAAGAATGCATCAGTTTTTAAACATTTCTATCCAATGTTTAGATTTCAAAGTCCAACTTCTACATTTTCAGTTTAAGTATAGAAATTAATTTTTCAGTCAAAGCAACACTTTGTCTCAGGACGTTCCCCGGTTCTACTGGACCCAGAACATCCGCTCCACCTCCAGCTGCTGTGAGTCCAACCAGCTGTTCCCCTCCTGGCCTGTGGCGGCGCTGCACCAACAACCACTGAAGACACTGAGAGCAACTTCCTGCTTCACCAGATGGAAACAAGATGGAGGATTTTAGAGGATTTCTCTCTTTAGGCTAATGACCAGGAGCCATTTCTGCTGCTAGCACTAGGCTAGCATGTTAGCTTTGGTTGGATTTACCCAGAATGCCCTGCGCTGTGGTCCACTTCCTGCTTCTGGAGCGTCTCTGGTCCGCTTGGCGTTCACATTCAAACCAAACCCAGACCGAGATCTGGAGGACCAGAGGTCAGAGGTCGATTAGTGTTCACACCTCACCAACCGAACCGGACTTTGACTGGGCCGACGGACCGGATTCGGGTTGAAGCGGACCAAACATGGCTGGTTTGCATGCATCCAATGATACAGCTTTGTGATTGGCTGATCTGCTGTTCCTGCTAACGAGCAGTTACCCCTGAAGAACCTCATCAACGCGACGGTTTCCTGCGCCTAAAGCCGCAGAGATGGCGGAGGGCGGACGTCTCTGGTCGTCTTCCTGAGCAGATGAGCTACAGGAAGACGGCGGGTTCCTCCCCTCGCTCCCCTCCGTATGATATGTTTACCTGTTTAGGATGCGGCGGTGGCGGCGCCGCGCTCCCTTCACGTCCCCCAGGATGCTCAGCAGTAAATGGCGGTATTATTTGTCAGCTCTGGCAGTGTCTTGAGGCTGCTTCAGAGAGATACAAGGAGGCAACTGATAAGGAGAGCATCAGAAGGGCAGTTAATTGCCTCCAGTCTCCGGGAGCTGGGGAATATTTAAAATCTATGGGATTAAAGACAGATTAAAAACTGCAGAAGCAGTGGGCCCAATGGCGCTTAAAGATTGCAATCAGCAAGGGTAATGGTGGAGAGGAAGGAGGGAGAGAAGAGAGGGAGAGAGGGGAGGGAGGGAGTGAAAAATGAACGAATGCTGCGGCAGAAGGAGGTGGGAAAAAAATGACAGATAGGAAATTCAGATCCGCTGCTAATGCCCAGGGTTCCATCTTGTAAGCACGATTCATCTACGTGTAAATCGTTTTCTTCCTGCGTCTTTTCTTCTCCTCCGCTGCTTTGCCAGCGTAGCCGCCGCCGCCTCTCTGGCGCTTTGCTAGGCCTCTTATCAGCCCATCTGTGAATTAAAAGCGCTGCTCCCTGTGAGGATTAAGGGGCTGATTGAAGACGGCACGAAAACTAACTAATAAGTGGAAAATGTCAGGAGGGCACTCTGTGGAGACGGTGCACTTTTCTAATAAAGCTGACGAACAGAGAGCAGCCGCTGAGTAAGGAGGGAGCGGAAAGTCAAACCCAGAACTCGTGTGGTTCTGACTGACAACCATCAGGAGAAACAGCCAGTGGCAGCAACTTCTGCCCTAATCTGGACCCCCACCCCCCTGCAGGATTATTAGCAGCACAGCTCCACGTTAGCGATAGCTGCAGTGCTATCATTAGCGATATTAATGACATCAGGAGCTTATCAGGGATCTGAAGGCATCACAAATTGCAGAAGAAAGAGAAACACGGGCCACATGCGCTGATATGTCTCTGTTTGGGTTAAAGAGGACAAGATGTGCCCAATCCTGGATTGTTTCCCCACCTTATCAGAAGCCCACTCACTTAATCCTGTTAATTACTACATGAGATACTTAAGGTATCGTCGCCACAATCAGCCGTTCTTCGCTTTGCATATCAGCAAAAAATCTGTGGCGTTTTTTCCCCTTCATAATCCATTTTTATTCGTCTTCCTCCTCTCTCCCACACTTCCTCTCCTCTCTGTCTGCAGTCTTTCATTGAAAGATTAGCCTTATAAATTATGCATTGGTGGGTAGTGGGGTAATCCGAGGCAGAGATGGAATCGGCCGAGTGTTGAAGGGGCATCGGAGGCAGCGCCACCATCATAAATATGAAACAGATGTTGGGTGACATTTTGAAAACGTGAATCCAATCCGCTCCTCTGCTGCGTCTGGTGTTTTCATACGCAGAGAGGAACCTGACCTCCTCCTCTCCCTCGGCCTCCCTTACTCACCGTTTCTCTCCACTTCCCTCCTTTTTCTCCGTAATCCTGTGGAACCAGTGATTCATAGATTATATTCTCCCTTTATGCAGCATGTGTCCTACTGCAGCCAGGAAAAGCCTCCAAATGCCACTTCCATCTGAAATGGCATCTAATCTGCCCTGATTAAAGTCTATTTTAAATTCTGTGGGTTGGAGAAATTAAACGATGCTTTAAGGAAGTGTTGGCAGGCCGACTGTGAGGTTATGTAAATGTGAGATGCTTCAGATATGGAGAGATGTCCCGATTGCTCATTCAGAGGAGAACAAAGCTGCGCCGATGCTTGGTGGTGCCGTAAAGCGTCGCGCGGCGCTGCGATTGTTCTGCGGCTGGCAGCGGCCCGGCGGACTCTGCGCCGGTGTCTTTTCATGGCAGAGCCGCCGCCGCCGTCTCATCGTCCCGCTCATCCCGCTTTGTCTCGTCTGCTCTCCACTCCTCGCCTCTATTCTGCCGCTCCGCACACACGATCCTGTTGTTGTGCTGCATTGTGGGTTTTGTTTGGTGCTAGAAGACCGAGATAATGGCGTTTGGAACAGCTCTCAAGCCTTTTGTTTGCGTCTTTCTCATCTTGCATTTGTCTTTCTTGCTTAGGCTGGAAGAAAGAATAAAACCCAAAGGATTCGAAGGGTTTTATCAGGCTGGAGATCAAGGTTGGGCCACAATTATGTGCATTTTGGAACCATTAAATTGACTTTTGACTGATTGTCTCCAGCTTCACATCTTCCTGTTTAAATCTTTTAATGATTTATCTCAGCTGGTTTCCATGCGGGGTGGTTGATAAACCAGTTTAATGTCGTCATGGACGGAGAGACAACCTGGAACTAAAGCAGAGGCTTTAGGGACCCAACGTCACGGTGGTGGTGGCAGAGTCATGCTGCGGGATTTGGGGATTTTTCTTGGTCATTGGGAGGAATTTAAATCCTGTTTCTGTTTCTCTACGTTTATTTTTCTTTGACTTGTGTGGAAAATGTTAGATTGACAGAGACATGAAATAATCCACAGCATTTATAACGCAGAACAAACCTCAGAAATAAGCTGATAAATGTTGATGCCCGGACCATCATACCTCCCTCTCCGTGTCCTACACAGTAAAAATGCCAGTGTTGAATTAACACCCAAAAGTGTCTATAAGTGTCCAAGTCAGCTGGTGTTAAATTCAACACTACAGAGTCACATTAACATTACAACGGTGCTGGTGTTAAAATATGTTAAAAGTAACACCAGTGTGGTGTTGACCACAAAACATAATGTGGTGTTAAAAAAGTAACTAATTGACCCACAAGGTGTCAATATCAATTAAATCCAGTGAAAAATATTCAAATCAACACACAGAAATGGAAAGTTTAGCTTTTCTTAAACCCATTTCAGTGTATAGACCAATATTAATTTAACAAAAAGATGGGCGTCAATCTTTTAACACTTTCAAAAGTGTTACTTTAACACCAGCTGACTTGGACACATATGGACACTTTGGGGTGTTAATTCAACACCGGCATTTTTACTGTGTAGAGCACAAACAAACACGCTGCTCCAAAAGGATCCAGGAACATTTTCCACCTTTTATCAGAGAAGCGAAACGTTTTGCATCTTCTGCTGGGAGTTGATGTGAAACTGAGGCAGAATTTACAGCTACATAAAACTCCTTCATGTTGTTGAAAAGTCATAAACTTTCAGTGTGAAGGGAAAACGAGGGAGGAAGAGGAGCTGAGCGGCTTGAGAGGAGGTGAGGAAGAGGATGATGGCTCCCCGGCCGTCAGTCACACCGGGGTGAGGAGGCCTTATCTCCTCCACACACGTGACCCCTGACCCCTCCCCCTCCGCCCTCTCCGTCGCTTCACCTCCAGCTGAAATATTTCACTTCAAGAGGAAACGGGGAAATTTGAAAACCTTTGTAGTGAAAATCGATGATTTGGAGCCGTTTTCCTTTTCAAGGCAGCAGCGAACCGAGGAGAGTCGCTGCTCTGCTGCAGGGAAACGACGGTAACTGAGAAATGGAGGCGTGTGGCAGGACGGACGGGTTATTGATCACTGATCGGAGAGAATCTGATTTCATCACCGAGCTGCAGCTTCATCTGACGTAAATATCGTTTAGCATCACAGAGGGAATAAATTCAGCAAAGCCATTTATGATTCGGTGCGAATGGAGCGAATGGAGCGACAGGATGATTCAGAACCGAGCAGCTGAGCGGTTCTGGTGATCGATCTGCCGGCCCACAGGCTGGTCACGATGCATTCAGGGTCACCCGGTTTATTTTGGGACAAAAACTATTCAGCAGAGACTTAAAAAAGACATTTAATTTTTATTCTCAAATATCTGAAGTGAGATTTTTCTCTATACTGCACAGAAAACAAACCAGCTGTGAGTTTAGGGTAGAATTTGATCCTTATGGCTGTAAATGTTTTAATATAAAATAACAACGATACGTTAAGGTTGATTTCATCAGATATAAACTCTACACAGTAAAAATGCCGGTGTTGAATTAACACCCCAAAGTGTCCATATGTGTCCAAGTCAGCTGGTGTTAAAGTAACACTTTTGAAAGTGTTAAAAGATTGACGCCCATCTTTTTGTTAAATTAATATTGGTCTATATACTGAAATGGGTTTAAGAAAAGCTAAACTTTCCATTTCTGTGTATTGTTTTGAATATTTTTCACTGGATTTGATTGATATCGACACCTTGTGGGTCAATTATTTACTTTTTTAACACCACATTATGTTTTGTGGTCAACACTACACTGGTGTTACTTTTAATATATTTAAACACCAACACCGCTGTAAATGTTAATGTGACTCTCTGTAGTGTTGAATTTAACACCAGCTGACTTGGACACATACAGACACTTTGGGGTGTTAATTCAACACCGGCTTTTTTACTGTGTAGTTTATAGACTCTGTTTTTATTGTGGGGAATCAGGAAAATCATGCCACACGTTTTAGATATTCATGTGTAAAACAAGCATATGCACATGATAATCATTTCTGGTTTGAGCTGTTTTGTGTTGGACTCTGGTATAAAATGCGTAGAGGACGTGTGAGCAGAACCAGCTGATCCAGAACCGGGCCGACGCTCACACAGGGAAACGGACCAGGACACAAGCTGCAGCTCAAAACGTCGCCGGTCTGTAAACAGCAGCAGCAGCAGCAGCTTGGCTCCCTGAAAAAATCAGATACATATAATAAAACTGGAGCAAACGTGAAAAGCAAAGATCATCTGCAGAGAGTTTCATGTCCTGAAGTCTCTGATTGTTCCTGCAGTCACACAGTTTTCTCCTGTTTCTGCTTGTGGCTCTTCCAGCTTCACTGCTTCAGACCTGCTAATTGTTTCTGCGTCTGCCAGAGAGAAGAAGCTACACCTCGGTTTAATTTAGCTTCTGTCAGTCAAGCGGGTTGGAGGTTTTCTGCATTAAACCGCCTGCAGCGGCGGCTGTATCTCTGGAGAAGTCGCTGCTCACACGCATGAGGCGCATTATCACCTGCACAGGTGAGGCGAGTGGCTCTGCTGGCTGTCCTGTCAGCAGTCGCAGCTTCTCAGCACACTGAGAGCCTGGAGGCACCAAACCTCCTCTCACTGCTTTACTCGCCGTTTTTAAGAGCTTTACTGTTTTTACTGCAGGACCAGAAAACCCGAGGACACAGATCTGTTTGTAAAGACATCACAGATCAATCTGACTTTAAACGTGTTTAAAATAAAAGTCAAATCTCACCTTTCAGATTTTCTATCCGTTAGTTTTGAAATCGGGGAACATTCCACCAACATGCAGCATTTTTATTTTATTTTACGTTTTTAGCCTTAAATATCTTTTGACATAATAGTTGAAGCTGTCATGAATGCTAAGGCTAGTTAGCATAGCTACCAACAGTTTAGCGTTTATCCACTGAACAGCCTGAGTTCCTTAAAGCAAAGCTACGAACCGTTAGCCTGGTTGGACTGAACCAGGCTAAGCTAGCAAAGCTACGAACCGTTAGCCTGGTTGGATTGAACCAGGCTAAGTTAGCAAAGCTACGAACCGTTAGCCTGGTAGGATTGAACCAGGCTAAGCTTGCAAAGCTACAAACCGTTAGCCTGGTTGGACTGAACCAGGTTAAGCTAGCAAAGCTACGAACCGTTAGCCTGGTTGGACTGAACCAGGCTAAGTTAGCAAAGCTACGAACCGTTAGCCTGGTGGATTGAACCAGGCTAAGCTAGCAAAGCTACGAACCGTTAGCCTGGTTGGACTGAACCAGGCTAAGCTAGCAAAGCTACGAACCGTTAGCCTGGTTGGACTGAACCAGGCTAAGCTAGCAAAGCTACGAACCGTTAGCCTGGTTGGACTGAACCAGGCTAAGCTAGCAAAGCTACGAACCGTTAGCCTGGTTGGACTGAACCAGGCTAAGCTAGCAAAGCTACGAACCGTTAGCCTGGTTGGACTGAACCAGGCTAAGCTAGCAAAGCTACGAACCGTTAGCCCACAGATCCAAGTGATCCTGGTCAGGTTTGTACAGTTTTGATCAGTGTTGAAAAGACCAGATGTTCTTCTGGCGGTCGGTCCACTGGGTCAGTTCTGGGTTGGTTCTGGGTCGGTCTGGTGGTCCAGTCCAGTGGGTCGGTTCTGGGTCGGTCCTCCAGGTCTGGTCCAGTCCAGTGGGCCGGTCCCGCCCCGGCGGCGTGTCCCCCGCCTCCCTCAGTGGTTCTGTGGACCCGTAGCGCCGGGCCTCAGTGGTTCTGGTTCTGTGGACCCGTAGCGCCGGGCCTCGTGGTTCTGGTTCTGTGGACCCGTAGCGCCGGGCCTCAGTGGTTCTGGTTCTGTGGACCCGTAGCGCCGGGCCTCAGTGGTTCTGGTTCTGTGGACCCGTAGCGCCGGGCCTCGGTGGTTCTGGTTCTGTGGACCCGTAGCGCCGGGCCTCGGTGGTTCTGGTTCTGTGGACCCGTAGCGCCGGGCCTCAGTGGTTCTGGTTCTGTGGACCCCTAGCGCCGGGCCTCAGTGGTTCTGGTTCTGTGTTTTCGCGTTTCAAACCGGATCTTCTCTCGCCGATCTCGGCTATAATCACCTTGACATCCGTCGAGCTGCGGCGTGAAACAAACGGGCCGGATGCTCAGAACCAGAACATCAAGAGGCTTAGAGACGCGCCGCCGTTCCCACCATTTAATGCAAATCGCCGGCTTTGTACTCTCCATATGAAAGGTGTTATTAAATCTTATTTTGCATTATTCTGGGTTTGGGGGGATAAATCTATCAAAGGGCTCAGAATTCAATAACTTTAGTTTTTCACCTTGTTTTTATTTATTCACAATTTTAATTAAGTTTTGATTCCGGTTGGGGGGAAATTGACGGGAGGAGAACCTGTGAAGCCGAGCATCTCCTCCTGCTGCGGTCGCCAGCGGCTCGTTTCCAGGGAAACGCTGCAGAAAGTGCCAGCCGGGTCGGTCCAAACATCGGCACCGGGACAGATTCTGCACCTGGACGGTTCCCTCGCGATGCTGAAGCTCATGTTGCGTTTGGAGGGAGTTTGGAATCAGAGCTGAAGCACGGCGGCGGCAGCATCATGCTGTGGGCTTGTTTTGGCAGGAAGCAGATTTTATTTTGAAGATCTTTTGAAGGAAGTTGAAGTTGAGATGAAAAATGTCTTCCACAGGACGAGGTTTAGAGTTACAGACGCAGAAACGCTGATCGTGGAGCGACCGAAACGGACCGGGACCCCACAGAACCCAGAGCGGAACCACTGGAGGTTCTGCCACACGTCCTCCCTCCAAATGAACCGGACCCACCAACCGGCCGGAGTTCGATAGGAACCGAGGGGTCCGGTCTGAGTCGGGTTGGGGGTTAGTCAGGGACTACAACGAGACTAAGCCCGGTTCAGCCTGGAGCCCAGAGGTCCGGTTCTACCCAGGGATCCGGTTCTATCTGGTTCTATCTGGTTCTATCTGGTTCTATCTGGTTCTACGCAGGGTTCCGGTTCTATCTGGTTCTACGCAGGGATCCGGTTCTATCTGGTTCTATCTGGTTCTATCTGGTTCTACCCAGGATCCGGTTCTATCTGGTTCTATCTGTTCTATCTGGTTCTATCCGGTTCTATCTGGTTCTACCAGGATCCGGTTCTATCTGGTTCTATCTGGTTCTATCTGGTTCTACCCAGGGATCCGGTTCTATCTGTTCATCTGGTTCTATCTGGTTCTATCTGGTCTATCTGGTTCTACCCAGGGATCCGGTTCTATCTGGTTCTATCTGGTTCTATCTGGTTCTATCCGGTTCTATCTGGTTCTACCCAGGATCCGGTTCTATCTGTTCTATCTGGTTCTATCTGGTTCTATCTGGTTCTACCCAGGGATCCTTCTATCTGGTTCTATCTGGTTCTATCTGTCTATCCGGTTCTATCTGTCTACCCAGGATCCGTTCTATCGGTTCTATCTGGTTCTATCTTCACCCAGGGATCCGGTTCTATCCGGTTCTATCTGTTCTATCTGGTTCCTCCCCTCCGCTCCTCCTCCTCCCTCCTCCTCCCCTCCCTCCCCTCCCCCCCCCTCCTCTCCTCCCCCCCCTCCCCCTCCCTCCCTCCTCCTCCCCCCCCCTCCCTCCCCCCCTCCCTCCCCTCCCTCCCCCCCTCCTCCCTCCTCCCCCCCTCCTCCTCCCTCCCCCCTCCCCCCTCCTCCTCCCCCTCCTCCTCCCCCTCCTCCTCCCTCCCCTCCTCCTCCCTCCTCCCCCCTCCTCCTCCCCCCTCCTCCCCTCCTCCTCCCTCCCCCCTCCTCCCCCCTCCTCCCCCTCCTCCTCCCTCCTCCCCCCCCTCCTCCTCCCCCCCCTCCTCCCTCCTCCTCCCTCCCCCCTCTCCTCCCTCCTCCTCCCCCTCCCCCTCCTCCCCCTCCTCCCCCTCTCCTCCTCCTCCTCCCCCTCCTCCCTCCTCCCTCCCTCCCTCCCCCCTCCTCCCCCTCTCTCCCCTCCTCCCCCCTCCTCCCCTCCCCCCTCCCCTCCCTCCTCCCCCCCTCCTCCCCCCTCCCTCCTCCTCCCCTCCTCCCCCCTCCTCCTCCCCTCCTCCTCCTCCCTCCCCCCCTCCTCCCCTCCCTCCCCCCTCCTCCCTCCTCCCTCCCTCCCCCCCTCTTTCCCCCCTCCCTCCCCCCTCCTCCCTCCCTCCTCATTTAAGTGCTCCGGCTCCTGTTGGGCCTGCAGTCATACTCGCCGACTCGGCCGTCAGTCTGTCCTGCTGAAACCTTCCTCTCAGATCCGCCCGTGTTTACATAGCATTACCATATATTAAGCTGCGCATTTCCATGCACAGCGTCGCTGTGGCGGTTCTGACAGCAGCGGAGAGGCGGAAAGCAAAGCCGAGGCCCAGAGGGAAGGGAGCAGCCCGGTTCCCCGCCATTGATATTCATTACTGTAGAATCTGCCTCCCGCCGCCTTGGGACACAAACACTTTATGTCCTTATCAGTGTTGGGAACAAGGATTTTCTCCTCAGCTAACAACAACAGCAGCTCCTGGTTTTCCTGCGCCTCCATGTTCCATGTTTAATCTCTGCGAACGCAGCCCAGCTCTCTGCTAGATACGGTGACCGTGTTCCTGGACTGATGCGATGCGATACGATACACGGTATTCTGCCCACCATACGATATATATATCGATATTCCAGTCGGACCTCCAGAAACAGAGCAGCTGCATTCAGGCTGAGGTTCTGCCGGATCCAGTGACTGGATGGGATTGAGGGACATCAGATAAGCTCCGATTTATCAGAAAATACCAAAACAATGAATGAAAATGTTAAAATGCTAAATGAGTTCTTGTCAGTCAGCTGATCTGGACCTTCACCTCTTTGTAAATCAGTGATTCCTGAGAATAGAGACAAAATGGGTTTTAATTTTCCCTCAATTTTTTTTTTTATTTCTCAACCTTATTTCTGCAAATATGACAAATAATGTTTTGGAAATGTAAAGATGCTGAGCTACAGGCTCCCAGTTGCAACATTTATTTAAAAAATTACATTTTTAATGGACCTGACCCAGAACGTTGTCATCACCATCTGACAAAAATACATCAAAAATCATTTTTAATGACCCTATTTGTGATATTTTACCCATTTTACAGACAAAAGCTTCTCAAGAAACAGAATAAATATTATTTAAAACAATAAAAAGTCCATCTGACGGAGTCGACACAGAACTGAAGGTGACAAACTAGTGAGTAAAAAGAAAAACTTGGTACATGTGAAGTAATGCAATTTATGTAAAATACATTAAAATGAATTATTTGCACATTTAAGTGAGATTTGACAACAATTTCACTGAAAGAGTCACAAAAACTCTGATGGAGGTGACAAAAAGCCAAACTACCTCAATTTATATGATGTTAATCTGAAGGCGGCCATATTGTAGCTCATCAGGTCCATGAAATCTTTACATTTTACCAAAATTGTTTTACCAAAACTAGCCTTAACCTAACCAGAGCTAACTAGCCGTAATCTAACCAGAGCTAACTAGCCGTAATCTAACCAGAGCTAACTAGCCTTAAGCTAACCAGAGCTAACTAGCCTTAAGCTAACCGGAGCTAACTAGCCTTAAGCTAACCAGAGCTAACTAGCCGTAACCTAACCAGAGCTAACTAGCCGTAATCTAACCAGAGCTAACTAGCCTTAAGCTAACCAGAGCTAACTAGCCTTAAGCTAACCAGAGCTAACTAGCCTTAAGCTAACCTGAGCTAACTAGCCTTAAAGCTAACCTGAGCCAACTAGCCGTAATCTAACCAGAGCTAACTAGCCTTAAGCTAACCAGAGCTAACTAGCCTTAAGCTAACCTGAGCTAACTAGCCTTAAGCTAACCTGAGCTAACTAGCCGTAATCTAACCAGAGCTAACTAGCCTTAAGCTAACCAGAGCTAACTAGCCTTAAGCTAACCGGAGCTAACTAGCCTTAAGCTAACCAGAGCTAACTAGCCGTAACCTAACCAGAGCTAACTAGCCGTAATCTAACCAGAGCTAACTAGCCTTAAGCTAACCAGAGCTAACTAGCCTTAAGCTAACCTGAGCTAACTAGCCTTAAGCTAACCTGAGCTAACTAGCCGTAATCTAACCAGAGCTAACTAGCCTTAAGCTAACCAGAGCTAACTAGCCTTAAGCTAACCTGAGCTAACTAGCCTTAAGCTAACCTGAGCTAACTAGCCGTAATCTAACCAGAGCTAACTAGCCTTAAGCTAACCAGAGCTAACTAGCCTTAAGCTAACCAGAGCTAACTAGCCTTAAGCTAACCAGAGCTAACTAGCCTCTTAGCAAAGGAAGAAACAGGAAGTGGTCATGGGGTCCTCAGAAGTCATTTTACATTACATTAAGCTAACCAGAGCTAACTAGCCTTAAGCTAACCTGAGCTAACTAGCCTTAAGCTAACCTGAGCTAACTAGCCTTAAGCTAACCAGAGCTAACTAGCCTTAAGCTAACCTGAGCTAACTAGCCTTAAGCTAACCAGAGCTAACTAGCCTTAAGCTAGCCAGAGCTAACTAGCCTTAAGCTAACCAGAGCTAACTAGCCTTAAGCTAACCTGAGCTAACTAGCCTTAAGCTAACCAGAGCTAACTAGCCTTAAGCTAACCTGAGCTAACTAGCCTTAAGCTAACCTGAGCTAACTAGCCTTAAGCTAACCAGAGCTAACTAGCCTTAACCTCTTTTGCTCACGGCCTGTTTTTGAGCAACATGACTGAAAATAACATGCCCAAAATGAATTGAATGTATCTCATGAACTACAGAGTTTATTTTAATTGTTTTGGTATCAAAACAAAGTCAAGACCCTAGGGAATATGTTACAGCTCTAAAAACCACCCTACCTGTTACTGAGGAAAGTGAATTAATATAGTAAACAGCAGAAATTAAGAAAAAAAATCAATTTCCGCCTAAAAAACCACTTCAATCTATGAAGGTTCCTTTCAAAGCATGCAGTTGAAAGCCAAAACATGTAGAAAACAACAGTTCACAATCTGACCTTTTACTGTGCCAAGTTTTATGAAAAAAAAAGTTAATCATATGAGTTTTAGAGAGGTAGTACTTGATAAAAATCTAGGCGGACCTTCCAAATGAACCATTTTGGCACAATTTGTGCCATTTGAACTTTCTTAGTTTTTATTTCTGTAGGTTCTGTTTCAATCATTTATTTTTTTCATATAATAAATGATTATTTATCATAAATAAGTAATTGCATCTAATAATTGTTTTGGGGGGTTCCTTTGAAAAATCCACATGCATTCATTCATAAAAAGAGAAAACAATAGACAAATTGTAATAAACTGAAAATGGAACAGATTAACTCACAATAACATTTCAAATAGAATTATATAACAATGAAAATGCAAATAGCAATTGAAACTCATGTTAAAATGACAAGATAACAGGAAAAAACTCACATATATCATAATTACATTACAATAACAATGCGCTCTGCGCTCTGCGCGTAAAGTCATTGCATTCTGCATTCAGCCATTCACAACTACGCAGGGCAGTTTCTCGGGATCCCATTGGCCGATTTTAATGATTGACATATCGTTCGAACCGTCAGAGCCAATAGAATCCGAGGGCGTTGACATCAAGACCGAATCTAAAGTCGTTCACCAATCACAGGGGGAGAATCGTATGTGACGTACTTTTTCCGGGAATTTTGAATTTTGTTTTCATCTTAGCGATTTGACGAAAAAGGCTCTGCGCCGAACCGGAAACCATGTGAAATGGACGCAGGGAAAATGGATTATCGAACCAAGTGGAAATATTTACTCTAATATGGATTATGACCACGAAACAGCAAAGGTAGAACTGATTTTTTGATTTTGGCTTCGTGAAATGAGCTTTTTCCTTTTTTCTTCTTTAGCTGCTGCTTCAGTGAGTTTTGCACGTAGCCTGGTGACTCTGGTATTGTTGGAAACCGCAGAGCTTCGGCTTTAATCTGATAGATAGTTTTTGTGTATCGGACCTCGTTGCTCTTTTGTTGTTCCGTTTTTTACCGGCTGTGCCTCGTTAGCCTCATCAGCGCCTAATTGCGTTTCTTTTTATCAATCTGCTTAGTGTTCAATCTGGGTGTTGTTGAGGTAGAAAATATTGTTTCTATCATTTAGAAGAGCCTTTTCCCTTTACGTGGATATGCAATATGCCTATATTGATAAATGTATAGCATGTGTTTTTAATTGATCTTTTTGGGGCGAGCGGCGAGGACCCATATATGGGTCCTCTAGAGAAAAAGAGGTTTTTAAGCTAACCTGAGCTAACTAGCCTTAAGCTAACCAGAGCTAACTAGCCTTAAGCTAACCAGAGCTAACTAGCCTTAAGCTAACCAGAGCTAACTAGCCTTAAGCTAACCAGAGCTAACTAGCCTTAAGCTAACCAGAGCTAACTAGCCTCTTAGCAAAGGAAGAAACAGGAAGTGGTCATGGGGTCCTCAGAAGTCCTGCTGCCCCAATAATGCCTGATTTTATTACATTCTTTTCATTTCTGTTGACAAAAACTAAGGACAAATTTCAATGCAGTTGGAAAATATATTAAAATGATTTTTACTTCAATTTATTGATACCTTTATAATTATTTACATGACTACTTATACTTACGGTATTTTCCGCACTATAAAGTGAACCTAAAAACCTTAAATTTCCTCAAAAGCTGACGGTATAACCCGGTGCACCTAATATATGGACCAATATTGAGCCACAACAGGTCTAGAAACTACGGTAAGCAGCTGCCGACTTCTAACCAGAAAGCAGTTGGGCACAATATGGCAACACCAAAACCGTGAGTGAAACAATGACTGGTGCAGATGCTATATATAGAACTCAGGACCAATTTTTATTATTAGACATCCATATTTGTAGTGAACGGAACAAATCATGTCCCGTTCAATACCAGACGGGTGGCAACATAACTGTGGCGTCTATTCTATGCGCCTTATAATGCGGTGCGGCTTATAGTGCGGAAAATATGGTAAATGTCATAATATATAATTTTAGTATTTCTTTAATTGTTTTAAACTATTATAATGTATTGAGTTCTGCTCCTGGACAAAGGCTTTTACAGGCATCATCCACCGACTACAATGTTTAAAATAAACAAATATTCAGCAAATATACATTGTTGTGTCACATGACGCAGGTTAGTTTAGTCAGATATTTGAAAAAACTAGATTTTGTGTAGATTTTATTCAAATTTTGTGCTTTATCCACAGGACCTGTTTTGTCTCTATTCTCAAGAATCCCTGATATATATAGTTAGCTTGTGAAGCTACAGCCGCCATCTTTAAATAAACAACGGCAAACGAGGCGACGCTTCTGACAGCAACACGCAGCTCGACGGTTTGTCAAACTTGTTAATGCTGCTCTTCTTGGCAACAGCAGCACATCCTGAATTGACTAATAGTGTGTGAAGCTCACATGGCAGGTGGCTGTTCACCTGCTCTTGACACCCACTGAGGAGTCGCCTGCCTGTGGTTATCTGTGCATGTGGTTTATCAGTTAAGCCCCAAACAGGGAAAGTTCATCCTCTGTATAGATCATATCACACAGTGTTGACAGCAAGCGAGTCTTAGGTAAGCTGCTCTGCGAGCGCCGTGACTCGGCTTTGTGTTGTTCTAGACAGATTTCACAATTAATCACCTCCAGGCTGGAGATTCCTCACATGCCGAGCGGCGCTGGTCCGCCGGTCTGGTCCCAGTGCCGGGATGGGAACGACGTTCAGTCGGGGGTCGGACTGGGACGAACGTCTGTCCGCGATGCTCAAACTTCACAATCTTAACAAGGCTTCTGACTCATTTTTAGTGCAAATGTTTTTGTACAATTGAAATAAAACTAACCAAAGGTGACTTGCCAGCAGTTTACAGGAGCCTAGCAGATTATTTCACTTACCAAACCAACTTTATTTATAAAGCACTTTAAAACAACCACAGCTGATACAAAGTGCTGTACATGAAAACACAACAATAAACAATAAAAATAAAAAACTCCAACAGTTTAAAGACGAAAACATACACTTTAAACTAGATCCCGCTGGAATTGAAAGCCAAGTAAAATAGTTTTAAGACGGACCTTAAAAGTACGTCTTTAAAATATGGAAAAAATGTCTCGTTAATGTCCTATTTTTCATAAATATTAAGGAATTATTGTCTTAAAACAAGCTCCTTTGTTTTACTAAAAAGTTACATGTAAGTTAATTTAGTTTTTTTTCAAGTGCACTAAAGTCTTTGCTCTAAAACCCAGAGAAGAAATGCTTGTTTTTACAGTGTAGCTACGTTTCGGGATGTGATGCGTTCACTGACTCAGATATCCATCGGTGCATTATTATTATTATTATTTTCAGTCAGAATTATGACGTGTGTCTCAGTGACGATGTAAAAGTCTGATGAAATGTGACCTGAACGTTCAGACTGCAGAAAACTTTGATTTCGTTCCTCTTGTGAAGAGACTCGGATCGGGTCACTTTTCTCCAAAAAAAGGGATCTGAGTTTCTTAAACTAGAGTTACAGGCCCAAAGTAAACCAGCATATTGTTTTTACTGCTTTGGTCTTCAGAACATAATTCGTGAAACGTTTTAGCTTTTGTTTAACATGCAGGTGAGTCGGGTGACTGACAGGAGCAGAACGGGGCTCTGTCCACTGCTGCAGTCCAGCTTTATTCAGACCAGTCGGTACTTTACCTTCTCGCTGGTATCTGTAGCAGTTACACGTGTTTCTGTAGGGATTTTAAACATTGATTGGTGCCGAGTCCAGTCCGCCCGGAGCTCCAGGCTCCTCCTGGAGCCGGACAGAGGACGGTTGTCCGGACAGGAGGATCCCCACCGTTGTGTTTGAAGGGAGGACACAAGCCTTATTATCTTCCTGACAGCCACAAATTACCGCCGTCCCTCGCATGAGTGGACGGACACAAGACGCCTCTGTCCCTCTGTCCCTCTGTCCCTCGCTGAGCTCCGTGCGTCTCCCGTCACGGTGGGCAGCAGCCTCTGGTTCTGCTGGCTGCAGCCTCCATCCAGGTGCGTCAGTGGGAGGACGGATGTTGTCTGAGGGAAACCCAACCCCGGTTCTAATTGGTCCTAATGCCGGCCTTGTCCTGCGCCTCTTTCATGGCTGTAATTAGGCTAATGGAGGCGCCAGAACCAGACCGGGAGCCACGCCGGGGGTCAGCAGCCAGCGGCGCGGAGGACGCCCCGAACAAGGAGGCCTTTGGAGGCCCGGAAGAACCGCCGCTAATTTGGGTTGGTGATGGAGGCTTTCTGCAGCGGTGGAAACATCAGGGAACAAAAACCAGAATGAAAGAAACGTGTTTGTTTGCTGGAACGAAATGTTGCTTCTCTGAAAAGATCTCCGTGTTTTCATCCAACGAGACGTCTGGATCTCGTCCGGTTCTACAGGTGAGGAACCTTTAGTGCCGAAACAGGAAACGCCTCCTGAACACCAGAATCATTCCTATCAATAACCGTTGTCTATTAGGGCTGTGTAATAATATCGATATACGATATATATCGATATTTTCTTTCCTAGAAACAAATCGATATTCATCCTTAAGTATCGTAACGTCCAACTGTCACCTTGTTCACTCACTGCTGGCTTCACCAGGTCATCAGGCTTAGAGTGATTCCTTCAGATGTTCAGGTTAAAAAGGTATCAAACTATTCAGAGCAGGAACTTGGTTCACTTTATTTACTTTACTAATGCATGTCAGCTACAGTTTGGACTGTTTCAACTAAAAGAAACATGTTTTCTCTCCACTTCTTTGATTCATTTTGTCCAGCTGTCCACTTTAAGTCTGTGTCCAACCAGAACCAGGTATTGTGTAGTTGGAGCTTTTAATCAGTTTTCAGTTAAATTAATTCAGTCCAACTTTATAACAGTCACAAAATGTCACCAAAATCACTCTGTCCCTCTGAAACCTTTCAGAAAATCACAAAAGTGTATTGAATTGTATCATTTGCTGAATATTGCGATATATATCGTATCGTGGGCAGAATATCGTGTATCGTTTCGTGAGATTATTGTATCATTACAGTCCTACTGTCTACCTGAAGTGAAGCTGCCGTCGTTCAGCTCCACCTGGACTTTATTTCACTCATTTCTGCTTAAATTCTAACAGAAATAAAAATCCAGCCTCCATCACTGTCTTCTTCTTCTTCTTCATGTCCGCTGAGCGCGATCTCCAGTCTCCCACCTGGCTGGAATTGCTCTTGTGTTTTATCACCTTTACTGGCTCGCCTGTCGGTCACCATGGAGACGGAGTCCTCACGACACCAGCAGCTCAGTGACACAAGTCCTGCTGCGTGTTTCTGTCAACATGTTTGGTTGCATTTTCACCCTCAACTCGCATGTTTTTCATATTAGCCACTCGGATTTCAGGATGACGGCCATTTTACAAGATGGCCGCCGTTGCGTTGTAACTTACGAGTGACATCATCACACGCTGTTGTTTTAGTGGTTAGCACTGTTAGCTTCTATCACTTTTATCTGTTCAGCAGGTTAATGCTACCTTTTGTGTTTAGCATTAGCATAGCTACGGTTCTTGCTTAGTTAACGTTTTGGTTTCCTGTCCCAACCGCTGGCAGTAATAATATTAGAGCAAACACATTGTACAGCCATGGCGGCCATCGTAAAATCAGTAAATATGATTTCTATGGGTCCAATTATCTATGATTTGACACCAAACATTTTATTTTGTAATAAATATCGACAGATACGTTTTCTTTCGCCGCCATCTTGAAGTTTTCAGCGGCTAATGTGTGGTAGTTTCTGCAAAGTTTAAAGTTAATATTAAAGTATCAGAGATTGTCAGGTTATTGAACCAACTGTAGTAATTATAATGTTTTAGAAAGTGAAAAGGTTCTGGATGGGTTTTTAAACTGCCTCTGATTTCAGGAAACATCTTCCAATCAGACCAACTCCTGAAGTGACGACATAATCTTTGAAATAAAAATGTGTTTTTATATCTGCTGAAAGGAAAAAAAACATAATCCAGATATTAGATGTCATAAATCCCGATAACACAAAGGAGAGCAGAGGAACCGTCTCCATGGAGAAGCCGAGCGAGCGAAGGAGGAAGAAGGAGCAACGCAACGCTTCCTGTGTCTTCTGGCAGTTTAGCTTTTGTTTGAAATGAAAATTCAGAGTGTTTGAGGGATTACAGTGGATTGGCAGGCCTGTGGGAGCCAGGCAGTTATCTGAACACCAGTAATATGGAGTATGGCAATCATGGCAGTGTGTGTGTGTGTGTGTGTGTTTGTTCTCTCGCAAACCGATGAGTGGCAATTCAACTAAACACACAACCAAGCTTCTTCTGTTTTGTTTTGTTTGACCACCTTTTCTCTTCTTCCGAATCTGGGAATGAAATCCTCCAGAAACACAAATAAACCCTGAATGTGTCGTCTGATTGGGTCGCTGCCTCTGAGTCTTTATCCTCCATCCGAACTTTCGCTGCTTTGTCATCCCTTCATCTTCCTCAGCAGAGAAACCGCCGCTGAGCTCCGTTGATCTCAAGAGGCTCAGTTCTGATTAATGTTGGTGTTTCAGCTTGTAGAGGTGTGTGTGTGTGTGTGTGTGTGTGTGTGTGTGTGTGTGTGTGTGTGTGTGTGTGACTCACCTCGGCCTCCAGCGGTTCAGCAGGAGGTGATGTTGTGGTTGAGCTGAGCATCAACACAAACAGCAGCTCAACCGACACCTGAACACCTTTCAGACGATTTACTTTAACTCCGTGTTTCACCCAACAACAGAACTCCAACTGTAGGGAACGACCGGACCGGACCGGACCGGATCGGACCGGACAGACCGGATCGGATCGGACCGGATCGGATCGGACCGGACCGGACCGGACCGGAAACGGACCGGATCGGACAGACACGGACCGGATCGGACAGACCGGACGGATCGGACAGACCGACGGATCGGACGATCGGACCGGATCGGACCGGATCGGACCGGACAGACCGGATCGGACCGTATCGGATCAGACCGGACCGGACCGGATCGGATCAGACCGGACCGGATCGGACCAGACTGGACCGGATCGGACCGGATCGGACCGGACCTGATCGGATCTGACCGGATCGGACCGGATCGGACCGGATCGGACCGGACAGACCGGATCGGACCGTATCGGATCAGACCGGACCGGATCGGACCGACCGGATCGGACCGGACCTGATCGGATCGGACCGGACCGGATCTGACCGGATCGGATCAGATCAGACCGGATCAGACCGGATCGGACCGGACAGGATCGGACCGGACGGATCGATCAGACCGGATCGGATCAGATCAGACGGATCGGATCAGACTGGACTGGATCAGACTGGACTGGATCAGACCGGACCGAATCAAACGGGACCGGATCGGACCGGAACGGATCAGACTGGACTGGATCAGACCGGACCGAATCAAACGGGACCGGATGGGACCGGAACGGATCAGACCGGACCGGATCACACCGGACCGGATCAGACCGGACCGGATCGACGGGAATGAACCGGACTGCAACGGACCGGAACGTATCAGATGGGACTGGACTGGACCGGACCAGGTCAGGCCGGATCGGATCAGACCGGACCGGCTGACCCTCTGCTGCTCATCGCTTAGTTAAAATGTCGGGTTCTAAACGCAGAGATGGACACAAACTCCTCCGATTTATCAACGTTTATTGGATGTTTTGTTGACCAGCTGACCAAACATCTGGTTGAGTCTCTTTGTTGACTTGGTTTTGATGCTTGTTGAGTCTTTTACAGTTGACAAGAACTTCCTGAATGTTTGGTGACGTTTTACAGATCCTGGATTCGGTAAGGAGACTTTGAGACAGGCTGAGGAGAAGCGATGCGACTAAGAGCATCAGAGACTCGAACCTGAGAGCAGGACAACCTGTCCGGGTTTTAGTCAGGGCTGCAGGAACTCGTCCTGAACACAAAACCCTTTAAAACCAAGAAGTGAAGCTGTGGGTCACATGCTGACCTCAACATGGTTCCTGCAGCTCAACACTGCATTATTTCTGGTTTTGGTTAGTTAATAACTGTAAATATCTCAAATCATAAACCATCTTCAAAACAATCAGCCATGCTGGTTCAGCCGATGAAGTTATGCTAATAGGAACTGAACATATCTGTGTCTCCAGTCTTTAAACTGGTGTCTTCGTTTCTCATTTCTAACTTCTTCCTCGTTTGTCTCTTAACACATCTGAAGACCTCTTCCTTTTTGGCTGGAGACATTTTTAGAAATTGAACCATCTCTTCCGTTTTTTTCATGCCATTCCTCTTTCTTCTTCACGCCGTCGGTTGTTTCTCACATGCGGAGCCGCAGAGCCTCGGCGCCTGCAGATGTGAACGTCTCTGTGTTTGTGTCCAAACACGCTGCAGATCTTCTCCTGGGTTAGTCGTGTGTCAGCTGTGGAAACAACAAACTGCAGCTTCCTCCTGCTCTGTTGGTGCATAAATACGTAGAAATGCATTAATGCGTCGCTGCACAGAAATCGAGACGAACGCTGCATGCAGAACCTCTGCTGGGGGGAAGTTTGATGCTGAGGTCTAGTGGGGACAATGCGAGCAGGCAGTGTCTAATCTTCCAAATGTTCCTCCGTCACTTTGGACCCGTTTGATTTTCTCTGAGTCGTAACAAACCACATCGATCCAGAGAATAAAGCGTGGAACGTTTCTCTGCATCATAAACGCCGGCATCCTGCCTGCTGGCGCTGTTGGTCAACCAAATCCACGGGGTCAGAGGTCAGGCGGTAAACGCTGTAAATGATTAGAGGAAACTCACCTGAGTCCTGAGCCAGCTCACACACACACACACATTAATTATTTGATCAGTGTGTGCTGGCCGGGATTAAATCCTGTGAGAGCAGAACAAAGCAGCAGCCGCATTAAAGCTGCAGTTTAGTGTAATTTGCTAATTACTGAGCTTGTTTCTCTGGTTTCTGGAGCCTCTGCTGCTCTTTGTGAGGAGGCGTCTGATTACATGGACCAAGCGACACTGACTGCTACAGAGACCTGGGACTATAAACCCTGAGTGCAACAACCAGATTCAGATTACAGCTCAGCTGGATGAGTCTGATAGTCCAGAATCATCTTCACCACCGAAACGTTTCATCACCAATCGGCTCCAATGAGCCGAGACTAGAGGTGATCGATTGATCTGCCACTGATCATAATCGATTGATTTGACTCTCACACCGAACCTGTTTAAAGCTGCAGCATCTAACCTAAAAAATACATTTTACATACTATTAAAACTTTCTCTGTCCAACATGAGACAGATAATCTCTAAAAAAATAATCGATCTCCTCCCTGTTACTCCGCTCAGTCAGAAACAGCCAATCAGAACTAGCAGTAACCAGCTAGCCGCTATGCTAACAGGAAGTTTTCATTCAGTAACTCTGGATTGTTTATTGATCCTGTTTTGCCTTTGAATGTTAAGTTTTATACTTGAACATGTTGTCAATGTTGAGAGGTTTTATTTTGGCTCTTTGCATTATTTAGCCTCTTCAGAGCCTCATATGTTATCAGTCTGTTAAAGATAATATTATTGATAGCAGTTCAATTTGCACAATGCCTGTTTTGTTCAGTTTTCTTCTTGGAAAAGTTATTAAAAACAAGTTTTTGTCTAAATTAAGGTGAATTCATGGTTCCTTTTTCCACATAATGTACGGTAGAGTTTATGATATAATAATAATAATAATTATGTGATCGGTATCGGGGGACAAAAGCCTGATTGGCTCATCCCTAGCAGAGACTCTTCCTCTGATCAGCTTCATCTCTTCTGTCCCGATGGTGAAGCATCGCGGCCATGTTGGACCGCCATGGCCCTGCCTCTGATTGGCTGAGCAGAAACCCCGACGGCGTTTTTCCTCACACACCTCAGGTTTGTTCTGACAGTTTCTTAAAGTCCGTCTCCCCCCCCCCCCCCCCCCCCCCATCTGAAGTGGCAGATGAATGAACCGGAGCCGGCGTGAAAGAGCGGACGGAGACGAAGGTCACCTACCTGCCGCTGCCTTTGTCTCGACTCCAGAAGGAAACAAAAAGCGGAGAAAGGAAGAAGAGGAGCGCCGCTCTTCATCTCCGTCTGGCCTGCTTTTGTTCCCCGGTCGGGAGTTATATATCATGTAGGCGATGCATGAAGTTCACCTTGTCAGGGAAACCTAACACAGCCTGGTGTGAGTGTGGATTATGGAACCTATAATAGCTCTCAGGTGTGAGGCGAGCCTGTCATCACCCCCATGGCTCAGATTGAAGGCGACCCTTTTGATTCTTTATTTCACTCCCTCTGTGTCTGACCTCCTCCACATGCATGTAATCTGCGTTGATAGAAACCTCTGCTGGGATCTTCACGCTCGCCTCCTGATGAACAACGCCGTCCGCCAGGCGTCGGCCGCCAGCCTCTCATCTTCATTCAGCTCTGGCCCGGATTCCTCGCCACACTCCATTCTCGCTTGTCCTTGCATTTTGTCCGGGCGCGCTTTGAAAAAAAATCGTTTTTCTAATCTGAAAGTCTTCTGCTGCTAGATTTGAATGACACAGAGATGAAAGGGTCGGATTTAAAATCTGTCAAACTCTCACAGGAGTGAATTTGAACTCCATTGTGTACCTGGTATGATGCCAGTTAATGTGCAGCACAAAGAGAGGAGAGGACTTTGTGCTGCACTGACTTCTTCACTTCCTGCATGTTTAAACGACCGGCAGCATTTTATTTCTTCAGGTTCAGAGGAGGACGGAGCAGAGGAACCTTCTGGAACCTCAGAAGGCCTGAAATGACGTCATAACGCAGCTGACCGACGCTGGCTGGTTGACCTCTGACCCCAGAAACATTTAGTAATATCTGATGAATTGCACAAGCATTTGATTTGGATTGAACTGATTTGGTCATTAGTATGGATATGTTAGCATTGGATATGCTAGCATTAGCATGGATAGGCTACCATTAATATGGATATGTTAGCATTAGCATTGGATATGCTAGCATTAGCATTGATATGATAGCATTAGCACTGAATGTGCTAGCATTAGCATGGATAGGCTACCATTAGCATCGGATATGCTGGTCACTAGTATGGATATGTTATCATTGGATATGCTAGCAATAGCATTGATATGGTAGCAGCTCCAAATATTAGCAGCTCCAATTAGCATTGGATATGTTAGCATTAGCATTGATATGTTAGCTTTAGCATTGGATATATTAGCATTAACATGGATTGGCTAGGCCATGCTAATTCTACCATTAGCATTGGATATGCTGGTCATTAGTATGGATATTTTAGCATTGATATGCTAGCATTAGGATGCCTAGCCGGCCACACGCGACTTTCTTCTTTAGAGGAAAGTGTCTCAGGAAAGCTGTTTGGCCTACAGTATCTGCATTGTCGTGTTTTTGACACATCCAGGTGAAACATAATGTACAGTAATTTTCCTCTGTGTCTGTGTGTCGCCTTGTGGTTGTAAACTGTTTCAAAGTTTGGTTCAGTAAAATGAACGACTGTGCAGAAGAGCTAGCTGCTATTAGCCATAGTAGCTCAAATAATAATCAAATATGGGTTAAATTTATTCTGAAATGATTGATTTGAGCCTTTTGCCTGTGTGAGTCAACAAGAGAATTAATATTATTATGAAAGAAGAAACGGGAAGGGCCAAGTATGGAGCCCTGTGGGACACCAGCTCTTTCTGTGAGATAATGATTCATATTTCTGGGATGAAACGGGTCATAATTAGAGTCTGGTATCAGTTTAAGGGCAGCAGAGCGTTTGGATCCGTCCTGCTCTGCATTCAATCGGATGCTGCTGCCGCCACAAACCCAACTTCTGCACAAACACGCCAACAACAACACCAGCACTTCTGCTTCAGCGAGGCCCACTGCCTTTCACATGGAAATATGTTTGTGTGTCACCGGCTTCACAAAGGGGGCGGCGAGGGGGGGGGGCGTCCAGCAGTGATTACCTCTTAAATACATATAGATGCAGCTCTTTGAATGGCTGAGCACTGAGCAGGAGATTGGGTGAAATTAGATGTTAATCAGCTCCGTTCTCCTGTTGGTGAAGCGATAAGGCCTTCAGGACCTCACACACACACACACACACACACACACACACACACCTGGCTGTGCTTTTTTATGCTAATGTCAGGCTGTGTGGAGCCGCTCTCTGTCGCTGTCCCTCAGAGACGCCGATCGTTCGCTCACTGCATTTAATAACAAAGAAGAAGAGGAGATAAGTTGTGAAGCTCAGGCTGAAAGCAGCCCAGAAACACATTTGGGTTTTTCAGCGGGGTTGAAATAGGCCGAGTTAAAGCCGAACAGGGAGGAGGAAGAAAATCAGCTCCTTCCTTTTCAAAGGCGGCGCTGAAAAGTCGTGTATAAAATCCTCCAAGTTGTGAAAGACTCCTGGACAGAGATTATTGTGCTCCTGGATCCTGTTGCCTCATTCACAGCACAATCAGCAGCTTCTCCAGCAGATGACACATTTATGTATTAGGACAAATAAGCATAATCTAGTGATACTGTGAGGCGCTCAGCAGAATATAGAGTCATTATATTAGTCAGTAAAAGTGGGCGTGGCCAGTGAAACCACCTCTGGGACGTTCATCCTGATCCTCCTGCTTTAGACCCGGATCACATTGAAGTCACTAGGGCTGGAGAATAACATCGATATCGCGATATATATCGATATTTTCTTTCCTAGAAACAAATCGATATTCATCCTCAAGTATCATAACATCCAACTGTCACCTTGTTCCCTCACTGCTGGCTTCACCAGGTCATCAGGCTTAGAGTGATTCCTTCAGATGTTCAGGTTAAAAAGGTATCAAACTATTCAGAGCAGGAACTTGGTTCACTTTATTTACTTTACTAATGCATGTCAGCTACAGTTTGGACTGTTTCAACTAAAAGAAACATGTTTTCTCTCCACTTCTTTGGTTCATTTTGTCCAGCTGTCCACTTTAAGTCTGTGTCCAACCAGAACCAGGTATTGTGTAGTTGGAGCTTTTAATCAGTTTTCAGTTAAATTCATTCAGTCCAACTTTATAACAGTCACAAAATGTCACCAAAATCACTCTGTCCGTCTGAAACCTTTCAGAAAATCACAAAAGTGTATTGAATTGTATCGTTTGCCGAATATCGCAATATATATTGTATCGTGGGCAGAATATCGTGTATCGTGAGATTATCGTATCACTGCAGCCCTAGAAGTCAGTCAAACTGTGTTTCTGTTGACATTGAAGAGGTTGTGGAGGCTCCAGCAGACGCTCTCTCTCTCTCTCTCTCTCTCTCTCTCTCTCTCTCTCTCTCTCTCTCTCTCGCTCGCGCGCCTTGAAAGCTGCTGCTGGTCTTTTGAGGTGATGTTGCGACACGCAGCAGCAGCAGCAGCGGCGGCGCGGCGCCAACCTCAGAGCAGCGCAGGTGCAGGGCAGAGATCAACGAACCTTCACCCCCCGCTCCGCCTCATCCACGCAGCTGCTGCTCCACGTCAACACGCCCAGATGACCCACGTCTGCCACAGGCTGCAGGCGAACAGCTTCACTCCAAATGTCACCTCAAAACCCTAAAGAGCAGAAATCAGGTCGTTTCAAACCGGGAGGTTCAGGAGTTTGGGATGTGAAGCAGGATTCAAATTAAAATTAGATGTTTCTCCAAATTTACAAAAACTTCATTTATTACTTTAATTAATCCTGAGGTGTTAAAACGATAAGATTTGACAAGAATGTTTAAATAAAGTTTTTACAGTTTGATATTTCGAACAGACATTGAAAACAATTAAAAAAAAGAATGAAACAAACTTAAGAATTAAAACTAATTATTTTGCCCATGTGACATGCAAATTTTATATTTTCTGTTTGAAAACGAGCAGGTAGAAGATATAATATCTTTTAATGTCCTGCCGCTTTCATACTTTATTCATTTATTATCAATTAACTTTCAGAACGTCAAAAAGAGGCAACTTGTTTCCATTTTACATGATGTTTAACTGTGTGCAATTATTTCAAGTACTATTGATATCATCAATTACATTATAGACTTAAACATTAAACATCTTATATAGCATATTTTGGAATGAGATGAATCAGAAAAGGCTGTTTTTACAAAACATCTGATTTTAAACAATTAATGTTAATCTACAATAATAATCTGCAACATTTAAGTTAAATCTGATAATCCAACAGCTGCTGCTAGTTTCATTTAAATCTAATACATCTCATCATTTTTGACATGAAATGTTGATTTAATGCTTAAATAACTTTACATTTTTGCAACGTTTAAACCGTCGAGGTGTAAAAAGTCATTCTCAGTTGAACGTTTTCAATCCAGCTGAAGTTTTCATGACGTTTCTCTGATTTTAAAGATCCTCATCTTGTGACCTCTGAACTCTCATGATCTGCAGAAACATTAAAAACAATAAAACTGAACCATTTGGAGGTGAGCATCAGAGAAATGGTGAAGACTTCAGTTCAGAATCGAGTGGAAACTTGATGGTGGAAACGGTTGTGTTGTGGAAACCGAACAAGCTCCGCCCACGGTCGCCCTTGGCAACAGAAAACTGCAGCAAACCGGTGACAGTTGATGCTTTTTCAGATTAACATCTTAATGATGAACGTTAGAGGTTAGTATAAACGTTTAGAATAACTTTTATTTAAATGAGATTGATTTGAGTTTGGTATTAATTGAGGTTTTGTTATTCATCCTGAAAGGACAATAGATGTTGAAGGATCTCCAGTAGCAGTCAGTGTTAAAATGAAACTGAAGAAGCCTCTGACTGAAGCCTGTAGCTGTGTGAAGCTGCTAGCTGCTAATCCAGCTCTTTTGCTTTTCCCCTGTAAGTCTCTGTGCGGTCAGAGATGTTGGAGTCGGGGATGAGGACCTCTGTCCGGTCACAGTTCAGGTTTCGTTTGAGATGCTAATCAGCTGCTCCCGGCTGTAAGGCCTCGTTACCATGGTTACGAGCCGTAACAGCCGTCCTGTCCGGAACCAGAGGGAGTTCCGGTCCAAGCATGCAAGGACTCGACCAGAACAACAGACGAGCTGCTTCCAACATGGCGGCTTTAGCATGGGATGCTAACGCTACGCTGGCGGTTTCCACTGGACTCATCCAGCATTAATTTACCAGTATGGTGGCGCTGGAGCAGCTCTCAGCGTGTGTGTGTGCTGTGTGTGTGTGCGGTGTGCGTGTGCTGTGTGTGTGTGTGTGTGTGTGTGTGTGTGTGTGTGCGTGTGCGTGTGTGTGTGCGCGTGTGTGTGTGTGTGGCGCGCGCGCGTGTGTGTGTGTGTGCGTGGTGTGTGTGTGTGCGCGCGCGTGTGTGTGCGTGCGTGTGTGTGTGTGTGCGCGTGTGGTGTGTGTGTGCGCGCGTGTGTGTGTGTGTGTGCGCGGCGGCGTGTGTGTGCGCGCGTGTGTGTGTGCGTGCGTGTGCGTGCGTGGTGTGTGTGCGTGTGTGTGTGTGCGCGTGTGTGTGTGCGTGTGTGTGTGCGTGTGTGGTGTGTGTGTGCGTGTGTGTGTGTGTGTGCGTGTGTGTGTGTGTGTGGGCGTGTGTGTGTGCGTGTGGTGTGGTGTGTGCGTGTGGTGTGTGTGGTGTGGTGTGGTGTGTTGTGTGCGTGTGTGTGTGTGTGTGTGTGTGTGTGTGTGTGTGTGTGTGCGTGTGTGTGTGTGTGCGTGTTGTGTGTGCGGGGGTGTGTGTGCGTGTGTGCGTGTGTGCGTGTGTGCTGTGTGTGCGTGTGTGCGTGTGTGTGTGGTGTTGTGTGTGTGTGTGTGTGTGTGTGTGTGTTTTCTCCCTCCACCCGCTTCTCTTTGGCTTTGACTTCAAGCGCCGCAGTTTGACTGTTTCAGGTCAGAGGAAAGGAGATAAGAGAAGTGATTTTTCTTACCTTGGTCCCCCCTTCCCTCCCCCATCTCTCCCCCCACCTCACCCTCTTCCCCCCCCCCCCCCACACACACACCACCGAGTGACAGGCCTCCTGTGTAAGCCTTTATTTACTTTCAGCGTAATACTACAGGTGATCAAAACAACATGGCCGTCTCCCACGATTAGCCCGCTAAATGCTGGATGTGTTATGACAGGCTCCCTCCCACTCCCACCCGCGTCGCTCACACACACAGATCCACACACACTTTATCCTCCATCTGAGCCGTTATCTGGGACCAGACGCGCATCTGAATGCGATATGAAACCTTTCAGGAAGTCGCATCAAATTCCAGCTCAATTTTTATCTTGTTCTCACTCAGAAATCGCAACTTGTTTTCATGACTCACTTAAGCTTCTTATGATCCATTTCATCAGCGAAACGCATGAAAATAAGATCTTATTTTTCCAGTAAAAGCAGTATTTTTCCCCCTTAAATCGCTTCGCAGGACGTAGATGTCAGTTTCATGTCTTGTTGAGGAAAAATAAAAGAATAAATGAGTCAAATTGAAAGAAAAAAAACGGATCCAATAAAGCAGGACACTTTTGAAGCTCTTATGACAAGATATTGAATTTTAATTTGAGTTAGCGGAGGCGTGCAGCAGGAAGGCGGTGTGGTGAGGCTTTGAGTCCAAACCCAGCTGCGTATCTCAGCCTCCGTTTAGCATTATTAATCAAATTACACCCACTAAACTTTTCTTGTGTTATTGAAATGGTCTTTCTTTCATTGTTTTTCCTTTTTTTCTCCGGCTCAGGCTGTAAAAGCGGAGACTTGTCATTCAGAAACGGTGGCATCAGGTTAATGATTTAATTTTTTCAATTAAGATAAAGAAACACTTTCCCTCCTGACCTGCAGGGCAGCGCCAACATCAAAGCTGCGTCGCTCCTAATTGTTTTTCAGCTCAAGAACTAAACGTTCCTAAGTTTCCGTGTTTTCCTGGTGAGTGGAGTCCAGTGGTTAGCATTAGCATTAGCATTAGCATTAGCATTAGCCAGGCTTACTAGCAGCAGAGGAATCTCCTCTCCTCTCTCTCTCTGACTCACATTTCTATTAATTTAACTTTTATTTTGCTTTTCCAGACCAAAGCTTTGGAAAATGTTCATTTGTGCAGATTAAAAGCTTCTGATTAGTGCGGATGGGAAGTTTCTTTATTTAATCAACACTCAACTAAAAATACACGATATGCATTAATCACAATTAATTCAAAATAAAACTAGAAAAATAAACATGAATTACCTTAAAATGAAAAGCATTCAAATTACAACATGAAGTTATATTTATTTAAATCTGTTTGAAATGAATTTTTCTGATATAAATATGCTTTACTGCAGGTTTCCAACACAGTAAAAATGCCGGTGTTGAATTAACACCCATAAGGGTCTATATGTGTCCAAGTCAGCTGGTGTTAAAGTAACACTTTTGAAAGTGTTAAAAGATTGACGCCCATATTTTTGTTAAATTAACATTGGTCTGAAATGGGTTTAGGAAAAGTTAAACTTTACATTTCTGTGTCTTGTTTTGAATATTTTCCACCGGATTTGATTGATATTGACACGTTGTGGGTCAATTATTTACTTTTTAACACCACATTGTGTTTTGTGATCAACACTACACTATATATTATATATTTTAACACTAACATCGTTGTAAATGTTAATGTGACTCTCTGTGTTGTTGAATTTAACACCAGCTGACTTGTTCACATATAGACACTATTGGGTGTTAATTCAACACTGGCATTTTTACTGTGCATATGAACATAATTAGTATAAACATTTAACATGTAAATCTACCTTTCCTCTACATTATAACTGAAAAAACGATTTATGATTATGACCTCTGGCTGTTTTGAGTAATATTTTATAAAAAGTGCAGAAATGTTTTCTCCAAACTAAATATTCTGCAGCATTCAGTCTGCGCCATGTTGCTGCAGCGGCGGCGTCCATCTCAGCCTTTGGTTAGGCCGATTGGAGCAGCAGCTCCAGCTCTCTCTCTCTGTAGCTTAGCATTGCCCCCTGCTGAAACCCGACTCCTCCATCCAGCCTCTCCTCCTGTTTCCTCTCATCTTCAGACATAGAAACACAAACATTTAGATGCGACGCAAATCGTTTAGCAGCAAAGGCAGGACTGAAGATGTGCAGAAGCTTCTTGGTTAATCAGGAAAATTATTAAAATTAATTTATTTCACTTCAAAAACTGTAAAATATTTCTTACGTGAGCCAATATTTACTTTATTTAAATGTAATGATTATGTGAGTGGGGAATTACGTCAGTTCAATAATCTGCTGAATTGATTAGTTCAATGTATTCTATGGAAAGTTGAGTGGAAGGAGAAACTGAGGTGGGACTATTGAGAGGAAAGTCTGCAGAATGAGGCAGACAGAGCCACAGGGTGGAGCGGATCAGAACCAGCGGTACCAGAGATCCAAAGTGACGTCTCCTCAGTCTCTGATGTTCTGCTGGTTCTGATCCGCTGGCTCAGATACTTTAGTCTTCCTGTCACTTTGTGGACTGTCTGCTGTCTGCGGTTTCTGTTCCCAGCCGGACTGACCTGCAGGATGTCCCACCTGCTTCAATCACCATGGAAACGGGCCGGAGCAGAACCACAAAGAGAATCTATGGAGTATGAACACCTGAGGGTCCGTAACAATTGAGTAAAAGGTTCTGGAGGTTCTGCAGTCGGTCCTGATGGCGCCGATAAACATCACATTGATGACATCATCAGATAGAGAAAGTCCTCCTGACTAGGGCTGTAGTGATACAATAATCTCACAATACGATACACGATATTCTGCCCACAATACGATATATATTGTGATATTCAGCAAACGATACAATCCAATACATTTTTGCGATTTTCTGAAAGGTTTCAGAGGGACAGAGTGATTTTGGTGACATTTAGTGACTGTTATAAAGTTGGACTGAATTAATTTAACTGAAAACTGATTAAAAGCTCCAACTACACAATACCTGGTTCTGGTTGGACACAGACTTAAAGTGGACAGCTGGACAAAATGAATCAAAGAAGTGGAGAGAAAACATGTTTCTTTTAGTTGAAACAGTCCAAACTGTAGCTGACATGCATTAGTAAAGTAAATAAAGTGAACCAAGTTCCTGCTCTGAATAGTTTGATACCTTTTTAACCTGAACATCTGAAGGAATCACTCTAAGCCTGATGACCTGGTGAAGCCAGCAGTGAGTGAACAAGGTGACAGTTGGACGTTACGATACTTAAGGATGAATATCGATTTTTTTCTAGGAAAGAAAATATCGATATATATCGTGATATTGATATTATTATACAGCCCTAGTCCTGACTGACCTCAATCTGAGGTTCTTGGAATATCTTTGATGATCCGTGACATTCGGCTTCGTGTGTGTGTGTGTGTGTGTTGGGCTGCTCCCAGCGGCTGCTGCTGGTTAAATCCTCAAAGTGGCCGGGCCGCTCCCTGCCAAAGCTGCCCGCCTCAGTCCAGAAGTAATCCACAGCAAATTCCTTCAACCTCAGTATCACAGGCCGGCGCTGCAGAGCCACGCGCTGCCAGGGGAGCACACACACACACACACACACACACACACACACACACACACACAGCGTCCACTTCCTGATTCGCAGCGTGACAGCAGCATTGTGGGTTTTCTGGAGACGGCGCTGCAGCCAGCTGACATCCAGCCTGGCGTTCCTCCCGGCCGCAGAGAGAGGAGGCTCTCCGTCCGGATGCTCTCACATCCGTGTGCTGAGGAAACATTTGTTTCTCCACCGACGGACAAGGAGGAAGAGGAGGAGGCAGTCGCTCTCCCCGTCGGCTGATTTCGTGTTTCTTTGTTCAGATTTCCATCCTGACAGCCGGAGCTCAGATCATCTCAGAAAACAGAGCCTGAGCCCACAGCACCATACAGCCACCTCCATGTCTCTACTGCCATCAGAGCCAAACATTAAAATTAAATAAGAGTATAATTACAAAATAATAAATCAGGATGAATACAAAATTTATGAACCTTTAACAAAAACTGAAGATGGGTCTGTTTTAACCAAAACATTTCTGCTTAAGAAAAGTCAAATTATGAAAAAAGAAATGAGTAAAAGTAAAAGTATTTGGTAAAAAGGCGACTGAGTGAAAAGATGAATCATTTAATATTTACACATAACATCATCAGATAAGCCAAAATGTAAAGTTCATTTTATTTTAAACACCAAAATGAGAATAATTTACATAAATAACATAATTACTAAGTAAAGCAAAACATTTTTCCAAATCACTTTCTTATGAAACTGTTGTAAAAACTGAATTTTTAGTTAAATCCTCTTTAGTTTTTTAGTTAAATCCTCTTTAGTTTTCACTCAGGTAAAAGATCTACAGGTTTTACTTCAAAGTGCAGTATCATAAAAATACTCCTAAAAGTATTTTTCCCTCAGATCAATGAAAGTCGGTGGTTCCTGTGGCTCTGGTTCGGCCTCCACCTGCTCACCTGTTTGCTCCGTTTTCTTTGGTTCAACGTCTCTTCAAATCCAGCTCGTCATCAGACAGACAGCTGGTCGCTCAGTGTCGCGTTTATTTGGTTTATTTCAGAGTAAAGTCGGTCTCAGCTGCATAGACAAGATGCAAACCAAACTCTTTTTACTGACTTAATGAGGGAAGAAGCCGCAGTCCATCGTAACGACGAGCATCTTCCCTCACCAAGATGGCGGCTCCGCCGTCCATCGTAACGACGAGCATCTTCCCTCACCAACATGGCGGCTCCGCCGTCTATCGTAACGACGAGCATCTTCCCTCACCAACATGGCGGCTCCGCCGTCTATCGTAACGACGAGCATCTTCCCTCACCAACATGGCGGCTCCGCCGTCTATCGTAACGACGAGCATCTTCCCTCACCAACATGGCGGCTCTCACTTCTCCAGGCGTCGGATCTGAAACTCACCGACCTGCTGGAAACCTGTTCAGGTTGGAGTTCATGTCTCTCTGTTGTCTCAGCTGCTAATGCTAAAGCTAAAAGCTATGCTAATGCTAATGCTAAGTACCCAACGAGAGCTAGGTGGTTGAGAACGAGTCAGGTATTCATAGAGCAGAGACTTGATTTTAATTTATTTTGATGGTTCTGCTGGAGTTAAAACGTCTCAGGAACCTTGGAGCTTCTTCTTCTTCTTCTTCTTCTTCTTCTTCTTCTTCTTCTTCTTCTTCTTCTTCAGGTTCTCCAGTGACAGACAGGTTCTGGTCAGGTCTGCCACATGATCTGGTTCTGTTGGTGATTCTGGGGCCAAACCTTCATTTCTGCCATTTTGTTTCACCTGATGCGACTCGTTTCTTCTTCTTCTTGTTCAGGGTTTCAAACGAAGCGCGGCCCCCTGAGTGACTTCAGAATAAAAGTCCTCTGTTGTCAAGTGAAGCAGCTCTTGAGGTCTCTGGTCAGCAGCAGACATTTCAAAGCCCCCAGCAGACGCGGTTCTCTCCCAGTGGTCATTTGTCTTGCGATGCCCGATTCCTTGAGTATCCAATGGCAGCAGAGCGCAGTTTCCTCCAGCACTTTGGCGCCGCAGCAAAGGACGAGTCGACGGTAATAAAGCGAACGGTGACATTTAACGAGCTGTCTGTGTTTTCGTCCTCTCCGTCTCGAGTTTAAGCCGTTTGCTGAGAAAACTTTGAAGTTCCAAACAAGCAAACCTGGACATTATTGAATCGCGTTCAGAATGGCCTGGATTGAGAAAGCCTTAAAGAGACGCTCGGGCTTTTTGTGCCTTTTAATGTTCACAGCATCCCTCTGCCTTTCATGTGCCTCCTATCTGGAATTAATTACTTTTTCAAAGTCGGTGTGTTGGTTCTGGCGTGTGCAGGAGAACATGTGTGTACATTTGATTCTTTTCTCGTTTGTTTACCGTTTATGGTGCATGGAAACGTCTCCTTTTCTCTTCGTCCTGTAACCAGATCACACTCGGCGCTTAGGCGAATTTCCTGCTCTGGTATTTGATGTAAATCACCAAATTCTGCAGACTTCCTATTTAAACTGTCGGCTCACATAAGCAGCCAGAATGAGCGTAGCACCTCTGGACCGTCCCTGTGGGAGGCACAGTTAGCAATCAGAAGTTGACAGAGGCTAAAAAGAGAGCAAGCTGAACCCAAACAGAGTGTGGTGAGAAGCAGAAAAGCCCTGGGTCGTTCCCTCAGACGGCCCATTTTCACCGGTTTTGTATAAAATGTCAGCTAATGCAGTGTGGAGTGGCGCCAGCAGTGTGTACGGCTGAACGCTGGTACTGCTGGTAATGTGTTTATATAACATCCCTCACATTCCACGCTAAGAGCCTTCCTCGCTCCGCGGCCCGTCCAACACACACACACACACACACAGAACTACTGCAGTCCAGGTCCAACACACACACACTGACTCAAATATCCTCCGTGGTGTTAGAGGCTTCACCAACATGCAGCAGCATCGCTCTGCTGCAGCACGAACTTTATTTCTGAAGACATCCATCATCATCATCTTCAGCAGGGAGGAGGAAGGCTGCAGATTTACAACAAAAAGAATCACTTCCACTTTTGTAGAAAATCTCTTTGTGTTCATTTCTTCAAATGAGTCCAGTTTATCTGCGTCACACATTTCAGAGTCAGACCTGTGAAGACGCTGCTGCAGGAGAGAAACGCCTGGATGTGTCCGAACCGCCTCCTGTTATACGGCCTGATCTCAGCTGGAGCTAAAACAAGATGAAAAACAAACATCCTGGAAGAAGAACCACTTTATGGCTGCGTTCACACTGCAGCCTGAAGTGACCCAATTAACTACATATTCACAACTTAATCCTCATATCGTTGTCATGGTTGTTGTTTTTCTTCCTGAATAGTGAGATTTGTTGAGAATCAGTGACGTTCAGTTGGGATGAATGAGACCTGGACGTTATGGTCGCATTTGAATCGGATCCGTATCGATATGGGTCACATTCTAAAAGAATCCGACCTGAGCTGTTCACACTGCCATGAAAAGATCGGATACAGGTCACATTACGACAGAAACATCTGAACTGGGTCACTTCAGGCTGCAGTGTGAACCCTGTGTGGCTCTGAAGGTTCAGGTCAAAGGTCAGAGTTTAGCCTGATGTCTGGTTTACAGCTGGAAGAACGGAAGCTGTGCGTTGACCCTAGATCTATAAAACTAGAGCTATAGCTCTGGATCTACAAAACTACATCTATAGCTCTAGATCTTCAGTTTCTGTTCAGAAAGTTTTGGCCCATCCACACATTTCTCTGGTCAGTGATTGGATGGGGTCAAAGGTCACCTGATGACATCATAATGTAGAGCTGTGTGTCTTCTGCGTCGTCATGGTAACTAATCTTATTTCCTGTTAAACCCTGAGCCAATGGGAGCTTATAGACATTTAATCAGAGGGGTCCTAGGACTGAACCTGGGGGAGCCCCACATATGACCTCTGACCTCTTGATCCCAGGTCTCTGGGTCAGAACCAGCTCTGTGGTTGTAGTTCAGAAGCTGTTTAAAGGTCGGAGGTCAGCAGCAGCGATTTATCCAGACTGGTGTTTGATAACAGTCGATTGTTTCGTTGGTTAGACATCAGATTCGTTGATGAATGTCCTGTCGGTGTTTGTCCACATCTCAGCCCAGTGGAGCCGATTGGACTCGGAGTCGGATCAGGTAGATGGCAGGTGATCGTTACTCCTTGCCTTTCTTACTGAGGCATCATGACCTCTGACCTTACCTGATCCAGGTGAGGTTTGCAGACGTTGTCAGTTTGTTCTTTTTATTTATTTTTTGTCCAGCTGCTCCTGTGAAGGTTCACCGCCGTTCTGGATGTGGCTGACGGCTCTAGCTGTGATTTTCTGGAGTCCCAAAGCTTTAGAAATGATTTCTTTAAAAACACTTAAAGCTGCTTATTTTAATAGTGAATAAGAGCAGATAGATCTTAATATTCATTAATATGCACAGTGGAAACTGCCTTAGCGCTACAGCAGAAGCTGACATTGACAGGTTTCCATATTTCTGCTCTTTAAGGTTCAACCAATGAGAACCAAGGGCAATGATTGGCTCCTGGATTGAGCCAATAGCAGCTCGGCTTATTGCAGCTTCTGAACATTTAGATATTTTTTAAGAAAAGTCAGGAAACTGGCAGGGCTCCTGTGAATATTTTGACTTTAGGCTCTATGGAAACTAGGGCTGTTTCCAGATACAATAATCTCACGATACGATACACGATATTCTGCCCGCGATATGATATATATCGCGATATTCAGCTAACGATACAATTCAATACACTTTTGTGATTTTCTGACAGGTTTCAGAGGGACAGAGTGATTTTGGTGACATTTTGTGACTGTTATAAAGTTGGACTGAATGAATTTAACTGAAAACTGATTAAAAGCTCCAACTACACAATACCTGGTTCTGGTTGGACACAGACTTAAAGTGGACAGCTGGACAAAATGAACCAAAGAAGTGGAGAGAAAACATGTTTCTTTTAGTTGAAACAGTCCAAACTGTAGCTGACATGCATTAGTAAAGTAAATAAAGTGAACCAAGTTCCTGCTCTGAATAGTTTGATACCTTTTTAACCTGAACATCTGAAGGAATCACTCTAAGCCTGATGACCTGGTGAAGCAAGCAGTGAGTGAACAAGGTGACAGTTGGACGTTACGATACTTAAGGATGAATATGGATTTGTTTCTAGGAAAGAACATATAATATATATCGTGATATTGATATTATTACACAGCCCTAATGGAAACGTCCATGAACCCAGAATGACCCTTCAGGGATCCTGTATTTGACATCCCAGTCTCAACAACTGTATGCTTTAATCAATAATCATGACACAGACGTGAGCTGCTCAGGGTGTTTTATTCCAGGTCAAACTTCTAGTACCAGGAGTCCATGATCCTCCTCATGCTCATGAACCTCATGCCCCCGTAGCCCATCTCCCTGAAGCTGCGGTACTCCCCGGGCCGCATGTACATCATCCGGCCTCTGTAGTGCGGATACTCGTACATCAGCCAGTGGCCGTCCATCACGTGGCAGGACATGCAGTCGGACATGTGGTAGCGGTCCATGAAGGAGTCGCAGTCGTCCATGCACTCGTGCATGTGGCCTCCGAAGTTCTCCCTCTCGTAGATCCTCATCCTGTAGGATCCCCGGTACTGAAAAACCAAGCAAAGTCAGGTTGGGTTTGGACGGGTCAAGTACAAACGCCGTGCAGAGAGCGTACTGCGTACCATGGAGATCATGCGGCAGGAGCGGATGCAGTTGTTCCAGCCCATCATGCTCATGTAGTCGCCGTACTCGCCCCGGCGGAAGAAGTACTGGTTCCCCATGTAGTTGGGCCGGTCGTAGACCATGAAGCAGCCGCTCTCCACCCTGCAGGAGTGGCACCGGCTCATGTAGGAGTGCATGTCGGCGCAGTCGCCCATGCACTCATAGGACCGGCCCATGAAGTTCCTGTCCTCGTAGAAGATGATCTGGAAACAGAAAGGCTGTAAAACCAAGCAGCAGGAAGCGGAGAAACGAACCCAGAGGTTCTGGGTCTACCTTGCCCCTCATGTTCATGTCGGTGTTGCTCATGTTGGCTGGTTCTGGCTCTGGCTCTGGTTCTGGCTCTGGCTCTGGCTCTGGTTGTCCATTCCTACCTGGTTTAACCCTTTTATACCTAAGCAGATGTAAAGGACCACTGACCCCCTCTACAGAATGCCACACTCAGCAAGCTTTTTTTGTCTTTTAGTGTTTAGAAAAGCCTTTCTGTCATTTTGACAACGTGTGAATGGATGAACATGTGACCAGGAAAAGTTGTCAGTTCAGGACTCGGATGGAGAATGTTCCCTCAGTCGCTCCGAACCTCAGACTTTTCCAATGACTCTGGATAGTTTTATGACAAAAAGCACTTTGAAATGACTCATTACTTAAAGGTGCTATACAAATAGATGTAACTGTTTTAGTTAGTACACAGTAAAAATGCCAGTGTTGAATTAACACTCCAAAGTGACTATATGTGTCCAAGTCAGCTGGTGTTAAAGTAACACTTTTGAAAGTGTTAAAGATTGCCACCCATTTTTTTGTTAAATTAATATTGGTCTATATACTGAAATGGGTTTAAGAAAAGCTAAACTTTCCATTTCTGTGTATTGTTTTGAATATTTTTCACTGGATTTGATTGATATCGACACCTTGTGGGTCAATTATTTACTTTTTTAACACCACATTATGTTTTGTGATCAACACTACACTGGTGTTACTTTTATCATATTTTAACACTAACACCATTGCAATGTTAATGTGACACTCGGTAGTGTTGAATTTAACACCGGCATTTTTACTATTGTGTAGGAAAGTTTTATGTATCGCAGTAACTTTATTAATTTACTCCTTAACTAAAAAGGTTTCATATCATTTGGAGCTATAATATTAAACAGGTTCTGATCCAAATCTGTTTTTAATAAACAAAGATATTCATTATCTTATTGGCATCACAAGGAATATCTTTTAGAAAAAATACAACTTGTTCTGTTTGTATTTTAATAACAATATGTTGGTCAGAGTAAAAGTCTCAGCATAACATTCATACAATTACTGATTTCTGCTTGAGAATCAACTTTGAAAAGGAAGAGAAAGTGTTTTCATATAAAATCAGTTTCAAAACATAAATAAAATAATATCTAACATCTTTGACAACAGTAAAGTTTGTTGTCTCTGACAGAAGGAAAAGACGGGCTGATGATATTTTACCAGCAGACTCCATAGCAACCAGAAATGATGAAACAAGTTTAGCTTCTGGAATATGAAAGTAGCAGCGTTTTCAGCTTTTTGATCAGAAACTATGAAGGAAATGAGTGGAAGGGAAACAGGAAGTACTTTGTTGTGATGCAACAGTAGAGTTTCCTTTTACCTGGGATTGTTCCTCCCACGGCGCCGTCCGGAGCAGAATCCTGGGAATGGATCATTATGTCACTGTGGGAATGTCAGAGGTCACAATATTCAATGTTTGATTTCTGTTTGGATCAATACAGGATTTCTGAAATGAATCTATAATCCAATAATCAATGATCAGGTCCAAACTCGTGTTAAAAAACCCTGAAATAAACATTTTACTGAACATTTTAACAACAACTCTTTATTTATTATCAAATCTCCTTTGTGGTAAAACACACACGACGTACACAAATTTAGTAAAAACTGTGAGCCGTAAAAGGGTAGAGGTCCTTCTCCAGGTCCTGCCTCAAGCGGAGGAGTTTAAATATCTGGGGATCTTGTTCACGAATGAGGGATCAGGAGATGGACAGGCGGATTGGGGCGGCGTCTGCCGTGAAGCGGCGCTGTACCGGTCCATCATGGTGAAGAGAAGCTGAGTCAAGAAGCGAAGCTCTCGATTTACCTGTCGATCTACGTTCCCACCCTCATCGATGGTCTTTGGGTCATGACCAAAAGAACCAGATCACGGATACAAGCGGCCGAAATGGGTTTCCTCCTCAGGGTGGTTGGGCTCCTTAGAGAGAGAAGCTCAGTCATCCGGGAGGGACTCAGAGTCCTGGTTAAAGTTGCTTTTGACTCATAATCACTGGAACCAAATTTATTAATGATTTCACTAGATAAACTGTAAGGTGTTCCTGGTTCCTCTGCAGATGTTTTTATTTATTTTTGTGTTTCTGTCATGTAAAGCACTTTGAACAGCTTTCACGCTGAAATGCGCTTCACAAATCAACTTATAACTGATGGAACAATTCATTTAAACTTTAAAATGAAAAAGAAACCCTCCTTTGTCCTTTGCTGCAGGGTAAAACCCCAGACAGACAGACGGACGGACGGACATCTTAAAGCAACATTTCCAACTGTTGTGTGTTGCTGGTTGCCAGACCAGCACAGTAACAGCAACTTTTGCCAGTTCCTGCAACCAAAGCGGCTGCCAGTGAAACGGCGTAACGGTCCAGCTGCTGATCAGATACAGGACGTCTTCAGGACGTCTTCAAGACGTATTTAGGACGTATTCAGGACGTATTCAGGACGTATTCAGGACGTCTTCAAGACGTATTCAGGACGTATTCAGGACGTATTCAGGACGTCTTCAAGACGTATTCAGGACGTATTCAGGACGTATTCAGGACGTATTCAGGACGTCTTCAGGACGTCTTCAAGACGTATTTAGGACATATTCAGGACGTATTCAGGACGTATTTAGGACGTATTCAGGACGTATTCAGGACATATTCAGGACGTATTCAGGACGTCTTCAGGACGTCTTCAAGAAGTATTTAGGACGTATTCAGGACGTCTTCAAGACGTATTCAGGACGTATTCAGGACGTATTCAGGACGTATTCAGGACGTATTCAGGACGTCTTCAAGACGTATTCAGGACGTATTCAGGACGTATTCAGGACGTATTCAGGACGTCTTCAAGACGTATTTAGGACGTATTCAGGACGTATTCAGGACGTATTTAGGACGTATTCAGGACGTATTCAGGACGTATTTAGGACGTATTCAGGACGTATTCAGGACATCTTCAAGACGTATTCAGGACGTATTCAGGACGTCTTCAGGACGTCTTCAAGACGTATTCAGGACATATTCAGGACGTATTCGGGACGTATTCGGGACGTATCAGGACGTCTTCAGGACGTATTTAGGACGTCTTCAAGACGTATTTAGGACGTATTCAGGACATCTTCAAGACGTATTCAGGACATATTCAGGACGTATTCAGGACGTCTTCAAAACGTCTTCAAGACGTATTTAGGACGTATTCAGGACGTCTTCAAGACGTATTTAGGACGTATTCAGGACGTCTTCAAGACGTATTCAGGACGTATTCAGGACGTCTTCAAGACGTATTTAGGACGTATTCAGGACGTATTCAGGACGTCTTCAAGACGTATTTAGGACGTCTTCAAGACGTATTTAGGACGTATTCAGGACATCTTCAAGACGTATTCAGGACATATTCAGGACGTATTCAGGACGTCTTCAAACGTCTTCAAGACGTATTTAGGACGTATTCAGGACGTCTTCAAGACGTATTTAGGACGTATTCAGGACGTCTTCAAGACGTATTCAGGACGTATTCAGGACGTCTTCAAGACGTATTTAGGACGTATTCAGGACGTATTCAGGACGTCTTCAAGACGTATTTAGGACGTATTCAGGACATCTTCAGGACGTATTCAGGACGTCTTCAGGACGTATTCAGGACGTTTTCAGGACTTATTCAGGACTTATTCAGGACGTCTTCAGGACGTATTCAGGACGTCTCAGGACGTCTTCAGGACGTATTCAAGTCGTTTTCAAGACGTATTCAGGACGTCTTCAAGACTTCTTCAGGAAGTCTTCAAGACATATTCAGGACGTCTTCAAGAGTTCTTCAGGACGTCTTCAAGACATATTCAGGATGTCTTCAAGAGTTCTTCAGGACGTCTTCAAGACATATTCAGGATGTCTTCAAGAGTTCTTCAGGACGTCTTCAAGACATATTCAGGATGTCTTCAAGAGTTCTTCAGGACGTCTTCAAGACTTCTTCACGAAGTCTTCAGGACGTGTTCAAGAGTTCTTCAGGACATCTTCAGGACGTATCAGGAAGTCTTCAGGACGTATTCAAGAGTTCTTCAGGACGTATTCAAGACTTCTTCAGTAAGTCTTCAGGACGTCTTCAGGACATATTCAAGCCCTGCCGGGTGGAGAGCCCTGCTGTCTGCGGCGCTGTCAGGCTGCGGCTTTCCTTTACCGCCCGGCCAGCTTCTCACACCGAACACTCGGCAGCATTCGCCGATTTCCGGGTCCATCTGTTGCAGCGGACAGGAGAGTTTCCTCATTTTTCCTTCCTCTGCAGGAAGACTGGAGGCAGGTGTCACCAAACGGTTCAATTCAATCCGCTTATTTATTCCTAAACAACCACAAGTGTCACCTTCCCAGGATTAATCCGTCGGAAATTAACTTTAACTGAAAAATGTTTATTTATTTCATTGCAAATAAATATTTTTCAATAACCTGTCATGAGTTTGTCGGTCTAAGCCGCTGTGGCGATAATAAAGTTGAGTGGTTGGACGTCAGAGAGCGTGTTGGATGCCGCTGGTGTCTGAATCAAAAGGCATTGAGTTCCTCAGCCTTTGTCTGCGTTGACACCCTAATCCGCCGCAGCAGCCGTGCAGGTGTTGTGCAGCATTCAGGCCTTTGAGGCGCTTTCAGTGCGCCGCAGCACCTCTGAATTCACCCTGATGTCTCTACAAGGAAACAGTGGATCAGTGTGTCGCGGGCTCCACGTCAGCTGTCACGCAGCCGCTGTGAGGAGCACATTTACAGCACAAAGATCCCCTTAGACTGTCTTTGTGTCAGCATTGTGCCGCAGCCTCTTTCTTCTCCTCCATAATGACGGCTGATTAAATCCTTGCTCGCCGTTTCCGAATGCTGGGTGTCAGTCGAGAGGCCAGGTAAGCCAGAGAGGATGAGGGGATGACGGGAAGGTGGAGCCAAGAAGGAAGTTTTATCGTTGGGCTGAGGTGTCAGCGGCAGAGTGAAGGGATAATAAAATGGATCTGTTTATTCTATTCTTCAGAGTGTGTCTTATTGTGGCGGTGACATGCTCAGAATGCGTGTCAGCCTCTGGTTTGACTTTTTGTGTTTTGGATTTCTGCAGGAGCTTACCAGACCCATGTGTTTACCTTTCCCCAGCACGGTGAATACCTGGTTATTAAATTTGACGAGTTAAAAAATGTCTTAACGGTTTATCTCACCTTTGTGTCGTCCCCATTGGTATCTACCTAGAAGCAGGCGGCTCCTTTCGACGCCAATGGCAGCGGCGAAGATAAACAGGCCCGTGTTTTCCTCTTTTATGACTCTGTGCCGTAGCCTCTGATAATAGCCAGAGAGGAATCCTGAGCCACAACAACAGGGAGGCATGTTCTGATGGCTGTTGGGACGTCGGCGTTTCCTCCTTTCTTCTGTCAGACGACGGATGTTTGCAGGTTTTGATCTGACACTTGGTGGAATCAAAGGAACATGCAAAGGAAAGTAAACAGCTTTTATATATCAGTTTCCAAGGAAACACACCCATGATTTCATTCTCCTGTTCATCCCAAAGAAATAGAGGAATCTAAAAGAGAGATTCACCAACCTGCAGCTTTTCAACAGTTTACGCCAGGAAACGGAAACGAGACGAGAACTTTGCATGTTCTCATCTTCAATCAGATTGTAAAAGGTGCTGACATGCTACCTTTTTACTCAGCAGGGATGCAGGTAAAAGTTGCAGCATAATGTCACTGGAGTTATTTATATGTTAGATTGGCCTAGTCAAAGTCCAGACCTAAATCAGAGAATTTGTTGGCAATCTATCAGAGTTTACGGTGTGTGAACTTCTTTTCTCAGGTGCCGCATGTGGATAAATTCACCTTGAACTGTTTGTTTCAGAGGAATGATGTTGAAAATAGTCTGCAGTAAGAAAAGTTGGAGTCAACAGGACGACTGTGACTTAGCATGCAAAGTTTTTGTTATTCAGAGCTAAACCCAAGGACATTTTGTCTGTAAGTCAAAGTTAGCCTGAGAGAGAGCGAGAGAGAGAGATCTGTGCTGTGTCAGCAGTGCGCTTAAACCAACTCCAAAGATTAATCACAGGAAAACACATACAGCACACACACACACACACACACCAGCGGGCGTGCACACACTCAGCCGGATACCCACAGTTGTATATCTCGCATTCCCAGCAGTTCAAAGTGTGGTTGGTTTGAAACAGATTAAAAACTGTCTATGAAGTGATGCATTGCAATTGTCATAGCAAGGGTGGGAGAGATCGTTTTTGCATAAAAATCCCCTCTTTCTTCCCACCGCTATCAGCAAAGAGATGGAGAACTCACTAATCCTGCTGTGGTCGCATTTGCATCGGTGGCAAATAAACAAAAGCGCACCATTTTTCATCTCCAGCTTCTATATTAAAAGGAGATGATGGGAGGGGAGTGGAGGATGGGAATGAGGGGAGCGGGACACCCAGGCAGACCCTTTGGTGTCACTGATATGCCTGACAGTGTTGTATAGTAACGAAGTTAAAACTCTTCACTACTTAAGTATATTTTGGAGTACTTCATACTTTCCTCGAGTATGAACATTTTTGATAACTTTCACTTTTACTTCACTTTATTTCCAAACTTAATTTCATACTTTTACTCCGATACATTTTCAATGTGTGGTTTAGTTACTCGTTACAGAAAAGCGAGAAAGAGAAATGCTGGAGTTTTGACCCACCTACTGATTGACTGATACAAAGTCGGACACAAATGGAGCCCCATACAATATGAACCACATATACATATTACAACACACACACACACATATATATATATATATATTATATATATATATATATATATATATATATATATATATATATATGTACACACATTCATGTCAGAAGCTGGCTAAGCAGGTTAAGTTAACCTTGTAGTTAAAGCACCTAATTTCCTTAACTAAATGATGCTGCAGGTTTATCTATTAGCAGGTTTAATTTTACCTGCACTTGGTTGTGTTTATTACTTTAACTGTATTTGACAAGTTTACCAAAATATAAAAAATGTCATTCAAACTGCATTTGCCTTGTTTTACTTTTTACTTATACTTTTCATGACATTACTTGAGTTCATCCATTTTTACAGTAATTTCCATTGTCCAAGTCACTGACATTTCAGTCAGTGACTTGGACTTTTACCAAAGTCATATTTTGGAGAGGAACCTAAACTTTCACTAGACTCTGAGATTTCAGTACTTTATACAGCACTGATGCCTGGTGATGTTTGGGTTGGTAAATGGAAACGCCTGTTTGCACCATCCATCCTTCGGTTCCTTCGCCACGTGCAGCTCTGCGTGGCGGTGAGGACCTCGGCACGCCACATCACAGAAACCCCAAACGTCTGAGAGAAGTTCTCACTCTGCCATGAAGAACGTCTCACTGGAAACCAGTACAGACTGGGATTGTACCTGACAGCTCTCGCTTTCATGAGACGGATGATGAAGACTGAAACTGAGCAGGACCACAACCTTCTGGCTGGGACGCCCCCTGAAGGGTCTGCAGATGAATCTAAGAACATGATGTGCACAAAGTTACCAACCAGCTTCCTGCTTTGTGTTTTTGGGTTAAACTCTCATTATGTTGTTTTCTCACCTTTTAACAGTGAGATACTCTGAATCCCAATGGTTTGGTTGGAGCGCAGTAATTCATACGAAGGTGTGAATATGTGGTGAGGTCCTTCAATGGTTCTGTCCGAAAGCTGCATTCACACCAGTCCTGTTTAATCCGGTTCAATACAAACCCACACAGTAAAAATGCCGGTGTTGAATTAACACCCAAAAGTGTGTAGATGTGTCAAAGTCACGAGGTGTTAAATTCAACACTACATAGTGCCACATTAACATTACAACGGTGTTGGTGTTAAAATATGTTAAAAGTAACACCAGTTTAGTGTTGATCACAAAACATAATGTGGTGTTAAAAAAGTAAATAATTGACCCACAAGGTGTCGATATCAATCAAATCTAGTGTAAAATATCCAAAACAAGACACAGAAATGGGAAGTTTAGCTTTTCTTAAACCCATTTCAGTATATAGACCAAAGTTAATTTAACAAAAATATAGGCGTCAATCTTTTAACACTTTCAAAAGTGTTACTTTAACACCAGCTGACTTGGACACATATGGACACTTTTGGGTGTTAATTCAACACCAGCATTTTTACTGTGCAGTCTGGTTCGTTTGTGCGGTGTGAACCTCAGTCTGGGTTCGGTTGAAGTGAACTCTGGCTCGCTGTGAATTCACATGTGAACGCCAAGCGGACTGAGGCCGCTCCGAAAGCAGGAAGTGGACTGCAGCGCAGGGCATTCTGGGTAAATACAACAGAAACAAATGCTAGCAAATCCAATGCTGGTGGGAAACAACACAAAGTCCTCCAGCTGCTGAAATCTGAGGCCGATCCATTTGGGTTTCCACTTGGTGAAGAAGGAGGTTCAGTGCTTTTACTGGTGTGAAGTTTATACATTAGGAACATTAAAACATCTTCTAGGCAGCAGGTTTCTGCATATGGGAAAAAAAGTTTAGTTTTCAGCAGTTCTGAAAGTATTCACACGTTTCTACCTGGTGTTTTCCTCGGTCCTTTCTGTGTGATGCTATACAATCAGATCCAAGTTTAGCTCCGTAATGCCAAATTTCAGTCAGAAGGAAAATGTGAACATCAGTTTTCACGGCTTTATTTTAGGATGAAATGATTGGGAGACTCTTCAGCCCAGCATGGCTCTGCAGGGAGAACCAACTCCAACACTCAGGGCCTGCAGTCGGTTTCCTCCACTTCACTCTGCGGCGGGAAGAGATTCACTCACAGGAGCATCCTTCTTATCGGAGTGTGTGTGCTTGTGTACAGGGAAAGGCTAATCTAATCACCACACACTCACTGCTTCCTCCAGGTGTATTACTGTACCAGGAGTGTAATGCGGAGAGAGGGAGGAGGAGCGAGATAAGTAATATTGATCTGATGTGGTGATTGTCACTCTGTTGCCTGCCTTGAATAGCTAATCTCTTTACACACGGGTCAGGGAGAAGAAAGGCGGCAGGGCTGCAGGTTTAGCCGCGGCTAATCGACAGATTGTTCTCGGTGTGGGGCGATCAAACAGCGGCTGATAACGCTGGATGTGAAATTGTGTCTCCTAGCTGCTGATGTTGAGTTTGGTCACAAACTTCTGGGCTTCTCCACGCAGCTGATGCCGATTGTATCGACTTAGACATTTGCAAAGACTCTGAGTGTAAATCCTTAGCGCTGACTGAATCCAGGCATGCATGTTTTCAGTTTGGTTCACTATTATTAATCTGTCGCATCATTGTGGAAGAGCTGCAGCTTGATTTTCAATACAATATCCATTTCTCTTTCAAGGTCCCACCACAACATTTCAGTCTGGGTAAGGTCTGGTCTTTGACTAGGCCTCTATCAGCAGAATCAGCTGCAGACATGGTTCAGGAATGGTTTCAACAGGCACAACAATTCACTTTACTGCTGATGTTAAGTCTATTTTTCTGACCTAACATCAGCAGTAAACTAAAAACATACGTCTTATACAAAGACCTAGTGGCTGGCTGATGTTATGCTAATATTAGTGATCAAAATAACATTTAAATCTTGATCTTTAATCTATTACTGCCTGTAACCCATTAGTAAAATGTTCTCTGCTTTATTTTGACTCTTGTTCCTTTGTGTGATTTTATATAATTTCTGTTGGTTCGAAAGTATCTCAATAAAAGTAATTTCGATTAATAATAATAATAACAATAATAATAATGACCCTGCTGGCAAGAAAATGTTCGGACAACGTCCGTGAATGTCGTCTGAAAGTCGAACGTCGAATGTTCGGACCTGACCTTCAGCAAACGTTGTCTGAACATTCACTCTAAACATTCACTCTAAACATTCACTCTGAACACATTCACTCTGAACACATTCACTCTGAACACATTCACTCTGAACATTCACTCTAAACATTCACTCTGAACACATTCACTCTGAACACATTCACTCTGAACACATTCACTCTGAACATTCACTCTAAACATTCACTCTGAACACATTCACTCTGAACACATTCACTCTGAACACATTCACTCTGAACACATTCACTCTGAACATTCACTCTAAACATTCACTCTAAACATTCACTCTGAACAATTCACTCTGAACACATTCACTCTGAACACATTCACTCTGAACATTCACTCTGAACACATTCACTCTGAACACATTCACTCTGAACATTCACTCTGAACATTCACTCTGAACACATTCACTCTGAACACATTCACTCTGAACATTCACTCTGAACACATTCACTCTGAACACATTCACTCTGAACATTCACTCTGAACACATTCACTCTGAACACATTCACTCTGAACACATTCACTCTGAACACATTCACTCTGAACACATTCACTCTGAACATTCACTCTGAACATTCACTCTAAACATTCACTCTGAACACATTCACTCTGAACATAACTAAAAAAACGGAGGCATTACAAAGAGCTTTATTTCTCCCTACAAAATAATTTTATAAGATTTTTCTGTTACTTTTGCTGTTATTCTAATACAAACGTCTATTCTATGTCTTAATAAAAAATAAATAAACAAATGTTCGGACTTGACGTTCGCCGTATTTTAATATATTTAAAACCTTTATGGTGGTTAATATTTGTCTCTTTTTGGTCATTTTATTGTCTGAATGTTGACTTTCATCATCTGTTCGTCCGTGTGTCGTTTAAAACTGGGTTACTAGCGTCAGTACCTTGTTTAGCCACTAGGGGCTCCGCGCCCGTCTAAACATTATCCTCGCAATTCAAATAATGGTTATAAGTCCGATTTTTCTCATTTCCTTTCCTGCATAATCTGCGTTGCAGTAAAAGAAGAACTTCCATTTGGAAAATATGGATTTTCTAAATACAATATGTCAATCAAAGCTATTATTGGCTGTCAAGAAATGCAGACTCCTGATTGGTGAGGCGGAATAAGCCCCTCCCCCAACGACAAACACCGAGCCTAGCGGCCTTCACCTGCTGCTGAAGACTTACAGATGTTAGAGTCGTAAACTATTTATTTTGGGGAAATAAAGTCGGTTTACATGACGGAAGAGCTTCATATGGGGCAGGAGACGCGACATGTTCAGTTCCTGATGAAGCTTTGGTGAGTTTACAGCAGCGTTCCGTCAAGCTAACGGCTAACTGACAGCGGGGTTCCGTCAGGCTAACGGCTAACTGACAGCAGCGTTCCGTCAAGCTAACGGCTAACTGACAGCGGGGTTCCGTCAGGCTAACGGCTAACTGACAGCGGGGTTCCGTCAAGCTAACGGCTAACTGACAGCGGGGTTCCGTCAAGCTAACGGCTAACTGACAGCGGGGGTTCCGTCAAGCTAACGGCTAACTGACAGCGGGGTTCCGTCAAGCTAACGGCTAACTGACAGCGGGGTTCCGTCAAGCTAACGGCTAACGGACAGCGGGGTTCCGTCAAGCTAACGGCTAACCGACAGCGGGGTTCCGTCAAGCTAACGGCTAACCGACAGCGGGGTTCCGTCAAGCTAACGGCTAACCGACAGCGGGGTTCCGTCAAGCTAACGGCTAACCGACAGCGGGGTTCCGTCAAGCTAACGGCTAACTGACAGCGGGGTTCCGTCAAGCTAACGGCTAACTGACAGCGGGGTTCCGTCAAGCTAACGGCTAACTGACAGCGGGGTTCCGTCAGGCTAACGGCTAACTGACAGCGGGGTTCCGTCAGGCTAATGGCTAACTGACAGCGGGGTTCCGTCAAGCTAACGGCTAACTGACAGCGGGGTTCCGTCAAGCTAACGGCTAACTGACAGCGGGGTTCCGTCAAGCTAACGGCTAACTGACAGCGGGGTTCCGTCAGGCTAATGGCTAACTAGCATAATCAAAGATGCTAACGGCTAACGCTAGCTGTAAAACTCAACAGCTCATTTTTAAACGACTTTAAAAAGCATTTCTTGATAACTGTCCACTGCTGTTCTGTAATTTTCGTGTTTTAATGACTATTTTTCATTAGTTTTGCTGAAATGCAGCAGAAAACGGACAAACGGAGCGTTCAGACCGCCACCAATAACCAGGAACGTGTGAAAAATATTGACTTACCAGACATTAAATGATATTAGTGGAAACATAACTGTTGGGGAAACGTGTCTTTCTGACCCCAGAATGACAGAGTAAACCCAACAAAATTGATTTCTTTTGGCGTTTAGAAACATTTTTCATTATCAGAGCAATTTAACCTATGGCTATTGACTTAATTATTTGATTTTAATGTATGTTTTTAAGTTATTTTTGACCCTTTCATGGGCATAAACATAATTACTCTGCTTAATTCAGGCCGGATTTGAATATTCCTGGAAACTGGAAGAGAAGATCCAACCTGGAGGACATCAGCTGGTCCTCCAGAGGGACGATGTCCAATCATCTTGAAGAGTCCAGCGGTGTGGTAGGTCTGTTAAAACCCAGTTAAACTGACTCACAGTAGCGCTGAATCGTCAGCATAACTCCATAAACGAGCAACACGTAGATATTACAGGAGCAAAGCTGAAATTTCAGAGTCTAAACATAAAGAACCGAGCTAAGATCCCTGAGGTACTTTTTGCCTTAGTTGACTTTGTGACCATATTCAGTGAAAGACGGTTTTAAACGTCATCAGCTTTCAGAAAGACACAGTTTTCCTTGGCAGGTGACTTTAAGACGCGTCATGTTCGTTACTCTGTCAGCTCTTCTGAACTCAGCCGGGAATAATGATCACTGATTGGCCTGACGGGTCTCTCCTCCTCATCTTCACTGGAAACACTTGTTGCTTCAGAAAGTAATAAAATGACTAAATCAGTAACGAAAATAAACAATGTGAATTATTCAAAGATGCATTTACACCTCAAATTAATCCAACTATGATCCATGTCAGTGAATATGAATCCTGACTGTTAAATCTGTTCAACTACATGTTTTTCCTGAGTTTTCTTTATTTCATGTCCTTTGACATGATTGTGTTGGATGAACCAATCAGTGGTCGGTTTCTCCTGTTTTATGATTCCTGGGTGTTTGTGTTGCCCACAGTTCTTCATATCTACATGTGAGCAGAGCTGCTGGGTTATGAAACTCCAAATCTCTGATTTTATCATTTCCACCACCTGGTCACATTCTGACCATCATTAAACCTTTTGTGGCGTTTGGTGAAGATTTCATATTTCCACATATGAATTTCCCATGATGCCCTCTGTTCTGTGAGGCGTCACATGATGGAGCCGCCGCCGTGCCGTTCTCTGTGTTGGAGGCCCGAAGCCTCATTAACCCTTTAACGCCGGAGTTTCGAGCGTCTGCATAAATAAATCTTCCTTATTTTAACTGTCAGTAGTTCTTTAAATGTCCTGTGAGATGTTTTACTTACCCCTGTATCCATAACAACTGGAACTTTCAGTATCCAAATATACGTCTATCAGCCGAGTGCCTGCCGGATTAATTACTCTGCAGCTGTGATGTTTCCATTTAACCCGATACTTGCTGAAAGTGCAACGTCTCCCCTTTCAGAAACCGCTGGAATTCTTCACATAGCGCCACATGTGGCGGAATTACGGTACTGCAAATGTAGATGTGTCGGCGCCGACGCGTTCGGGTCTAGAAAGGTTAAACCACAGGAGATTCCAACAGACGGGACTTTAGTTTGGAGGATCGTCTCCGTCTGGCTCAGTCCTGATCGACATGCAAACCTCCGAGTCTGAACAATCAAACAGCAAAAGATCTCAGTCACTTAAAACATGAAGTCAGTCAGATTCGGCATGCGTTTCCTTCTGTCCCTGCCTGTTTGAGGGCTTCTGTATTAAACTGGTTGGAGCTCCACCGTAGGCGCCCCCCCCCCCCCTGACCTTGCAGCTTTATGATGGCAGTAATACTGCAGATGAAGAGGGGAGCAAATCCACCGAAGATAATAGACAAATCATCTCCAAGAGGTGCTGAAATAAAAATCCCCAGACAAACAGGCAGCCTGTGTTGCTCTTGGACGTCCCTTTAAGGGAACCCAGTGTTGATGAGTAATTACCCCGACCCAAAGGCATGATGGGATTCTCAGGCAGAGGAAACATCTGTGTGAAATGTTAGCAGCATTGAGCAAATCTTTAAAGAACGGATTGCAGACGGAGAATCTGCGGATCAGTAATTAAATTAGTCATTGTATGTGCATGATTTTTAGAAATGCGATAACTCGCATGTTTAATGTCACTGGCGTTTATTGAGTGGAGCCTTAAAACCTCTCAGCTGAGCTGGAATCAGAGGATTTTCTGCTGGCCTCTCCTCCTCTGAGCTCCTCAAACGATCCACTGAAGAGCAGGAGGATGTTTGGGCACGATGTCCAACACCTGGTTTAACATCATGGTGTGAAGCTTTAATTAGTTTAAAATAGATGCATTACCAGTCCAGAGATCACGATTGGAACTGGTCAGATCCGGACAAATCGGATGGTTTTAGTTTCATTTGTCACCACCTGTGACTGGATTGACCCTAATTACAGGTCTCACCAGTTTGGCCATCAGAGAAAGTGAAGACATTGATTAACCTCTGTTGGACTTTAGGTCACGTTTTCTCGTAGTTTTGCTGGTTCTGCCACTTGTTCTTTGCTTTATTTTTCTCTTCCTGAAGCATTTTTTGGCTGTGGCTCGTAGTTTACGAAGTACGGCGTGTTTATAATCTTGATTAGAACAGAAAACTGCCAGAACCAGCAGAGAGTCCAAACCTCTGCCAATAATTTCACACAAAAGTCGTGTCACTGCTGAATTAAACCTGAAAACCACTTTGAGAAGCGGCCTTTGACTAGGCCGTTGTGGTTTAGCTGTTCGGGATCGTCGTTCTGCTGCTGAGCCAGTTGTTGGGTTCCCGATGGTTTTTGTGTTTGGCTTCATGAGCGCAGCAGCTGAACCTGCATGTCTTGGTCTCCTGCTCGGTGACATTCCTGCTGCTGAGGGGAGTCGGGTGACGGTTGGGTCACCTGTGCAGCTCAGGAATGTGAGGCTGCAGCTCGGCGCTCCACTCCCAGCTGCCACGCGTCTCCAAGCTGCGCCGCTGATTCTTTTCTTTCATTCCTTTTCACTTTTCATGTTTCCGTGGCGCCTGATTGGCTGCCTGTGACAACTACACCTGTAGATAATGATCTACCTGAGAAAAGTTAACGATATTGATCAAAGATAACAGAAACTAAATGTTGTTTCTAACCAGATTGTCAGATTATTTTTGTCAGTTTTCCAAGCAAAGCCCTGAACTGATTGTTGCTTCTTGGTGTAAACGTAACATTAGCAGGTTGTTGGGTAAGTGGAAGCAATTATGGGCTTAAGCTGTGAACAGGATTTATAGAAGCAACTGTTGGCTGTAGGCGGCTACTAGGCTGTTAGCATTAATCTGATTGGTTCATGGGCCTTAAAGCTAACAGGGTTTGAACTTCAGATGCATTTTGAGAAGAGCGACAGCATTCACGCCGGAGCAGAGCGAGGTGAATGCTGTCGCTCTGCAGGAGCGTTGCTGCTCCAAAACGACCTCTAAACCCAGAGAGGCTGAACAGGGTTAGGGTCAACCCTAGGGGTTAGGGGTTAGGGTTAACCCTAACCCTGACCCCTAACCCGTCTGGACCAAGAACTTCCCTCCACCAAGACAACAGAAATGATGCATGTGGAACAGCAGCGTTCAAAGTCATGACAACAGAGACATGATTCACATATTTATGTTGGCACCGCCTCCAACGCAGCGGCTCTGAACCCACCAGTTTCAGTCACTGAACCTTCTGTAGTGATAAATAAAATATTATTTTATTCCCCCAAATTCAAGACATAGGGAGCAAAGTCAGGATCACTAAGTCCAGGAACGACCCAAGGTCTTTAAAATGTTTCAGCAGGTTGGCCATCGAGAGAAACTGGAACCACTTTAAGGTTTAGATCAGTTAATTAGCTCTACATTCTGAAGAGAATGAAAAATTAATAATAAAGACTTTGCGGTATTTTAATTTAGTAATGTAATTATATTAGCTGTGTTACCTCCCCTCACCACTAGAGGCAGCACCAACCCGAAAAGATGCGACTAAGGAGCAGATTTAGAAGAACAATGAAAGATACAGAGTTTGGTAAAAACTGTGAGCTTTGCTGAAGTAAATAAAGACACAAGTTCAAATCCCTCCAATCAGGCTCCTCCTCAGCTCTGATTGGCTGAGCAACGTAACGTGATCCTCTGATTGGCTGAGCAACGTAACGTGATCCTCTGCAGTAGTGATGGCGAAGCGGCTCGGCGGCGGCGCGACTTTCGTGAGTCTTTCCCTGCGCGGCAGCAGAGGCTCCGCCGAACCCCTGGGGTTCATCAACCTCAGGTTGAGAACCTCTGATCTGGATTCATAATAACAACAGAAAATACTCCTGTTTTTAGCCGTTTGCTGCTCTGACTGTACTGACTCTAAAACCATGTTTACCTCTGGAGAGTCAACGTTTCTGTTCTGAAAGTGAAGTGAAGTAGTTGGATGGTGATCTGAGAGCAGAAACGACTCTGGTTTAACAGCATGTGGGTCAGATCCATGTCTCCAGACATTTGTCCTGTTTTTAAGATGCAACAATAGGACAGGAACAGCAGGTGCTCAGCAGAGTTTCATGTTTTTCATCTTGTAACTGGATGAACTGGTCTGGGCTCATGTGTTCACTAACTGTCCTCTCCGCTACCCGCAAAGTGAAAGAATCCAAGCAGCTTGTTGTGTCAGATTGTTGTTGTTCTTTGGCAGGTTATTAAAATGCATGTCAAGACTTTGGCAGAGATGTGAGTGAAGAACGAACCCAGAATCTCCTGAACTCTGGTGTTTATACATGTTTCCCAACCGGAGCTGCAGATGGAAATCCATCAGTTTCTGGCAGTTTGATTGATTTTTAGTCACGATTTGATGCAGAATCAGTTTTACTATTCAGTCTGGACACTTGGTTTGAATTATGTGACTGACAAAAACATAAACAGGGTAGCTTAGCTACCTGGGCATTTCCTGAAACGATAATGATTCATACAAACGGCGGAAGCGACATGCAGTTTACTCATAAATCAGAGCGACAGCCAATCTTAAAGTCTAAGTTTGAGCATTTGTGATTCGCTATAGAATCAGTTTTTTCTGCACTTCTAACATTCCACACTTTTCAGATTTTCCATAAGATACATTTTTACTTCTACTTCACAATTATTTACAGTTTCCCCAATAAATACATTTAAGTTTGTGGTTGTAACGTCACAGATTATAAAAGTCTGAGGTTTACGATCACTTTGTGATGTAAAATGGTCATATTGAAGCAGTGCGAGTCTGACTGACGGAGCTGCAGGTCAGAGGGAGGAGGAGGAGGATGAAGGAGGAGGAGGAGGAGGAGGAGAGGAGGAAGGAGGAGGAGGAGGAGGAGGATGAAGAGGAAGGAGGATGAGGAGGAGGAGGAGGAGGAAGGGAGGAGGAGGAGGAGGAGGAGGAGAAGGATGAGGAGGAGGAAGAGGAAGGAGGAGGGAGGAGGAGGAGGAGGAGGAGGAGGAGGAGGAGGAGAAGGATGAGGAGGAGGAGGAGGAGGAGGAGGAGGAGGAGGAGAAGGATGAGGAGGAGGAAGAGGAAGGAGGAGGAGGAGGAGGGAGGAGGGAGGAGGAGGAGGAGGAGGAGAGGAGGAGGAGGAGGAGGAGGAGGAGGAGGAGGAGGAGGAGGAGGGGAGGAGGAGGAGGGAGGAGGAGGAGGAGGGAGGAGGGTCAGGCTCAGAGCACGAAGTGGACGACGGTGTCAGGAGAAAATAAACAGATGTAGCTCTGAGGATGTTCCGTCTGAAGCTTAGTCCTGTTGAGTATAAATACGGCGGCTGGTAAGCCATGTAAATAGGCCTGTGTTTACTGTCTGCACAGCCCAAATTAATCACCCGAGCCGAGCCGAGGAGTGTAAACGGCACTAAAAGCTACTGGTTGGCACCGTCTTGTTTTGGTTAGGACCCAGAGTGAGTGATTAGTTCTGTCTGCGGCGCTGAAGGTGGCAGCAGTGATGGAGCACCGCAGGGACGGGCTGCAGACCTTCAGCTTCACTGGCTTCCTGCAGGCGCTTCAGACATGGACAGGAGTTTGGCTGTTTCAGTGGTTTGTCGTTTTTTAATCTGATGCTGCAGATGAAACCGGAGCTTTTCTCAGTCCACTTTGCTTGATGGCAGCGAATCGGAGCCACTTTAAGTTGCTTCATGGCGTCCAGGACATCAGCTGAGCCGGACGATGATCCTGCTGAGACAAACCTGGACTTTCCTCTCCTCACATGCAGCAAGTAAACGATTCACTACCTGAGGCAGTTGGTCTATTTTAGTCTGTTTATGAACATAAGTCCCTTAAATGATCAGAATATTTGATCTGTTAATAGCGGCACATGTTTCAGCTCCAGCTGCTTGATATTCAGTCACAATCATCTTTACTGATTACACTTTTAACAAACAATGCAGAAACAACAACAACAAGCATAGAAACAATTAAAAGCATTGGGAACGTTTGCAAATAGCCAAAACAATAAAAGTACCAGTGTGTAATAAATAAGTTTATCTGTAAAATACATGCAGCAGCAACACGGTGGATTTTAAAGCTGCAGGTTAGGTTACATCTTTGTCGGTTACTTCCTGATGTTTGAACTTATTGCTTCTAGTTTTAGTTTTCCTGGAATCAGATGTTCTAGGGAGTAAAACTGAATCCTTCCAGCATGTCTCCTCTGCAGCGACATTAATGTAATACTATAATAAATATCCTAGTGTTAACTTTCATGCGTATGTGAGAGTCTAGGGGACGGACTGGATGTGTGGAAGCTTCAGGCTGTGGTCACTCGCTGCACGGCAGAGTGATGGTCCTGCCTGTTTGTCTGGGCTCAGACAGTCAGGATCGTCCTCAGCGTTTGTCCTTTGTGATTTGATCCTGATGCCGTCGCTGGATTCGGACCAGGAGGGTTTTCAGCTGCAGCAGACGAGAGCAGAGCTGCGTCTGGATTAGCCGTCTGCAGGATCGGCTGATTAAAATGCCGTTGCTCATACCTGGAACGATTAAGGACGTTTTTTAACCCGTTCTTCTAGAAAGAGGGGAATGGTTTAATTTAATGTCTGCTTGGTGTCTAATCATAAGCTCCGGGTTTAGGGACTATGCAAAGTGATTTCTCTGGTTATTATGGCCCCCAGAGAGCTGAGTTGTTCAGGAAGTTTCACTTCCTCTGAGCTTTGTGATGCGTTGAGAAAAGCCTTGATGCAGAGGTTTCCATCGTCTCTCCATGGTCTCAGGCGATTTACTGCTTCTGTCGATTAATCTCAACAGTTTCCTTCCAGCCTCTAACAATCAAACACACAGTGATTTTCTTAGGATTATTGTATTTGAGCCATTAGGCCTGAGTCGCCCCCTAGCAGCAGGGAATGTAATTAACGGTCTGAACCGGTTCAAAGTATTGACTCTTTGATTTTGTGTCTTTTTCTATATCCGAATAAGGAATTCACCTCTCTAGTAAGATGATGAAAACGCGTTTTCTTGATTCTGTTTTTGTTATCCAGGATAACCTGAGAACAGCAGCACTTCCTCCAATAAAATCAGCATCAACTCAGTTTATACATCAACCTGTGTCAGCATCTCCATGGAACAATTAGAGGCTCATCCAAGTGACAGACCTCAACAGCAGCCAGTTTAACACCGAGCAGCTAAATCAAATGAATGAATCAATTGAAGACACACAGTCCAAATCAAAGTCCAACTCCTTCCAACAGTATCGGCATCATTTCTTTGTGAAAACTGATTGAACCAGCAGGAAAAATGAGGCTCATTTCATGAAGCCAAAAACATGAATTCAGTTTAAATTTACTGTTTTATAATCATAATCCATCTCAGAGGAAACATTTTGCACCTGTAATCCATTACAAGGAAAGAAGATGAGGATTCGTATTGGTAAGATGCATCAGCTGTTGCATTATGCAGACGGTACATGATTAATTATGAGCAGTCATGAAGCCTTGCATGCACAAAACAGCTGGTCAGCATCCAGACTGCAGCACAGTTTCATTCATACCGACAGTTCTGGTCGCTTTCTAAGCCAACGATTTCAAACGTCGGTCAATATTTCCGTCTGTAAGGCGGAAAGTTAGCTTGACCTGAATCTGTGGACGTATTGGGTGTTCTGGCTAAAACAGTCCCAACACTCCCGTCCATCATTGCGCCTCAACCTGATTGGCTGGCGTAGTTGTAAAGGGTCGATTTCCTCTGCAGACCTGCTGGATGAAACCTCAGCTTCTCCACCCAAGGCCTCATAAACACCAAACCGTGAAATGTCTGCCTCGCTCCAAACTTTTGGGCTTCTCTTACTTTGAGAGAAGAATGTGCCGTTGCAACATGCAGACGAGTTAATGCCCTTCAGTTTCCCTGACATGTTTGTCTCGGAGCTAATTCCTGTCCGCGGCGCAGCCAGACGGCTCTGTCACCTCTTTTCTCCTCCTGGGCCGAGCTCTTCACTCCTCACAGGGAGAGGCCGAAGGGTTGTCCTCGCCTTCTGTACTGTGAAATACAAACTGTCATTAACCAGGAGAGGGCAGGCGCAGGGGCTTACAGGGAGCCATCAATACAGACGACGAGTGGAGGGGGCAGAAAGCCTCTCCCTTCATTGTGTCTCAATAACTTTGAAAAGGAAATTAATCCATTGGGCTCCTAATTGCGTGCCACGTCCCTCGATGTGTCTTCACCCCCCATCTCTGCACAATGTGGAGGAAGCAACGTCTCAACAGATTCCCGTTTCAAACGCTGTAATGAGTTTTTAAAGAACATAATGGTCCATATTATATTTTACATTTCCGCAGCGCGAGGTGAGGAGGATAAAGAGGAATCTGTGCCGTCAGGGTGGGGCTCGTGTGTTCGGAGTTGGTAGCAGGAGTCGGAGTGAGGCTGCCAACCCCAACGGTTGACAGTGTGCAAGGATTAAGGTCTAATTTCTCCTGTTCTTTCATTGAGACTCTGCAATGCAAGGGAAAAAAAGCTAGATTGGGACTTTTAATTACACAGCAGTAATTATGGGGCCAGATCTGGCATTTGAAAGGAGAGAATAAAAGTTCATTTTGGCCTGGTTAATTATCAAAGCTGGTCGTGATGCGAGCGCGCACCGCCGACCCCCGCTGGTGCCGAAAGCCGAGCAGGACCTCGGATCACAGATAGCGAGTAATTAAGGCAAAAAGGTTACGTTATTTAGCAGAAGAAGCGCCTCGCTGATAGGAGGAAACGCGGATCCTGTCTGTCATTTTTCTAATTCAAACACTTCTCTCTTCTGTTGCTATCAGCTCCTGCAAATTACAACGTTTCTACAGTCGTCGGCCTGATTTGGGAGCAGTTGGAAGACAGTAGCTGGGCCTGGTAATTGGGCTGATTTACTTTCCTGAGCCGGTCCGGTCGGGCTCTCCTCCCTCCCTCCTCATTCGTCTGGTCCAATCTGCACTTGCTGACATGCAGCACAGTAGCTGTATGCGTCTAATTTTTACATTACATTGCATTAGCTTCACCAGGTTTAAGGGGGGGAAACCAATACAGGAATCATTTTATGGCGTAAAGCAGCAGCAGCAGCGATTTGGGCTCAGGAGTCAATCTGGCGCCCGGCGATGATGGTGCTGGAGTTAGCGGGTTTGGCAGGCCTGATTAGACCGACTTAGGCCGGGGAGTCATATATGTGCTATTTCGCTGATAGGCTGCGAATCTGGATTTCCTGCTCCACTGCGCTCATGGAGCTAAGCCCATCCAACCGAGGAGGCTAGGCAAAGTGGGGAAGGTGATTTCCTCCATCTCCTGCCTGCACACACACTTCAGAGTCACACATGAACATCATCTCTGCAGCGCCTCATGAAATCCATGTGGGAAACGCCGCTGTGCGCACGTGACGAGGAGCGAAGCGCGTTGTCTGGTCCTGCAGGGAAACGGATCCGCTGGTCCAAACCGCGTTTTCAGGACGGGTCAGAGTCGGCGTCCCAGTTTGTCGTTCCCGTCCTCGTTCAGCCCACGCCGGTCATCCGAGCCGACCCACCTGCATCCAGGACGCCGCCGCGGCCCTTCGCACCATTTAGCAGGGACACAATTACGCAATTGTGCGAGCGGACAAATGCCGTGTAGGACAGTTGGGGACGGTGGAGGTGGAGTAACGCAATCTGCCTCTGCGGTCCTGCTCTTTCTGCCTGCCCTCCTCTCTGTCTTCACCTGGCCTCCCCCCGGCCCCCACCCCCGGCGCCCCCCACTCCCCCGTCAGCCCAGGCTTGTCCATCTCAGCCCGGGGAACAGTGGGGAAGCTGTGTGTGTCGGCTCTTCCCAACAATTACCTTCAATTACGGCTCACTGCAGTGTGGCCTACAGTGAAAGGCTTAGCCATTAGGAGCTCCCCCCCCCCCCCCCCCCCCCGCTCAGTCCTGGACTGTGGCCAGACTCCATGTGAAAACGACCCACATACCCCCACATGCCCCCCTGCTCACTCTGCACACCCCACGGCTCACTTTACCTGACTGCCTCACTCCTTTCCTTCCCGGGTTTCTCTCCTTTCTTTGCCTTCATCCCCCCCCCCCCCCCCCCCCCTGTCTTCGTCACAGTTGTCTTTTCTTAGACGTCTCCTCCGCTGGGACCGGATCCTATTGTGGCGGTTCAGGGGGGAGAGTTCAGGGCCAACACAGACGGGGGGGATCCTAGAGGAGAATCTCTCTAGTGGGTTGGGATTTGCTGCAGCTGATAGATTATCGCCGTGTTTGTTTGTTTGTTTTTGCACATTTTGCTTGATTTCCTTTTGAAATATTATAAATGGCTAGTAGTTGACCTGGAAAACGTCTGTCTTTTTGATCCTGACATGAACTGCCTCCATCTTAGCCGAACCCTTTTTCCCAACGTTTGTAATAAAGGTTTAATGTGTTTTCCTTCAAGCTGCAGCGTGAGAAGAGGAACCTGGAGGAACCTGGCTGAGGTTTGTCACCCGGGTCTGAGCTGGTGGCCAGCAGGACGTTTGGTCTGTCTCATGTATGAGGACGCGGCTCCGCTAACTACGGAGATGCTAAAGCGCTAAACCACCCGGTATTTGGCAGAAACCGGCGCTGAGGCGCTGCTGAAGCTCCGTATCTAGCAGAGACGTCATGATCTGATCGACTCTGAACTCTGAAGCTTGATTTGGGTAAATATAATAAAACCCTCCAGCTTGTCTCATAAGTCAATCTTTTGTACTTCATATTTGTTTTAAATTTATTAGGGAAAAAACACAGGAATAATTGAGAATATTTTATTAAACTGGTCAGAAATGAGAAAAAACAAAAGCTACCATCAAATTTAAAAAATGTTTTATAAAATATCCTAATAAAGTTTCTCATCTGGTGGTTTAACATGTTGTTGGTAGTGGCAGTGTCATGATGAGGGCCTTGTGTTTCATTTCCACCTCCATTATTATTCCATTACCAGTGAAGTAACCAGTCCTCACCGTGTTCATGACCAACTCGTTAGTTTACTGGAGATAAATGATGATAAAAATGTTGAAATGTTTCCTCAGATCATGAATAATAATAATAATAATCCTGTTTGAAGCTGTCAGATCAATTTATTTAAACTAAAGCATATTTTCTTTACTGTTGGACTCTTCCTGTTAAACAGATTTTTAAAACACTGTCAAACATTAGCATTTTGTTCCATAATAGTTTAACTTAGTTCTGTGGTTTCTGCTCTTCTTCCACTGATATTTGCAGCAGCTTAGGTACATTGCTGCCCCCTACAGGTCAGCAGTGGAAATGTAATACCTTTCTCCTTTTCAAACTATTTAAAGCTCCAGTTACGATGTTGTTTTTGCACATTTGGGTTTTGCCTTTCTCCGCCTGCTCACAAAGGGCTACTGTGGTCCGACCTTTTTCTTTTCTTGTCTTTTGGCAGGTGATGGTACCGAGTCCATCTGGCCGCGGTATCCAGTCATCTGCGTCTTATCTGATCACCTCAGAGCGCGAACACACAGCCGTTATCTGTGGGTGTTGTGTTTCTATTGGACAGATAATTAGCATAGCGTTTGTCCCAGAGCTGCCATGCAACACATTGAGCTCAGTGGGAAAAAGACGCGTCTTATTTAGTGTGAGCTACAGATGCGGTAAACAATGCGCCGTGTGTGTAAGCCCAGTCTTAACCCGGCGCAGCTCTGGGCCTGCGGACAAGCCGGTCCAGCTCAGGACGGGTTCAGCTGTCTGGGATCACTCCTCTCCGTTACAAAGAGGGGCTGACCAAACAGCATCCCAGCTATGCCCCCGTCCTCCCTGCCCGCATGCTCAGGAAACCCCTCCAGGGCTCCCCTGGCCGCGTCCAAACCTGGGCATCGCTGCCGCCGTTTGTGCATCAGCTTTCAAGGCCAGCCAAGAGCCTCTCCTCCTCCTCTTCTTCGCTCGCTGTGAGCCGAGAGCCTCGCTGCCACCTGGCACCGCGGCTCGGCTCGCTGCTCCCACCGCACACACTCTGTCTGTCTCTGTGTGTGTGTGTGTGTGTGTGTTCAGGGTGTACCTTTTGGCTGCGTGGTACCATGTATGCCTGCACTTTTGTTTGAGCATTGTTGCAGCGTGTGTGTTGGACGTGTCTGTTTGCTTAATGCCTCCTTCCTCTCAGGCACCGGTGGCGCTTTCACAAACGCGTCGGTGAGTTTTGGCTCGGCGGCGCCGGACAACACGGTCACTTTTCAGCACAGGCTTACCTCTCAGCCGCTGCCGGCCAAGCCGCCGCTCCCTCCTGCCCGGCACCAACACATGCATGGAGACGCGCTCGCTCTAAACCCTGCAGCGGCCTAATCCAAGCCTGAGAAAGACGGTGAAGGAATACTCTGAGCGGTCCAGAGACGGAGCAGATTCCAATTTCTTCTTGAGTGGATACCTTTATGATGATGAGCAAGTTGGCACCTGATGTGTACATTTTTTCACCGTTTAATTTTCATTTCATAAGCATCCCAGCGTAGCAGCTGCAGCAGCAGCAGCAGCAGCCCTGCCAGGCCTGTCAGCGGCTGATTGACGGCTGTTTTCCCCTAATAAAGTGAGATGAAGACGGGCCACACACAGGCACTGGGGTCTGCTGATGCCAGCACAACTTTCACCTGACTGCTTAAGAGCTGATCAGAAGGAAGAAAGCAGTTACAGCGTCTAGACTTGCTCCATAAATCAGGCCTGCCTATTAATAAAACAACAATTCATCATGATGCTGTGTGACAACGTTTCAGGAGTTATTCCAGATCGTCCTGCTGGGAGGCAAAGCTGCTGCAGAGACCTGGAGGAAGACGCTGCGTCTTTGTGTTGAGATCTGGTTCTGTTTGTTCCCGTTGATCTGAGTGGAACCTCCTAATAAACAAACTGTGCATGAGCCAGGAAAGGCAGAAAGTGTTGGTGAAACATCTGAAGTGGCGGTTTGTTGTGCTGCAGGGTGTCTGAGTGCGGCAGCTTCTTGGTGCGGCTCCAGGGCTTTGTTTGACGCTGTGATTTTTGTGGTTTGTGATAAGCAGCAAGTTGGGAAAGTTGAGATGAGAATCTCCTCTGTTCTTATTGGTGCTGTTGTTTCAGCCGTGTCAGATAGTGTAAACACTCGGCAACAACTGTGATACAACTCAGGGGTTATCAGATCTGTAATTGTCTGTGTCTTTTTGGAGAAAAGCGCTCGGCTGAGTCTTTGGGTAATATCTACACACGTAATCCAGCGTCTGCTTGATGCGCTTAAACTCTGCTTCAGACTGGGACTCCCACACAAGTGTGTGTGAGAAATAAACAAAATGCACAGAGCAACACACTCCATGGCAGCAGTTTATTCCTGTGTGTGTGTGTGTGTGTGTGTGTGTGTGTGTGTGTGTGTGTGTGTGTGTGTGTGTGTGTGTGTGTGTGTGTGTGTGTGTGTGTGTGTGTTGTGTGTGTGTGTGTGTGTGTGTGTGTGTGTGGTGTGTGTGTGTGTGTGTGTGTGTGTGTGTGTGTGTGTGTGTGTGCCCGTGTCGAGGCGAAAGCGATGCGTGTTCCACATGCATCAAGCTCTCCTGATAAGATTTGAGCTGTTTTTCTAATTAGAAGTTGCTGGAATTGTGATCATTATTTTCCCCTCAATTAAATGATACAGCCTCCTGCAAAAGGAGCTTCTAATCAGTTTGTAATTAATGCCCAGGAATTTTTCTCACTGCCCGCGGTTTCCATTTCCCATTAAAACAAATACACTCTCTTACTAAAGGTATTAAAGTTCCAATTGGGATTCTATCTACACCTAACGGCACATTTACTGGTTGGCCAGTAAAACCACCGATAATGTTCAGCATTTACAAACAGGCCCACTTCCTGAAACTAATGGAAAACAACCTGATTTAATAACAAAAAATTCTCCAACGGCTTTGTGGAGACGGATGATGAGCTTCAGACCATAAACATGATGGGCTGATCAGTCAAAGATTTGATGATGTTTCCAGTTTATTGCAGCCAAGATGTTGGCAGAATGACACACATATAGAACTATTCTTTATCTGAGGACTCCTCACTGTGAACCCAAAGCAGAAACATGTTTTCTGTTTAATGAACGATTCGTTTCTTCAGAGTGAACTGAAGCGACCGATGGTTGAGCCAACACCACCTTTACCAGGCGCCGTATTTTATCTGACTTCAGGTCCACTTTGCTCTCAGTTGAGCCATTTTAAAACTGGTTTTATTATTAACATGTTTGCATTTTTTTTGTTTGAGTTTTAGTTGAATTGGTGTAGCTCGTTGTGTCTGAAGTGAGTTGAATCGGATGTTCCTTTAGAAACACAATGAAACAAACATCATTCATTGTTAACCATGTTAGTTGAAGTGTGACTGGCCAGCCAATCCAGGAGCATTAATCATTTTCCTCGCTGCTGATTGGCTGCAGGTGAGGTTTCTGTATGGGGAAGACTGTAGCTGTTGGCCTCTACTGTGAGTTAATGGATATGTTTGGTGTCAAATCAAGCAGTTTTCAGACAGTCTGAAGTATTTGAGTCCACATCTCCACCATACCACTGGTCCACTGGACAGGAACCGGTTGCTGCTGTTCTGGGGCAAAAGTGGAACAAATACCTTTAATATCACTGAATAAAACTGACTCGGCTGAAAACAACGTTGAGCTGTAAAGCAAGACTTGTTCCTCTTTTAATAAAGACCAACTTAATTAACACTGAACTGATTCAGACACCAAAATGGAAAACCACAACATTCTCAAATCAACATCTATAAAATCAGATTTTATGCGCTTCCCTCGGTGTTTTAAGAGTTCATGTAAAAAGATCATTACTGAAGCATTTTCAGGTTTTTTTCGGTTTAATTAGAGGTTTGCATCTTCACTGTAAAGTCAGAAAAGCCCTCGGGTCGCCGCGGTGGAAGCAGTTTGCCAAAACGAGTTTTCACTTCAACACGAAAACTTGGATTTGAGTTCAGAGACGGAGCCGCAGTTGTTCTGAGATAATAAACGAACGTCTGAGCTGCACAGGCTGCCACATGCCGAGCCGTCAGTCAGGCAGGCAGGCTGTGGATAAGGATCTGGATGAGCTCAGGTGATTACACTCTTTAGGCCAACGCTAATTGCAGGGTCTTTGCTCTAAGTACTGTAAAAGTATTAATTAAAGCAGACCATTAATCAAGGCCTTTGGCAGCCAAACGGAGAGCAAGACGAGGAGGAGGAGGGACAGAGAAGGTTTTCTCTTCTGCTTCCTCTGTGGGCGTGAGATCAGAAACCTTCAGAGGAAGGGAAGTTTGGCTGAGGGGGTCAAAAGGTTGTTTTGGTGATAATGGTTGCAAACACCAGGCGATGCAGGGGTTGCATGTCACACATCCGTTCATGCACACCTACACCGAGCGGAAACATGCAAAACGGAGTTAAAGAACTCAAACCATTCCAGGCAAAAATCACAAACTTTGGGTCAGATCAACTCTTCAGATCGTACCTCTACAACATGCCTGACCCTCGGAAAGTCACTTATCCTGGAGCAAAATATTAAGAAGTGACTGAAAAATCAGTGAACATAGAGTTGGGAGGAAAGAACTAGTTTCACTCAGTTCCTTGTTTTAGTCATAGAAATGAGCTGAAATGACTTTCACTCATTAGAAAACCAGCTAATGAAAATTACTCTTCACTTTGTTGCTTCTCTATAATAAGAGGTTCACAAATCGGCGCAGACTTCCTGAATTTAGGGAGATCTGCGTCGATGTGGAGCTGATCGTACCGCTGCAAACCTCTGAAGGTCTCCTCTGCTCTACGGTTAACAATACTCAGCAACTCTTCAGACAAAAACGTGTGTATGGGCAGGTCAGGCTGCTTAAAGATCGGCGATCGGTCAGAAAACTACGATCGGTGCTGCCCTCTCCTTTATTGGTGTCGTTCATGTGGTGCGTCTACTGAAGACCATCTAGATGCCTGGATCTGTTGACGAAAAGAAGATTAAACTCTGATTTATGAGGTGAAACGGTTTGCCAGAGGTTATTCTCTATTGTTGACCTTTGGGGCATTTGTAACCCAAACCACAACAACCTGACCTTTGCTCAGTTTCTGGTGGGAAGTTGGTGGGTGTAAAAGTTGAGTCCAACGTTGTGGTTGAGCTGACATGAAAACAGGGTTTTTCCAGATTTTCCAGGGAGCCTTTTGGTCCTGAGTGATCACAATAATAAAACTCTGATTGCTTCAGTTAGAAAGGCGAGGATGATGATCCGGGTTGGTCCAGATGGTCACCAAGCTGAGTGCTGCTGCTTCGTAAAGCTTTTGGTACCAATCAGAAGGTCGTCATCTGCTTACACAAATCCAGCTGCAGAAGTTGTAGGAGTTTAAAAGTCAACTTGAGAAACTGATGTTTCCAGTCCTGACTAATATCACTTTTCTTTTGCTCTCTCTTACTAGCTGAAGGCCTGGAACAGCAGCCCAACATTATAGCAGCATTACTGAACGTCTCCAACTCTGGAAAACTGTCCAAGAGGACAAAGAAATGTGACTTTATTCCTAATTTATCATCTAAAGTCTGGATTTTTGAAAAATGGAAGAGTAATTCATTATGCCAAACTTCTGTTTGTACCAAGGTGTTATTTTGGTTTGTAGTTTGTTGTGGAAGCAACAGATAAATTACATTTAATATCTCCATTTCACTGCTTTAGGATAAAATACACCTACATTCATCTACTGTCCTCATTTAGGCTAAATTAATAACATTTTAAATGGGACCTGTGGTTCTGCTTCGGCTGCCAAGGCGTTGTCATCTTTTCATGTTACACCAACAAAAATATTTTAATGCTGCAAAGCTCTAAAAGTATTAAATTATTCCCTAAAATCAACTAAAGTAAACCTAAACTAAAACCATGTTTGCAGCTGAACGAAATGCAAAAACTACTGGTTATGCATCTTATTAATATTTAAGTATTAAATACGTAACTAAAGGAAGATGCATGTAAACAGGAGAGATTACAAAGAAGTGACAGCTTTTATCCCAAGTTTCTGGACTAAGTTGCAAAGTTTCTGTTTATTTCTAAAGGTAATAATAGTAATAAACTGTATTGACTCTTATTTTCCACTTACTTTCTTAGGTTTCGTGTTATGCTCTAATACCTTTCCATGAATAAATGCTTTAATCTGCAGGAGTGGAGCAGAGCTAGAACCTCTAACTTAACCAAACACAGCCATGTTTGGACACAGAAAACGTTCCTGTCGGTTCTTCAGTCTCCGCCTCGACTCAAAAGCTGAAATTATACACTGCTTCTTATTAAAATGTGCGATTATTGCCTTGAGCCTTAATTTATACATATGCATGTATTTAAGCTCTAAATATGCAGACGGACGGCGCTGAGAAACTGGAGAAGGAAATCCTATTATCGCCTACCTGTGAGATGTAGAGTGGTAAGCCCTCTGACTCCCTGCACAATGGGCCCACAGAGACAAAAGGCATCAGTGCTAAATGACTGAGGTGATTTTAATCATATGCTCCCAAAGAAAGAGAGATTTAAGAAAAAATAACATCTGAAAACCAATTCAGCGAACAAAGGCCTGAGTGTTCCCTTGTGACGGGATCGAAGAGGAGAAGAAGTCGAGTGAAAGAATGAAAGGCAGAAAAATGGGATTTTATCGCAGTTTTGAGTCGTTGAACTGAAGGTTGGGGTTCAGAGACGAGACGAGGACGGGAGGGGAATTAAAAGCCCCCTTTTAGTCAGCTGGGATATTTAATTTCTATCCCTTCCACAAGCCCAGTGTTCATCATTTTTCCGTCTGTTCCCACTCTCTCCTCTTTCCCAGACCCGTCGTTTACAAAATGGCTGCCGAGTTGGAGGAAGACGCTCAATTTGTAGAGCGTCTAAGACGTGGAAGAGGCGGCGAGGGGCGCTGCTCAGGTTTCCCTAATGGCTGCGCCGGGATCAGCCCCTGCTCTGATTGACCCGTTAGATGATTTTCTGGGCTCAGGGCCCAGCAGGACTCGCTGACAGCCCAACAACCCAAGGAGAGACGAAGCCTGTCCAGATCGAACGGCCAATGAAAGGGTTCTGCTTGATACGGTTCTCAGGTTAGACAGGAAGACGGGTCCTCAGTGAGACAGATGGGCGTTTTAGTGTTCATTCCCTCCGGTCCGGTCCACTTTCATCCAACTCCAGTCCGTTTGTCTGGAAAGTCCGGTTCGTTTGTTGACGTGTGAATGCTTAGCAAACTTCGATCCGCCTACAAGCCTTTGGGTTCAGTTCAAATGAACTCTGGTTCGGTTTGAATGTGAACGGCAAACGGACCAGAGATGCTCCAAAACCAGGAAGTGGACTACAGTGCAGGGCATTCTGGGTAAATCCAACCAAAGCTAACATGTTAGCCTAGCGCTAGCAGCAGAAATGTCTCCTGGTCTTAAGCCTAAAGAGAGAAATCCTCCAACCGCTAAAATCCTCCATCTTGTTTCCATCTGGTGAAGAAGGAAGCTGCTCTCAGCGTCTCCAGAGGTTTTGGTGTCGTTTCCTTCAGTGGTTGTTGGTGCAGCGCCGCCACAGGCCAGGAGGGGAACCGGCTGGTTTGACTCGGAGCAGAGAGAAGCCACTCTACCAAACTACCAGGTGGGGAAACACCCAAAGTTACTAAATGAATGCAACAGCTTTCTGTGGACGGTGGGATTTTACTCTGAAGTCGTTGACCTGAACCAGACATTTTAAGTCACTGTAGAGAAAGTAGGAGTCTCGCCTATCAAGATGGCTGCTGCTGTTTTATTCTGTACTGAATGTTTTCTGCTTTATGATCAGTTTGTGAAGGCATCGGTTCACATGGAGCCTGGTAAAATACATTTAGAGACAAAATGGGAAACTGTCCTTCCAGTCAATTTTCCATTAACGAGCTTTAATACGTCACTCAGCTGAAGTCTGACTTCCACATTATTCCATTTCTCCTAGGAGGTTTTACTAAAATAAATATTTTATTGTATTGAGATGTATTCTGACGTACGTCTACCTGTTGAGGTAAGACTGGCTCACAAAAGCTTTGTTATAAAACTGGGTCACAGGTCAGACGATTGCTTTGAACATGGCTGTAAAAGAGGAATACTTGATAAGTTCACATCTCACACATTCAGAGCCGATTGTATTGGTCCTAAAGCCGATGTATGGAGGGAGGTTGGAACTACAGAACCATTCATCAGAGCCTTTTCCAGTAGCCCAGTTTCAGACGCACTAAAATTCAACCCCCGAAAGCAAAATCCCATTAATCTTGTTTAAAGCACTATTTAGAGCAAATGTAGGTTGGCTTTCAGCCCATGTGGAAACCGTCTATGGAGCCTGATTGAGCCGGAGCTGAGAGGAGGAGCAGCGGACGCTCGGTTATGGAGCTGCAGACTGATGAAGGTGCATTAACTTTTTTCATTAGTCTTTATTCATGCTCTTTTACAAGGTCAGTGCAAAATGAAGTTGAAATGTGCACCTCCTCCAGCGATCAGCCTTCTCAGTTCAGAAACATTTCTTTTAAGCAGGAAATTGTGGGTGTGGAGATGAGAAACAGAAAAGGCCCTTGCAGACCTGCAGGTTTTTTTCTTCTTCTTTTGCTTCTGCTAAATTTCATGCAATTCATGATGTTGATAATGTGAAGAGTGCTCACTTAATTAAACTTGTGCAGGCAGTGCAAAGTTTAAAAAGGAAAAAATATGCTCTCATGTCATGCCGTGAAAGTGGGCAAATTATCAAATACAAATTAATTAGTGTTTTGAATCCAAGTTGGGAGCAATGAATTGCATTGGAAAATTAAAAAGATATGGCTGGCTCCTCACTCTGGCTGTGTCAGTATGGAATTTATTACCAAAAAGTTCAAAAACAAAAAAGACACTACATACACAGCTACGCTCTAATTTCACGATTTTAATAATAGTTATCCCTTTAGGACAATACTACAGAGTTCTAATTAAAATAAATATGGAAGTGGAGACGAATGAAACGCTGAAACAGATAGACATCATGTTTGGAGTACAAAGCTGGTGGCGCCGCAGGGAACGCACAGCATCACGCCGACCGCGTTTAAAGGGCCGGTGCCAGCTTTTCCATCGGGATCCACCCCACCAGGCAAAGAAAATGATCTGCATTTGGTTAGTAAGGAACATTACTAATATGTATCTGTACAGTGCTGGATGGACCACTGTTTGTGCACCATTTTTCCAAACAGGTTGAGAAAGAACATAGAAAGTTGATTGAGTAAAACGTCTCATCAGGTCTTTACAAGCTTTGTTACCAGGTCCTCTAAACGGTCCTCTGTAACTTCACACCTTCTGGGTAGGATGTATTTACAGACCTGTTTTTCTATCTTAAAATGTATGTATGTTGTGCAGTTTTGGTTAATTTCTGCTGTGAAAGTTTGGTTCTTTAGGACAATGGCTTTTCTTCTAGTCTGTATAGTTTAGTATAGTTGACGGATATTTTAGTTGATTCATCCTAATTAATTCGATTAATCATCTGGTCAAACGTTTTGTTGGGAGGATTTTGCTGCTGCTTTCCTCTGAACTTGGGGGTAAAACTGCTGGTCAGAACAGGAGCATAAATTAGGACATTCACTTTATGAACTTTTACGTTTTGGTCGAAGCTGAAGACTTCATTTTCTCCTTTCAGAAAAACATTCTCTTATCACTTTCATCAGCCTTCTGCTCACTTTTATTTTTGTTTTCCGACGAAGTAAGTTGAGATTATTAGGAAGGTAAATGTCAGGCTTGACCACAGGGGGCATTTGAGGTCAGCATGAACAGCCAGTGTAAATCGGAGAGAAGCAGAGGGTATTTCCACCAGTAAAACCCGACTCTGCCCCAAGACAAACGGCTCAACACCATGCGTGCATCAGCTTTGATGTTTCACACAGAAAAATGACTGATAAAGCACAAGCAGATTCACATCTTTATACTCGGCTGTCTTCCTCTCGTATTTTTAGCAAGAGCTCTCGGGCCGGAGAACCGGCTGGTAGAGGACAATGTTTAGTTTGCTCATAAAAAATCAGCCATGCAGGAGAACCGAAGAGTCTTATCAGGCCACATCGTATACGTCAGGATAAAAAGTCAAATAAAACATGAAGCCAACGTCGTTTCTAAAGGTTTTCTAAAAGACTCATGTCACTAGCAGACAGACGAGCTGCTGCATGGTTTCTCCAAAGTGAAGCACTTTGTTCTTTATTCTTTGACTAATTGCTGTTTCTCAAAATAAGTAAAAGTCGTAACATAATATCAGAATAAGGAGCAAAAAATGGTTTGAAAAACTTTGGCAATCAGTGGCTAAATTCACATATACATCAAGAGAGATGCAACAAAAATTAATATTAAATGTAGTCAAGATTGTGTTATAAGATGATGAAGACAGTATTTGAAAAAATAATGTGTATTTTGAAAGAAATAGTTTTATGGTGAACTGACTGATATGCCCTAAAGACTAGTGTAACAAATTATATGCAGATGTTTAAATATATAATATTTAAGAACAGATGATAAAATAGTGAAATCCAAATTGGTTTCCCAACAATAACTCCTAAGAACTCGGCTAATTTCACCGGAGGAACGACCATTTGGAGGACGACTCGTTTACTGGAGACAGAAGCAGACGAAGGTAGACGAGGGTCTGCGGGTCAGGAAGGATTCAGCGTTTGTCTCTGCTCAGCCCTCCTCCATCGCCCCCCCGTCCTCTGGGGGGCTTGGCCTGCGCCGGCAACCAGCTGAAACGCATATAATTCCAGCTCCGAGATGAACGCCGCCGATACGGCAGGAAGGGGGAATACGGCAAGATAATTAGGGGTGATACTCGTGATTGTGAGCGCGGCGGTGTGAAAAGGTGGGCCGTGAGATAAAACGCTCATCAGAGAGGCGGCGAAGAGAGTGCTGGATAAACAAACGCGCTGCGGAGGGGGAACGAGACGGGGAGAAAGGCAAGGTTAGAGCCAGCCAGATTAAGGTCACGCTTTGCATAGTGACGGATCGGGAAGAGTGTGTGGCGATGCCGACTGCAGCCGGTCAACGGGCTGCGCTATCGGCGCTCCATCTGCAGCGCGCCGAAGCCTGATGGGATCGGCCTGTTCCTCACGGTGAACGTGATGAAGCAGTCACACAATGATTTTAATTTTCACGTCGGAGCGAAAAGTGAAAGATGGGAGGAGAGGAGAGGTGAGGAGAGCCTCCAGGTTCTCTGCTGCAGCTTGATTTCCTCTGTTGAGTCTGCGCCGCCGCAGCAGGTGGAGCAGCAGCTGCAGCAGCAGCAGCGTTCATGGCGAAAGGCTGCAGCAGATAAGGGCATGTCAGAGCCGTGGCCTTGTTTGATACGTGAGACGCCGCCCCTTGTCCACTCGCTCAGGTGTACATGCATGTGGCCACAGCAGCAGGAACAGCGATTTTTATCATCCTCTGCTTTCTGTCCTTCGTTCTCTCCCTCCCTGTCGCAGTCGTTCTCTTTTCCTCCTTCGTGCAGAGACGGGCGATAAGAGACACAGATAGCACTTTATGGCATGAGTGATAAGGAGACACCACTCATGCGTCCCATCAGGGGAAAAAACAGCCAAACCCAAATGAAGGCGGCCTTATCGCAGACATCTGACACTTAATGCAAGTCCATTTTGAAGTAATATGCGCTTCTAATGGATTTGAGATTTCTGGGGCTTTTGAGTTTATTGATTCATTTCACACACTTTGTCCTCTGAAGGATATTGCAGGCCAGCTCCAAATGTGTGCAGATGGTGCAGATAGCGGCGTTATGAAGAGCTGGCTTGTTTTTCGCTGCGGCGAACCTCAAAAATCCTCAAAGATCAGGCGCCTCGAGTCAGTTTGGTGAATTTGTACAAGATGTTTGTGTGACCACTAGTGAATTATCTGATTCGTGTTTCCTGTTGCACAATTTTCTCTCAATATCTAAATCTCTCCATTTACAAGAAAGACGAAACAAAAATCCCCAAAACATGAAGCTGCCTCCGACTTTAACGTTGAGTTTTGATTTCCTGCCTTCTCTTCTTGCTGCAACGGCTCCATTTTTCAGCTGAGGACATTATTCCTCCATGAATGCATTTCTGCAGATAATAATAATCATAAAAAAAACAAATGAATTCATCAAGTTGTCTCTAAATAAATGCCACTGTCACCAGGTTTTGAGGAGCGTGGCAGCAGCGTGACGCCGAGTTGATTAAAAGCCGGCCGGCTCGCCGCCGTCCCTCCCTGCAGATGCATTCATTCATCTTGGTGACGAGGGAATATGAGTGAGATCCCAATCGTTGCTCAAGGTGCTTTATTGAGCCGTTTTGCGTGTTTTTAGGGAGCGGCTGCTCCGCTGTAATCAGGTGGCTTTCAGGAATAAGTGATGGTTCTGCCGCCGCCGCACATCAGAGATGTAACGGTTATTAATCATCAGGCGGCTCTGGGTTCAACCTGACAAAGATGGCGGCAGCTTTCACACCAACCAGTGAGGAGACGTTTGTTTCAAACCTCCAGAAGGGATCACACTCCTTCAACTTTTCCAGACAAACCAATCTTTTTTTTTTGGACTAAATATCTGAATACTGAGAGAAAATCAGTAGCTAAATGCACATAAATCCATCACTTTCCAATTTTCAGTCCTCCTGAATTAGAACTTTGTAGAACTTTAGTCACATTTCTTGCCAGTTGTATTTAGACCTTAACTTTGACTAGGCCACTCTGATGAATGCTGTCCTTGGTTCGGGCCAGTTGTCTCCCACTGGGGCCAAAACGCTCACATTGAAAGTAAATGACTGCAGTAAATTTCTTCTACTGGAAGATGTTTTCCTTTTTGCCTGGATAAACAAAACCGTATATTTGAATAAAATAAAAGGTGCAGATCATTGTTGATCTGCAAACAGATTTACTTTGTTCTCGTTGTTTCATGAAGAAGATTTGACTAAATCTGTCCTGTGACACTTTGACAGACCTGGACAAGATTGAATTGGATCCTTTTTGACTCAAAACTTCAAGTGTTTTTTTTTTTCAAGTTTTAAAACTTTTGCAAAAAATTTGTGCCAAGATCACTTTGAGGCCTGAGAATGGCCCCCAGACCACATTTTGGACCACCTTGTTTAGACTGATGGCTGATCTGCATCAATCGAACACAGATTTGTGTTTTTGGTTGACAGAACGTGTTGGAGATGTGAATATTTGAGCTGTACAGAGCAGAAACGTTTCCCAGCCGGCGGTGACTCCTTCCTGTTGGAGAGGAACCGGCCTCCACCGGCCTCCACCAACCTCCACCAACCTCCACCAAACTCCACCGGCCTCCACCAACCTCAACCGGCCTCCACCAAACTCCACCGGCCTCCACCAACCTACACCAACCTCCACCAAACTCCACCGGCCTCCACCAACCTCAACCGGCCTCCATCAACCTCAACCGCCCTCCACCAACCTACACCAACCTCCACCAAACTCCACCGGCCTCCACCAACCTCAACCGGCCTCCACCAACCTCCACCGGCCTCCATCAACCTCAAACGGCCTCCACAAACCTCAACCGGCCTCCACCAGCCTCCACCGGCCTCCACCAACCTCAACCGGCCTCACCAACCTCCACCGACCTCCACCGGCATCCACCAACCTCCACCGACCTCCACCAACCTCCACCGACCTCCACCAACCTCCACCGGCCTCCACCAAACTCCACCGGCCTCCACCAAACTCCACCGGCCTCCAACGACCTCCACCGACCTCCACCGACCTCCACCGGCCTCCACCAACCTCCACCGGCCTCCACCAACCTCCACCAAACTCCACCGACCTCCACAAACTCCACCGGCCTCCACCGGCATCCAACAACCTCCACCAACCTCCACCGGCCTCCACCAACCTCCACCGGCCTCCACCAACCTCCACCGACCTCCACCGGCCTCCACCAACCTCCACCGACCTCCACCGGCATCCACCAACCTCCACCGACCTCCACCAACCTCCACCGACCTCCACCAACCTCCACCGGCCTCCACCAAACTCCACCGGCCTCCACCAAACTCCACCGGCCTCCAACGACCTCCACCGACCTCCACCGACCTCCACCGGCCTCCACCGACCTCCACCGGCCTCCACCAACCTCCACCGGCCTCCACCGACCTCCACCAAACTCCACCGGCCTCCACCGGCATCCAACAACCTCCACCAACCTCCACCGGCCTCCACCAACCTCCACCGGCCTCCACCAACCTCCACCGACCTCCACCGGCCTCCACCAAACTCCACCGGCCTCCACCGGCCTCCACCAACCTCCACCGGCCTCCACCAACCTCCACCGGCCTCCACCAACCTCCACCGGCCTCCACCAAACTCCACCGGCCTCCACCAAACTCCACCAACCTCCACCGGCCTCCACCAACCTCCACCAACCTCCACCGCTGCTCATCTACCTGAGTGTTTATGGTGTTTGTCGCAGCAGGTCGTTTTAAAGCTGCTGCCTGGTGACGGGAAACTCAGAGACAGATGTGAGGAGACACAAACCTCTCCAGTCCTTATCTGCCTGCGATCCAAACCCGGACGGTTGGATAAACAAGTTCCTTTCTCCAAATTGTGTTTGGAGAGGGAATGGTGCCCGCCGTGCAGCCGAGGGTCCGGGCCCGCTCGGCTCGGGGAGTCCACTTTGTGCAGAGCGGCAGGCGGATATGAAGAGCAGATGTGGTTTTTCCAGACGGAGAGCAGAGCCGCTAACCGTCCCTCTTTTTTCTGCCCTTCTTTTGGAGATGTGATCTGAGAGCTTAAAGGTGCAGGACCCGCTTTCTGCAGCCAGCCGGGCCTCTGAGAGGCTCCTAGAGCCCCTGGTGGCCAGCTGCAGAATAACACCACACAGAAATAAACCCTCCAGTTTGGAGCAGTGAGAAAGTTTCCAGCTTCGTTTCTTCACTTGTTCTTAACTTTGAAAATTCACAGAACTGAAGCAGTTAAGAATCTCTGGCACTTTTATAATTAGCAGACACCATCTTTCCTCTGTGCTTAATTAGAAAAGGTTTTCTGTCCATTTGGCAGCTTTTGTTTCTCAGGACTGTCACCAATCCCCTCAGAGACACCAAAGCTCCAGCTCCTTCCCTTCCTCCCACTTCTCATTTCAACTTTCCCCCTCTTCTTCTTCTTCTTCTTCTTCTTTTTTTTTGAGAAATAATGCTGATTTTTATCTGGGTCATAATTGCGGTATAATTATGGGAGGTAGTTCTCCCATGGTGCGCGGCCAGGTCCGCTGCCGTAGCGTGAGCAGAATCTGCTCGGAGGTTAAACTCCTGATTTGAAATTGAGAGGCGGAGCGAAGCGGAGAACAAGGACACTTGGTTAACAGGCTGAATTGGTGCGTTTGACCTTCAACTTCTTGTTTCCCAGTTTCTGTGGAAAATAAAGGGTTCCCTTGAGGAAACGCTGAGTTTGCCCAACGGCTGTGGCAACAACTGGGATTTAAATCCTGCAGCTCAGGTTGACTTGATTGTTTTTAGGGCGTTAAAACATCGATGAACCTCAACTCACAGCACCAGATCTTATGTTTATGTTTTGAGTCTAAGTCCATAAACATCGAAGTCGTCTGTCTCTTTGCATAATGTGAAGAAATTAGTTATAACACCAGGGCCGGATCTACTAGGACCTGGGCCCTGGGCTTTAGCCAGATTTGGCCCCAATCCACTAAAGAAAAATACTTTTACTAATGTAGTTTACAGAACATTAACAGATAGACACATCAGGTAGGAGCCAAAAGGATTTACTATAACTTCATTGTTAAATACTTGAGTATTGTTTATACTCATAAATCCTACAATATCTGTACAACTTACTTAGTTTGATTTAAAGTTCAGTGTTTGCCAAACACGTATTTAAAAACTAAAAAACCACAAAGAGCCACCAGACACTCCGCTTTATGGAAAACCATTTCTCATTTATTCTTGGCATTGTTTTCGCCTACTGCTAAGATTGTAAATACCATAATGTCTTACCATACATTAATAAACGTGTAGGTTGGTAAACTCACAGCTGCAGTCAGTCTGGTTTTTTCCAGTTTTCCGTCGGTTGAGCCGTATTGAACCGCCGGTCCACCATCGGCCCTCTGGGTCACTGAAAAAACTAAACTAAACTACATGTTAGAGCAGCTTTTTGGAGTCCAGCTCCATCCCTGTGTGTCAAGTGCTTCTGAAAATGGTTATTTTTAAATATATTTTTACCCATTCTCCAATTTGAATCAATATTAGGAAGCAGAATTCAAAGGTTTTATTGGATATTTGAGTTTCCTTCTTGGTGTAGCAGCAGAAAACTTTCCACTTGTTTCTGACTGCAGCTCTCAGTTTAACCTTTGGATCTAGAAAGTTTCACTGCCAGGAAAATATAGAAGTTTTTGTCTTGGATCATTTTTCATGAATAACTTTATGAAGTCTGGAGAATCGGCTCTAAAGCCTCCTGATCGTCGAGTTGGTCGTTACATTTCTTCATGAAATGAGCAGAAGTGAAGGCTGTGAATGCATCACTTTGTAATAAATGTTGATGATTATCGTGATTTATTGAGGTTTCTGCCTATCTTTATAGTGGTGCTGCATCTGATCTGCTGGTTATAACAGTCAAACCTCTTTAACCCGGTTAGGTGAGCAGTTTGAGATCAATTCAGACTCGTCAGTTTGAGTTGTGTGGAGCCGGAGGACCAGTAGCTGCTCCTCGAATCGTCATCGTGCTCCATAAGCGAAGACATGAGGTGGTGAAGTGTGGAGAGTTGATGTTGGTTTTGAGGACAGGTGAGTCTGTCGGCGTTACGCTGATGCTGCGGTTGTTGGTAAGTGTGACAGGCTGGAGGAAAGGCGGCCCGTTGCTGCCATGGTGGCCAGGCATTGTTTGTGCAGAGCCGGGTAAGGGATGACCACACAGCAGCGTGGAGGGGCGCAGACGAGACGGAGGGCGAAACCACAGCCAGCTGCACCGCGACCTTCTGCAGGCAGGGGCGCCGAAACCATCCAGAGAGGTCGGAAAACTAGTGCAACCGACTCCTGGCTGTGTGGGTTTTTCTGGGCCTGTTTTTCTGTTTTGTTTTGTGAAAGAGCCCTGCTGTCAATGAATCTGCCCCTTCAGAAACTTTCTCCGTATCGGTGACTGCGCAGTTCTTAGAGAGGCTTTTGATGGCGTCCCTGAAACGGAACATTAATCATTCAGAGAGACCAGGGTGCGAAACACAAGGAGCACCTTCTGCGAATCTTACAGCGCCGTCCTCTCGCTATGACTGTCGGCCCCGGCGTGCGCAGCCGGGCCGACGCTGCGCAGGTGTGTGTGAAGGAGGAAGCAAAGGTGAGTTTTCTGTTTGTTCTGAGAAGTTTTCTGTGATCCCACAGCGACTACGTGTGATGAATTATTCTGCTTAGCTTGCCACAAAAAGCTCCCCTCCCCCTCAACCGCATGCTGCGCCTCTTTGATCGCATGCCCACTGTGGGTGATCCGGCGCATTTGCAACAAGTTAGGAGACAAATGACAGTGTGAAAGTCATCAAAGTTTGCAGCTCATTATTTTCCTCATTTCCTTTCAGCCCCTCCACAATCACCTGTAGTTTAACGTTTTGGCTGCTGAACAGTGTTGGAGTTGGTGTAAAAATCAGATTTGGAGGCCAGAGGTGATCATTTATTTGGATTTTGTGAAAGCCGAGGAGTTTTCTGTAACCTACTTTGGGAATGAGCCTCCCTTCCTCCCTCCAACTGTTTCTGCTCCAGAACGACTGGAGCCGGCGCCTGCAGAGCTGGAGAGCTATCTTTCTACGTTGTGTAATTAGAAATGCAAAGGTAAGCCTGGGGTTGTTAATAATTCAATCTGAGAGAGAGAAGCAACACAAAGCTTTTGTTTCAGGAAGCATCTCTCAAGAAAACTTTAAATTAGAAAAATTAAAGCAATAAATATGCCCCTTGTTGTTTGTGTGCATGTTTAAGAAATCCCAGCCTGAAGCTGCAGTTGAGTCTGCAGAGGTCGACGACTGGCTCCACTTTCTCTGCTAACTCGTAACAGTTGATCCTCGGCGTGGCGTGTGCAGTTCGCTCCGTGTTTCCTCCTCGCTGAGCGGCGTCTCGGAGGCCAGGTGTCGTCTGGAGAGAAAACGCACCAGGGCAGGAAATCCCTGGTGACCTAGTTTACCAGAGAGAAAGTGATGAAGAACACAGAGGAAGTCATCGTCAGGCGCGCTCAACGTGTCCTTCGGTGCCACAAGACCAAACCAGTCCTCCCATTTCACATACTTTAGGTGCATGAAAATCACAGTAAAAGTAATTTATATAAACTAAATACAAAGTTGAACAATAAGCTGCAGGAAAAATTACTGTAAAACTAGACAGTTAAATTATGGATCCCTGACATTTATTCACTTAGAATGACTGAAGTCACAGTCGGGTGAAGAGAAGATGAGAACATCGTTTCACTGCAGATCAGACCAGTTTTGATCCAAGAGCCAAAGATCTGCTTCCACTTCAAACATTCACTTAAGTACTAAACTGTTCAAGCTTCATCCATATGATTGTTTATATGAGAGCTAAAAAATGACTTAAGATGTGAAAACTGAAACTTCCAGATGAGTTTCAACGTGCAAGTACAAATTAAGACCGGATTGATGAATGTCATGTCAATCAAAGTTTAATCCGGTTTATTCACAGCCATGGAGCCTGAATTTCAAGGTCAAAATGTAGAAAACTGAAATATGGACCTTAAAGGCCTTCAGGAAGGAGAATGTAGCAACTTTCTGAAACATTTAAAATCTGATGATGCAGAAAATGAAAACTAGAGGAAAACAGAAACATCTGCTAACTAACCAGGTCTGATGGTTTCCAGCAGGTTTATCCTAAAGAAAACCCAAAAATGTCTTCATGACCTTCAGCAGGTTCCTGCTACTCTCTGTATTAAAGTTCATGTGACTAATTGGTCAGAATATAAATGAATGTCGGTGATCAGAAGCACGGAGGTGGAAGTGTGATGGTTTGGTCACGTTGCTGCAGCAGGAATATTAACTACTGACACAGGGAGTTAAAATAAACGAATAAATAAAAATAACGCTGAAGCAGAACAGCAACATGACTCAAAACAAACCAGGAAACCCAGCAAGAACTGGAAAGCCGTGGGCCTAGTCAAAGCCCAGATCGTGGTCTCATTAAGTTGCGGTGCTCGATTTGAATTTTGCTGAAAATGCAACAAACCTCTGAAACGTCTCAACACTGATGGTGAGGAGAGATAGTCATTTCTGCAGCTATTAGAAGTTACTTTGAAATATTTAATATTTCAGTAAAATACGGTTCATATTTAATGATTAGCTGTAATTTAAAAAATTAGTTAAATAAAATAATGGGTCATGTGAATGCCTCAGAAATTATAAATACATTTTAGATTTAAATTGTATCTATTTTAAATTTAGTAAAAAATCATAATTTTTAGAAAATATTATCATTTGAATGTTAGTTAAATAAATGATTTTATTCAATATGTTTAGCTTCATGACTTTAAACTGGAGCTGCTTTCAGACTGTTGCTCTGTTCACTGGAACAAACTGGATGAATGTCTGTCAGCTTAAAACATTTCATTTGTATACTTTTTAATAGAAAAAAGGTTTAAAATGAGAAAAAGGTAAATCTGAAAAATGTAAAAATCAGAAAAAATGTAAAAATCAGAAAAAAGGTAAAAAAAAAAAAATCTGAAAAATTTACAATCTGAAAAATGTTAAAATCAGAAAAAGGTAAAAATCTGAAAAATGTTATCAGAAAAAATGTAAAAATCTGAAAATTGTTACAATCTGAAAAAGGTTATGAGAAAAAAGCTAAAATTAGATAAATGTTAATCAGAAAAAATGTAAAAATCTGAAATTGTTACAATCTGAAAAATGTAAAAATCTGAAAAAGGTAAAAATCTGAAAAAGTTTAAAATGAGAAAAAAGGTAAAATCAGAAAAAAGTTAAAATCTGACTATATTTGACCTTAAAATGTAAACTCATCCTCCCCCGACTTACTAAAACAAAGTTACAAAGCAGAAAGTTAAAAAGTCTTTTCTTTTAATGTTTATTTTTGGTTTCCTCAGATCTGATCACGCGGGACGGCGGCCGCCGCCGCTGTTTTCTGTTGTTTTTTCTTTTTCTGCTCGTCTGAGCTGCCGGTAAAAATGGTGTCATCTGAAAAATAAACTACGTCAAAGCCCACACATGCTAGAAAGGGGGTAGATTTTGCACGTCCTCGGAGGAATCCAAACAAAACAAACATTGCTGATGAAGCACCAGGGCAGCACACGCAGCACCACTGATAAGGGAGATTAAACCGTCTTTGAAGGTTTCATTTATAATGCTGCCTACGCAGAGCCGTTTTAGGTCACAGGGCACCAGCATTCAGGCCAGTAGTAAAACACAAGAGTCTTTGAGGCCAGAGCAGCGTTTTCTCTCAAATCGGTGTAATTTGCATGCTTCTGCAGCAGCTCTTTGTTCCTCACCTTGGCTTTCTATCACTTGTTGCTAGCACAAGCATTTCCTCTTTGGGTTTATTACAGATTCACACCTTTTTTATATATATATAAATCTTGCTTGCCAAAGCCGCACCGACAATCTTTTGATAGAAACTTGATAAAAGACGGAAGCGATGGTTGGGTTACACCTTGAATGTTTGGTAATGGTTCCACACCTCCTCTCTGCCCCGTCAGGCATCTGGACGGACACCAAACCCTGGAGATGAGTATGTGACGCCCGGCCCGGTCCGTCAGACAACCGGGTCCAGAGCAGCTAGAGAAACTTCCCCCTTTACTGGGGGAAAACCAGGAGAAGGAGCGGCGCGTCCCCCTCCTGACACGGCGCTGGTTTCACATCAGCCCCGTGCAAATCGCTCCGTTTATTCACGATTATCAAAATGTGGTTGGATCTTCATCTGCGCGCTGAGCGATTTCTCAGGGCTGCGCTCGTTTTTTCTCTGCCATCAGACAGACTGCAGTTGGCTGCAGCTCAGCTCACTTTGCACGCTGTTATTAGGACGGTTCACGTTCACAACACTCCACTCATCCCACAGGAACATTCAATTAATTTCTCTAAAGTTGTACAGAGAAATTAAGCAAAAACAAAAATAGAGATAAAACAGGGAAATGTAACTTGTGAGTAAAACAAGATGTTGGTTTTGGTGAGGTTAACTTTTCTCATGCCAACTGTTTGCATAAGTAGCTGCGGATATAGTCTGGTAAGTGGGTTTTTGTTTCTGACAACTATTGGTTATTGAGAGTGCGAGTGTGTGAGACGACTCGGTAAGTGGAAAATGATCAGCAGATAAGAGATGTGCCTGATGAGGGGCTCGAACGGCAGATAGCAGTTTGCGGTCTGATGCGACTTCACGCAGGGCCAGCCTGAATCTCTGCGCAACACAACAGGAAAAACACTTTTTTGTTCTCCTCTTGTCTTAAAACGTCAATAAATAAATAAATTTGCGGTGGAGATCCAGATGTGTGCAGCAGCGGACCGACTTCCTCTGCCAGATAATTAAGGGTGAAAAATCCTCGTCATTGCAGCAGGAGGGGCTGTTTAGGTACCAATTCACCCTGATGAATAAAACCCTAATTAATCCACTTAATCTGCTGCATGAGATTATTCCTATTTCCACAACCATGCACTGTACGCCGCCTGTCCTGAATAATAAAAGCTCTCCATACGTAGAAATATAAAGGAGGAAATGTCTCCCCCAGACTTGTGTGATAAGGTTTTCATCTCCATTATTTTCTGCTCCAGTGTCATAAAATCAGCTGCAGGAGGGCAGAAGATCAGCGGCGATGTTGAGGACGTTTCTGCGGCGTCGTGCTGCCCTCCGACGTAAACATGCCGAGCGGCTCTGAGGAGCAGAAACGGCTTTTCTCTCGTTGCTTCATGCAGACAGAAAAAACACTAATTCTGTTAAATAATCTCAGCTGTAACACTGGGAGAAATTCCTTTAAAAACCTGCAGAAAACCCCAAACCCAGCGCAGAACTGCATTCCAGGTATGAAATAGTGAGTAATTGTGATTTTTTGAGTGGTGGAGGATTCATAGAAACCCGACATGTTGCTGCTGCGTCGGCCGCCTCCTCATGCTTAGAGCAGAGACCTGCAGCGCAGCAGGCAGCCGCTGTGAAGGAAGGAAGGCGTGTGGTTGGTTTGGGTCAGAGCCGACCGGACCGACCGGGCCGACCGGGCCGACTGGGCCGCTCGCCCCCTGTCATCGGCCGCCATTATGGGGCTCCTTCAAGTCCTCAAGTCCCTTCAACACGCAGAGAGACTTGGAGCGGAGGAGCCGAGCTTCACGTCCTGCCAGCGGCTCACGACTCGGGCCGGCCGTGTTTATTGATAGTTTTATACCAGTGAATTATTAAGGGATGGCGGCGGCGATATGAGTTTAATCACTTATTATAATCCAGGCAGGATAAAATATTCACAGAGCGACCGGCCTGGTAAAGACCTTATCACCCTGAATCCGGGAAATCGATATTCACACCGCATCTGATAAGCAAACATCTATGAAAAAAGGAGGCTGTTTGAAATGCTGCACACAACCTTTAGAAAGAAGAACATTTTAATTAAATACCAAATGTATCAAGATGGAGTCAATAAGAAGATGGGAGGACAGGATAAAAGTATATTTCCCGATGACTTGGCCAGATAATGGGAGCCATTAAGAAAGTCCATTTTAAACACCAATATGAACGCAGCTGTTTTCACCAAGTGTAGATGTTCATGCCTGCAGAGCAGCGGATCTTATCAGTGCGGTGTAAACATATTCTGTGTGTTTTTCCTTTGCTGCGGTGCTGATAAAGAGACGGGCGACGGTCCAGCAGAACGAGGCTCTCAGGTTCCCGTCGCTGTCACCAACACTTTGCTGCAGACGCCACAGACTCTTTCTGCTTCTCAGCGTCTTGTTGCACAGAGATCTGCTTAAAATGTTCCTCATTTCTGAGTTTATCTCTCATCTCCTGGAGAAAACATGCAGCTTCTCAGCAGAGTCTGACTGCAGATAACCAGCATGTCTGAAAGCGAAGTGAGCCGCGTCGCTGGAGCCGTTTGAAAAGAAGAAATACGGTTCATGTTGGAGGCGCATGGACAAAAATATTAATAATTAATGCAACTCTACTAACTTTAATTTGATGGCTCTGAACCAAAGTTTCTCAGGGTCTCTTCTGACTTTCTACATAAATTCATAATTAAAATTAATTACTGATGTCTTTAAATATAAACTAATATTTATAATCAGTTTTTTTCTCTACATCTTCCACAAATGAAGCATCACAGGAGAAAATTACTCCCTTGTTTATCTATGTAAAAGTCTTAAAGTAGAATTTAAATGTCTTTTTGAAAACTTCATTAAATTTCCTACATTATTTTCTCATCAAAAATTAGGATTTGGGCTTTTTTCATAATAGTATAAATTTATTAGTGGCTGCTTTAGTTTTTTAAAAGCTGAGTTCATGTAAACTGGAATATTTTCAGATATAATCTTACTAATACATAATTATATCATCTGCATCAAACCCGATATTCTCTACAAAAGTCACATTTGTCAGAAAATAAATGAAAAACGATGTTAGTGAATAAAAACCTTCATTTATTGATAGAGTTAAACAAACGTGACATGCAGCCGGGAGACGAACCTCAGAGTTTCTGTTGCTGCAGCCGCAGACATTAAAGCAGCAGCAGAAGAACAAAGTGAAATATTTCATGAGTTAATTACTGTGATGTCGCACCTGTTTGAAGCGACTTCTGTGAAACTGTCTGCAGCTGGTTTCTGACGCTACAGAGCTGCAACGTCAGAAACCACTGGGTTCGCACCAACATGGCCACTGGGTTCGCACCAACATGGCTACTGGGCCACTGGGTTCAGACCAACATGGCCACTGGGCCACTGGGCTCAGACCAACATGGCCACTGGGCCACTGGGCTCAGACCAACATGGCCACTGGCTTCAGACCAACATGGCCACTGGGTTCAGACCAACATGGCCACTGGGCCACTGGGTTCAGACCAACATGGCCACTGGGCCACTGGGCTCAGACCAACATGGCCACTGGGTTCAGACCAACATGGCCACTGGGCCACTGGGCTCAGACCAACATGGCCACTGGGCCACTGGGCTCAGACCAACATGGCCACTGGGTTCAGACCAACATGGCCACTGGGCCACTGGGTTCAGACCAACATGGCCACTGGGTTCAGACCAACATGGCCACTGGGTTCACACCAACATGGCCACTGGGCCACTGGGTTCAGACCAACATGGCCACTGGGCCACTGGGTTCAGACCAACATGGCCACTGGGTTCAGACCAACATGGCTACTGGGTTCAGACCAACATGGCCACTGGGCCACTGGGTTCAGACCAACATGGCCACTGGGCCACTGGGCTCAGACCAACATGGCCACTGGGTTCAGACCAACATGGCCACTGGGCCACTGGGTTCAGACCAACATGGCCACTGGGTTCAGACCAACATGGCCACTGGGTTCACACCAACATGGCCACTGGGCCACTGGTTCAGACCAACATGGCCACTGGGCCACTGGGTTCAGACCAACATGGCCACTGGGTTCAGACCAACATGGCCACTGGGTTCACACCAACATGGCCACTGGGCCACTGGGTTCAGACCAACATGGCCACTGGGCCACTGGGTTCAGACCAACATGGCCACTGGGTTCAGACCAACATGGCTACTGGGTTCAGACCAACATGGCTACTGGGCCACTGGGTCACACCAACATGGCTACTGGGCCACTGGTTCACACCAACATGGCCACTGGGCTCAGACCAACATGGCCACTGGGCCACTGGGTTCAGACCAGCTTGGCCACTGGGTTCAGACCAACATGGCCACTGGGTTCAGACCAACATGGCCACTGGGTTCAGACCAACATGGCCACTGGGTTTCAGACCAGCTTGGCCACTGGGTTCAGACCAGCTTTGGCCACTGGGTTCACACCAACATGGCCACTGGGTTCAGACCAACATGGCCACTGGGTTCACACCAACATGGCCACTGGGCTCAGACCAACATGGCCAGTCCTCCCAGCAGCCACGCTGATGGACACACGTCGCCCTGGGAAACGCTGACCTGATAGGAGAACGTGACGGGTGTGAACAGTTGTCCCCTCCCAGCTAATCTGTCTAATCAGATGTTTTTGCTCTTTATTTCCTCAGCCGTTAATGAGTGGCGGTGACAGATAGCATCAGCGCTGAAACGGTCCGACAGCGTAACCCGACAGGATGGAGCGGCGCTGCGGCTGCTCTGGTCGCTGCCAGGTGAGCGTTTGATCGGCCGATCTCCTTCTGACTGCCGCTGTGAGTCATCAAACAGGATTTAAGTCACTAATAAATGTGGGAGTTTCCCACATCTCCACGTCTGAGTAAGCTGTCGGTGACGCAGCAGCATATCGCAGCATCGCAGCTCCGGCAGCAGGAGTGTTGAGCGTCTTATCACCGCCACAGATTAAGCTCCTGCCTGTGATAAGGTCCGGAGAGAGACTGGAGGACGGCCGGTTTGAGGCCCAGATGGCCGATTACGGGGCCGGCGCCGGCGCTGCGATAACTAGCCCCCAACAGCGGGGGGCACCATTATCGCCGCGCCCCCTGCCCCTCTCATAAGCAGCGCCGCTTTGACGCTGCAGCTGCAGCAACAAGCAGAATCGGAGTGAAGCGTCCAGGTGCAGCTCCTCGGCGGCGGCCATGTTTGTTAGCACCGTTTGTGTTGGTAGTCACTAATGCAACACAGTGTTGGAGCCAGACCAGCAGGTTTAGCTTTAGAAAGAATAGAAACTTTGAAAAGTTGTGCAGATGCATAGAAAATCTGATGAAGTGAGAACAAAGTCGTGGTTTGTGAAGATGAAGCTGCAGCCTCTGAGGAACGTTGATGATGAAACGATCAGTTTTACCAACAGGAACGGATCAAATGATAAAAACTGATCTTCAATGTTCACTCCAAGCTTTTTACTTGAACATTTTCTGAGTTTCCTCTGGTTGTCTTACTAATGAGCCTCTTTTTATTCTCAAATATTCATCCGCATTCTGCACATTTCATGCATTTTTACATCATCAGACTGAGCTGCACATTCCTTTGGACCAGAGTTTCCATGTCTGTCCTCACAGTGACACAAGCTGCTGGTTTATGTGTTTACAAATTGCATAACTTTAACTTTGTCAATCAACTTGCTTTGATTTCCTGTCACTTTGCACAGAAACCTTAAACCATTGTGGAAGAAGATATTCTTATTATTCTGCTGTTATTTTGACTTCAAAATAAATAAATTCGGTCTAGCAATAATGTTGAATTGTAGTGATTTAAAAAAAAATCAGTTTCCTGTTCTTGTAGATGATGGAGTTGGTAAATTAGCTGGTTTTATTTCATTTTTAGGTAATTTATTTGAAGGGGGTGAATAAGACTGTTAACACTGTCATGAACATGTCAGACATGTCATAACACTGTCATAAACATGTCATGAAAATGTCATAACACTGTCATAAACATGTCATGAAAATGTCATAACACTGTCATAAACATGTCATGAAAATGTCATAACACTGTCATTAAGATGAATAAGCAGTAATAAATCATTACCTGATATAAATTTGTTATAAATGTTTTACTGATTGTACTTTAAAAATTAGGTAACTTTGTTAAAGTTAAAATTTAAACAGAAATGATTTATTGGTTAATGTCAACTTTGTATTAAAAGTGTCTATCAAATACTATGACAACAGTTATATTCATGGTTTATTCATGTTCATGACAGTGTTATGACATGTTTATGACAGTTATGACATGTTTCTGACAGTGTTATGACATGTTTATGACATGTTTATGACAGAGTTATGACATGTTTATGACAGTGTTATGACATGTTTATGACAGTGTTATGACATGTTTATGACAGTGTTATGACATGTTATGACAGTGTTATGACATGTTCATGACAGTGTTATGACATGGTTATGACAGTGTTATGACATGTTTATGACATGTTTATGACAGTTATGACATGTTCATGACAGTGTTGACATGTTTATGACAGTTTATGACATGTTTTCTGACAGTGTTATGACATGTTCATGACAGTGTTATGACATGTTTAGGACATGTTTAGGACAGTATATATGACATGTTTATGACAGTGTTATGACAGGTTTATGACAGTTATGACATGTTTATGACAGTTATGACATGTTTATGACAGTGTTAATGACATGTTCATGACAGTGTTATGACATGTTTGACATGTTTATGACAGTGTTGACAGGTTTATGACAGTTATGACATGTTTATGACAGTTATGACATGTTTATGACAGTGTTATGACATGTTCATGACAGTGTTATGACATGTTTGACATGTTTATGACAGTGTTATAGACATTTTTCTGACAGTTATGACATGTTTGACAGTGTTATGACATGTGTTATGACATGTTCATGACAGTGTTGACATGTTTATGACATGTTTCTGACAGTTATGACATGTTTATGACAGTGTTATGACATGTTCATGACAGTGTTGACATGTTTATGACATGTTTTATGACAGTGTTATGACAGGTTTATGACAGTTATGACATGTTTCTGACAGTTATGACATGTTTGACAGTGTTATGACAGTGTTATGACATGTTTATGACAGTTATGACATGTTTATGACAGTGTTGACATGTTTATGAAAATGTTATGACATGTTTAGACATGTTCATGACAGTGTATGACATGTTTAGACAGTGTTATGACATGTTTATGACAGTGTTATGACATGTTTATGACATGTTTATGACAATGTTATGACATGTTTGACATGTTCATGACAGTGTTATGACATGTTTATGACATGTTCATGACAGTGTTATGACATGTTTATGACATGTTCATGACAGTGTTATGACATGTTTGACAGAGTTGACATGTTTATGACAGTGTTATGACATGTTAATGACAGTTATGACATGTTTATGACAGTGTTATAACATGTTTATGACAGTGTTATGACATGTTTGACATGTTTATGACAGTGTTATGACAGGTTTATGACAGTGTTATGACATGTTTATGACAGTGTTATGACATGTTTATGACAGTGTTATGACAGGTTATATGACAGTGTTGACATGTTTATGACAGTGTTATGACATGATTATGACAGTGTTAACATGTTTGACAGTGTTATGACATGTTTATGACATGTTTATGACATGTTATAGACATGTTTATGACAATGTATATGACATGTTTTGACATGTTTATGACAGTGTTATGACATGTTCATGACATGTTATGACAGTGTTATGACATGTTTATGACAATGTTTATGACATGTTATGGACAATGTTATGACATGTATTGACATGTTATGACAGTGTTGACATGTTTATGACAGTGTTATGACATGTTTATGACAAGTGTTATGACATGTTTATGACAATGTTATGACATGTATGACATGTTATGACAGTGTATGACATGTTTATGACAATGTTATGACATGTTTATGACAATGTTATGACAGTGTTATGACATGTTTGACAGTTATGACATGTTCATGACATGTTATGACATGTTTGACAGTGTTAATGACATGTTTATGAAAATGTTATGACATGTTTATGACATGTTCATGACAGTGTATGACATGTTTGACAGTGTTATGACATGTTTATGACAGTGTTAGACATGTTTATGACATGTTTATGACAATGTTATGACATGTTCATGACAGTGTTATGACATGTTTATGACATGTTCATGACAGTGTTATGACATGTTTGACAGTGTTGACATGTTTATGACAGTGTTATGACATGTTAATGACAGTTATGACATGTTTGACATGTTCATGACAGTGTTATGACATGTTTATGACATGTATCATGACAGTGTTATGACATGTTATAACAGTGTTATGACATGTTTAATGACAGTGTTATGACATGTATTATGACAGTGTTATGACATGTTCATGACAGTTATGACATGTTCATGACAGTGTTGACATGTTTATGACATGTTCATGACAGTGTTATGACATGTTTCTGACAGTTATGACATGTTTGACAGTGTTATGACATGTTTATGACAGTGTTATGACAGGTTTATGACAGTTATGACATGTTTCTGACAGTTATGACATGTTTGACAGTGTTATGACATGTTCATGACAGTGTTATGACATGTTCATGACAGTGTTATGACATGTTTATGACAGTGTTGACATGTTCATGACAGTGTTATGACATGTTTATGACATGTTCATGACAGTGTTATGACAGTGTTATGACATGTTCATGACAGTGTTATGACATGTTTATGACAGTGTTGACATGTTCATGACAGTGTTATGACAGTGTTATGACATGTTCATGACAGTGTTTATGACATGTTCATGACAGTGTTATGACATGTTTATGACAGTGTTATGACAGGTTTATGACAGTTATGACATGTTTCTGACAGTTATGACATGTTTGACAGTGTTATGACATGTTTATGACAGTGTTATGACATGTTTCTGACAGTGTTATGACATGTTCATGACAGTGTTATGACATGTTTATGACATGTTTATGACAGTGTTATGACAGGTTTATGACAGTTATGACATGTTTGACAGTTATGACATGTTTGACAGTGTTATGACAGCGTTTATGACATGTTTATGACAGTGTTATGACATGTTTGACAGTTTATGACATGTTTACTGACAGTTTATGACAAGTTATGACAGTGTTATGACAGGTTTATGACAGTGTTATGACATGTTATGACAGTTATGACATGATTATGACAGTGTTATAACATGTTTATGACAGTGTTATGACATGTTTATGACATGTTTATGACAGTGTTATGACATGTTTATGACAGTGTTATGACATGTTTATGACAGTGTTATGACAGTTTATGACAGTGTTATGACAGGTTTATGACAGTGTTGACATGTTTATGACAGTGTTATGACATGATTATGACAGTGTTAACATGTTTATGACAGTGTTATGACATGTTTATGACATGTTTATGACAGTGTTATGACAGTTTATGACAATGTTATGACATGTTTTGACATGTTTATGACAGTGTTTATGACATGTTATGACAGTGTTATGACATGTTATGACATGTTTTGACATGTTTATGACATGTTCATGACAGTGTTATGACATGTTTATGACAATGTTATGACATGTTTGACATGTTTATGACAGTGTTGACATGTTTATGACAATGTTTACTGTTGACATGTTTATGACAGTGATGTTATGACATGTTTATGACATGTTTATGACAATGTTATGACATGTTTATGACATGTTCATGACAGTGTTATGACATGTTTATGACATGTTCATGTACAGTGTTATGACATGTTTTTATGACAGTTATGACAGTTTATACTTAAATAATTATTACCATTTTTATGATCAATGTTATGACATGTTTGACATGTTCATGACAGTGTTATGACATGTTTATGACATGTTCATGACAGTGTTATGACATGTTTATGACAGTGTCATGTCAGTCTTAATCACCCCCTTCAAATAAATTGTTACCCATTTTTATATAATAAATTACTCTCATTGATAAATGTCAAATAAAAATGTCTAATATAACTTTTCATGTTGGACATTTAACCGTCAAAAGAATTTTAAATATTTTAGATTTAACCAGAAACGAATCGTTCAAACTGAAGACGTTCTGCATCTGGTCCAATATTCCCCTGATATCAGCTGTTCACTCATTAGTGTCCCCTAGTGCTCACTGCCACCTGAAACAATCGATCCAATAATCCAGTTTCTCCTCAGGTTGCAGGACTCGCTCCTCCCTGACCCGGTGGTACCGGTGGTACCGGTGGTACCGCGGCGGTACCGGCGGGCTGGGCTCGCTGTGATGGCGGCGGAGCAGATCTTAATTGGCTGCGGCGTTATCGGCCCGGCTTGATAAGCTGCTTTGTCTTGTCCGTCGTTAGCGAGTCGTGTCCGATCGGAGGGAGGTTATTGGAGAATCCCAGATATCCAGACACGATGGAGTCTGGAGGAACGTTTCCAGACGGATAACCATCTGGTGAGACCCGACCGACACCGAGCGCCGCTGGGTGAAGGTGTTGAGACTTGGAAGCCACAGACAGATAACAAACAAGCTAACCTGTCATGTATGCAAGTGGCAGCTGAGATAAGCGTGAAGAACAATCACCACATCCTCGTTTGGGTATGAATGTGCCTGTAAAGTCTATTAGTCACAGTTTCAAGGTATGATGGAGCAGCACGTTCCTGCAGCTGTGATTCACATCGTGCTTCCAGCTAGACTTTCTGAGAAGAGCGAGACGCTCGGCGGTCTGGGCAGTGGAGGAGCAGGTTGTCTACAGCAGACCTCTGATCAGAAGAGCTTCACTTTCAGCCTGATAAACTTCAGCTCATGGTCGCTGTGCAGCACAAACGCTGCCTCCTCGTTCATCACCAAACTCACTGCTTTTAATCTGCTAGTTCTTTTATGTTGCACAAAGAAATCCCCCTCAGATGCTCTGACCTACAGATGTAATGACCTTCTGAGTGGAGTTTAAGCAGTAGAAGTGAAAATGATGATGGATGTGTGAGCATCAGGCTTTATGTTGAAGTGAAACGTCTGGTTTCCTCCTGCTGAGCTGATCAGACGTCGGTCAACATGACGACTTCACTGGATCTGAATCACCCCAGGAATTATTGTGACCAACAGTATTATTGTTTGACATCATTGTAAAGTGACGTGTTAATAATAATGGCTCTGGCAGACTAATAAACATCCAACACTGGAGCTGGAAGATGTTTGAAATATCTAAACAGAAATAAAAAACACAATCATAAATAAAATGGATTATGACGTTGCTGTAGGAAAAATGTCCTTTATAAATATTAATGACAATGGAAATTAAGTGCATTTTAATTATTGCTGTAAAATATTGATCTTTAAAAATATGAAAATGTTTCTTCTGCCTGAATTATTGATTCTGTAACTACATTTATTTGTAACTTTAGTCTCTTTTTATCAATCAGATGTGATCAGATGTTTCCTTCTTCAGTAAAAATATCTTGAATTCAGTGGAAACTGAACAATACAAACATTGTAAAATAATCTGAATAAAATGTTGGCGTGTTAATCTGGAATATGTTAGCACAATGCTAACTGGCGTTTTCGTCTCGGTCATCTTGGTGCTGATTGGCTGAAGCCACAGGCCAGAGAAGCTGCTGTCTGCACTAATGCTGCAGTTTTTATTATTAAAGCGTATCACGTTGTTTTTATGCTGTTTGTTGACTAACCGGCTGTTGACCTTCGGTCTCCATGGTTACGTAACAATCATGGCTGCTCTTCTGCGAACACGGCTGTGTGAAATAATTTTCCTTTTGGTTGCTGAGACGTTGAACTTTGGTTAAAAAGGAAGATAAATGATGTAGAAGAAATATTGAGACCCAAAGAGACCATCTGTGGCTGAGCTGCGTTTCCTCCAGATTACATCAAACTGAGATTATAATTTAACCTTTTAACATTTACAGCTAGTCTCAGAATCTTCTGCGCTGCACGGCAGATTCTTCCTACACTTTAGGAAACTTTCTAGTTTCAGCAGCGTCTCAGAAAAAGGATGTGGACATTTTGTTTTTCTTTCTAACTATAAAAACCTTAATGAAGCAGATTAGCAGATTACGAGTCGCCTGATTTCTTTCTGAGGATTAGAGCTCTTCTAATAAAAGCTGTATAAATTGAAAACTGACTAGAAATGAGTTTTTCTGATGATGTTTTCCAAAGATCCAGATGTAGTCAGACGTCTGCATCAATCTCAGTGTCTGATTAACTTGAGCTTTTTCTCTTTCATGCACATTAAGTGTCATGAAAATCCAGCCAGGATTTCACAAACTTTGAATTTCTTAAATTCTCCTACAATAATCTGCTGTTAGGAGATTTTTGCAATATAATTTTAATAAATATTTCACAATATTTACGCAAACAAACTGCTAAAATGGCTTTATGATATTTATTATTATTTTGGATTTTTGATGAACAGACTGCAGCAAAAATGTTTACAAAAATGTTAAATTGTTCCAGTTTTTAAATGTTTGGTGCAGAATAAAGTTCAGTTTATTTCTGTAGCATATTTTAGCAACAAGCAAGTTCAAAATACTTTACATCATATAAACACAAATAAACCGAAAACAAAGTTCTAAAAGTTATAATCTAGAATAAAATAATTTATGTTCCAGTTGTTTTAAACCAAAATCTAAAATGTTTGTTTTTTAGTGTTGATTTAGATGAGAGGATCAAAGTCCAGTCCGAGATGATTGACTAGATGAGGTTTTAGATGAACCTCAGGTCCAAACCCTGGAATGAAACGGCTCCATCAGGTTAGGGTTAGCTTAACGACTTCTCTATTTTAGTCGATTCTGCCTCCACATGATTTTATGATGTTGGTTTTATTTACGATTTTATTTGCTCTGTGTAGCACTTTGAGACTTTTGCTCATGAAAAGTGAGGTACAAAGTAAATCGATTATTATTATTATTATTATTATCATTATTATTATTATTATCTAACAGCTGGACCTGAGTTTAGCCTGAGATTTAAAGGAATTCAGGGTTTCAGCTGATTTTCAGTTTTCTGGAACTTTGTTGTCCATCAGTGAAGGACTTTAGAACCGGCTGGTGTAGAACTAGGTGGTGTAGAACTAGGTGGTGTAGAACTAGGTGGTGTAGAACCAGTTCTACACCACATTGTTTCCATCTTCCTGGTTCTAGTCAGAACTCCAGCTGCAGCGTTCGCTGGTTTTTGTCAGAGCTGTGAATGTAATTAGGAAAAATAAATGGCTATAAAGTATTTTGTTAAAGTTGCTGCAGCATCTTGTATCAGATTTTAAATTTGTGTCATTACATTTAATTTAGCCAAAATTTCCAGTTTCATTTCTAAAATTGACTGAAGGACGTTTTTAGACGAATTGAGCCGTTTTCTCTGCGGCGCAGCGCCTGGAAATCAGAGTATTTTTCACCAGAACATCAGTTTCTGAAACGAGACATCAGTGAGTCATTACTGGTAGAGTTCATGGAAGAGGCGCAGAAACGAGCAGCGGGGGGCTCTGGGGGCCATCGGGGGGAATCCGGGGGTTCTAGAGAGAATCGGGAGGCTCTGGGGGCATCGGGAGGCTCTGGGGGCCATCGGGGGGGTCTGGGGGAATCGGGGGGCTCTGGGGGTTCTAGAGAGAATCGGGAGGCTCTGGGGGAATCGGGGGGCTCTGGGGGAATCGGGAGGCTCTGGGGGCATCGGGAGGCTCTGGGGCATCGGGAGGCTCTGGGGGAATCGGGAGACTCTGGGGGGAATCGGGAGGCTCTGGGGGAATCGGGAGGCTCTGGGGGAATCGGGGGGCTCTGGGGGGGGATCGGGAGGCTCTGGGGGGGGGATCGGGAGGCTCTGGGGGCATCGGGAGGGTCTGGGGGAATCGGGGGGCTCTGGGGGAATCGGGAGGCTCTGGGGGCATCTGGGGGAATCGGGGGGCTCTGGGGGAATCGGGAGGCTCTGGGGCATCTGGGGGAATCGGGGGGCTCTGGGGGGGGATCGGGAGGCTCTGGGGGCATCGGGAGGGTCTGGGGGCATTGGGAGGGTCTGGGGGAATCGGGGGGCTCTGGGGGAATCGGGGGGCTCTGGGGGGGCATCGGGGGGCTCCGGCTGCCCCGGCGTGTGGGTAAGTCCAGAGCCACCAGCCGCGCTGTGAGAAGCTGCCAGTCAGTTGGATCAAACTTGTCTTCCTGTGAAAGGCCTGGTAGTTTCCTCACCATTCATGTGGCTGAAACAGGAAGCCGAACGGCGGTGAGCAGCGCCGCGTTTCGCTGATGAGCAGCGACTTCATCAGGAACCAAAGAGCTGAAATAACGCCGGTTTCTCTGCTGCTGTCATCACCTGGTTCACTGTAAACCAGGTGATTCACTCAGTCTAGATTTTACTGCAGTTTTTAAATTTGACTCCAAAGTGACTCAGATTTATTTCTAATATTCATTTAGACGGTTTTCAAACCGTCTTTCATGTTCCAACAACAAAGGTTTCAAATTTATTTGGTTTTCTGAGCCAACACAAAATATTGGACATTGTAGGGAAATGATTAGACAGGAAAACTCATGGAAAATACAAGAGTTGGGTAGTAACTAGTTATATTTACTTAACGTTTTTTAAAGATGAACTATTAGGAGTCATTTTACTACATTGCACTTTTTATCTCTACTTTTATTTAAGTAAAACTTCTGGATTTTCAACCTGCTGAATGAAAAACAAACAAAAAGGAAGAATTTCTCCAGACAGATTTTGCAGTTAAAGTTTCATGAATTTTTCCTTTAAAGGAACAAATTTATGAACTTTTTCTTTTGCCTGATTTTGTCATTTTTCTGTTACTTGTATGATTTTTTGTCCAGGTTTCCACGTGTTTTCATGTTTTGGTCCATCTGATGCTGCACTTTTCCAGACTCTCTTACTGTTGAGTAACTTATTGGTTATTGTTGTAGTCTGAACGGAAACAGTCGGCACATTTTAAGGTAATTTTTTAAAGTTAAATCATTACTGACTGTACCCAGAGGTCCGTCCTGAACCCGTGGATTATTAATCCGGTCTGTGGGAATCGGCGGCGCAGCGGCGCAGCTGTCGGCGTCAACCTCTCCCTCCTGGGAGCAGCCGCTGCCATGGCGATTATGTCACCACTTAGCGAACTAACTGACACTGATGGGTTTGAAATGCACTCCGCGTCCCGGCGGGCCCCGGCCCCCCCGGGCCCCCCGGGGCCCCCGGCCTCCTGCCAGGCGTCAGGTTACCGCAGAGTGACGGCGGAGAGGCCAAGTTCACCAGCGTCTGGAGGGACCGGTGGACATGGAGGCTCCTGTCACGACTCTGGAAGTCCAGAAACCTCCAGGTTTTCACAAAATCCTGCTTCTCGTCTCGTTTTCTGGCTTCACCTGAAACCTGGATAGTTCCTGTTCCAGCTGCACTTCTAGATGGAACAGATCTGCAGGGGAAAACCACAGACGGTCATTTCATCTGAGTGAACGAAGTTTTTACACCTCCAGTTCTATTCCTGACCTGGTTCCGGTTCAGTCCAGAGTCTTTCTGTTCTACTGTAGTTTGAATGTGAACATTGGAGACAGAGACGGATGGTAGAAACGGTTTCTGAGAAACGTCCGCTCTGTTCTCATCTTTAAGATACTCTCAGCATCATGAATATTGAAAAACCTTTTGGAAAATGTGTCTAATGTTGAGTTTCCTATATAATTATTATTTTTGTTAAAATGTCATTTATAGGGTTAGGAGGAAAAACGTACATTTATTCATTAACAAACATGTTGATTTATGTTAAAGTGATGATAGTTATAAGATTTCATCATTCTTATTGGTTTACTGGTGGAGTTGAAAAGTGTTTTTAGACATAATTCACACTGATGATGACAAATGGAAAGTGACCTTTAGGTGATTAAGTTCACATTAAAGTCTTTCTGCCTCCATGAGGTCAGACCCTGATGTGGGACTCGGTCAGATAACGTCTCTTCTCATCCATTTGGACTCGTTTGGCTTTTATTCATTCATTATTTTTTATCAGGGTAAAGTGATAAAGAGTCAGGTTCTTCAGTTTCTCTGACTCGTCATTTTTCCTGCCCTTTTTCTTCCTTCCTCCTAACTTTCCCCAGTCTTCTTGGAAGAGCTTTAGCTTGTACTGCTGGTGTCTTCCCCTCCTGTTGGAGAGTCAGCGGTCGTCCCCACATCGACTTGATCAAAACATTTCTGTTTAAAAATACTTTTAGTTTATCTGAGGTGGAATAATTACTGCAAGTTTAGTTTTTTGAATGAAACTACAGAAGGTTTTGAGCTGCACTGATGGGACTTTTCACTGATCTGATGACTAAAGTGATAAAATGTGACTTTGGGTCACAAACTGAATACACACGTTCAGCTCTGGCGTATTTTGAGAAAAATCTGCATATTTCAGTTGATACTGAGAATCATATTCTGGCTGTAGATGTTGTCTGTGGTGCAGCGGTGGCTTTGAGAGATTGTTCACAGAGTTAAGAGCATCACCAGCCAGCCGCAGCCGCTCTCCTCTGCAAGTTCTCAGGCTCTGCTGCTGAAACAGCGCAGTTAGCATGTAGATCACAGATGGTAACAGTTAGCATGTAGATCACAGATGGTAACAGTTAGCATGTAGATCACAGATGGTAACAGTTAGCATGTAGATCACAGATGGTAACAGTTAGCATGTAGATCACAGATGGTAACAGTTAGCATGTAGATCACAGATGGTAACAGTTAGCATGTAGATCACAGATGGTAACAGTTAGCATGTAGATCACAGATGGTAACAGTTAGCAATGTAGTGATCACAGATGGTAACAGTTAGCATGTAGATCACAGATGGTAACAGTTAGCATGTAGATCACAGATGGTAACAGTTAGCATGTAGATCACAGCATGTAAATTACAGTATGTAACAGTTAGCATGTAGATCACAGATGGTAACAGTTAGCATGTAGATCACAGATGGTAACAGTTAGCATGTAGATCACAGATGGTAACAGTTAGCATGTAGATCACAGTTAGCATGTAGATCACAGATGGTAACAGTTAGCATGTAGATCACAGATGGTAACAGTTAGCATGTAGATCACAGATGGTAACAGTACATGTAGATCACAGATGGTAACAGTTAGCATGTAGATCACAGATGGTAACAGTTAGCATGTAGATCACAGATGGTAACAGTTAGCATGTAGATCACAGATGGTAACAGTTAGCATGTAGATCACAGTTAGCATGTAGATCACAGATGGTAACAGTTAGCATGTAGATCACAGATGGTAACAGTTAGCATGTAGATCACAGATGGTAACAGTTAGCATGTAGATCACAGATGGTAACAGTTAGCATGTAGATCACAGATGGTAACAGTTAGCATGTAGATCACAGATGGTAACAGTTAGCATGTAGATCACAGTTAGCATGTAGATCACAGATGGTAACAGTTAGCATGTAGTCACAGTTAGCATGTAGTCCGATGGTAACAGTTAGCATGTAGGTCACAGTTAGCATGTAGATCACAGTTAGCATGTAGGAGATCAGTTAGCATGTAGATCACAGTTAGCATGTAAGATCAGTTAGCATGTAGATCACAGTTAGCATGTTAACGATCCCAGTTAGCATGTAGGAGATCAGTTAGCATGTAGGTGATCCCAGTTAGCATGTAGGTGATCACAGTTAGCATGTTAGCGATCCCAGTTAGCATGTTAGCGATCACAGTTAGCATGGTAATGATCCCAGTTAGCATGTTAGCGGTCATGTCTGAGAACCGTCCATCTCCACTGGCTTCTCTGTAAAAGCAGAAAAACTCTCAGCATGTGAAATTGATCATAAGTGTCTCCAGGAGTCGATGTTCTGCTCTGCTCTGCTGCAGGGTTCTGTTTTAGTCACCTGGACGGCCCACCGGTACATCGATGCTCCTCTGATTCAGAAGCTTCTCAGTAAATGATCTAAGGAAAGCAATAATCTACTGTCTGATCATTTAGATGCTGAAGCTCAAAGTGTTTTATTGTTTTAAAAAAGTTTCTCTAGGTTTTGACTCTGCCTTGGTAAACTATAGAGAACCTGTTATGGCCACTCTTGCATCACAAAATTCCAGAAAACAAAAATGCCAGAGCAGTTCCTCAGGAGGAGGTTTTCGACTCACTCAAAACTAATAAAAGCACTGCAGAGACTCTTCCTGTTTCAAGGAGTTTACTTACAAAAATAACAAAAAATAATCTCCGAGTTGACTTCAAATAAAACAATTTGCGGTACAAAAACCATTTCACTCCTCACTCCTTCACCAAAACAATCAGATCAGCCCCAGCAGCAGCTTCTGCCTGTTAATCAGTGCCAGAGTGACAGAGGAGGAGGGTCTAAGCAAAACAAATACATAGATACATAAATTGATCTACCTTTAAATCTGTGAAAATTAATTTAGCAATAAATAAATGTATCTAATTCTTATTAGGCTCCAACAGAACCAGAATGATGAATCTAACACTCTAATACCAAAACCAATATGTCTGCCCTGCATTTGAACTGTTAAGCTGATAAATTACAGGAAATCAATGATTGCATCAGCCACCGTTGTTGTGCTGTGAGGGAAGTTTTCCAGAGGCGTCTCATTATGCAGCTTAAATATCGTAGTCATGTTAACCAAGTTGATCCATCCTGTGGCGAAACGGCATGAAAGCAGCTGCAGAGGAGCCTGGAAACGTGTCATGAGTTTCCGTGAGGCGTTGGGAACGGCGGCGCGTCAGAGAGACGTTCGTGTTTCGTCTGCTAGCGGAGGGTGTGTGTGTGGAGTGTGTGTGTGTGTGTGTGTGTGTGTGTGTGTGTGTGTGTGTGTGTGTGAGAGAGCTGGCGGTGCCGTCGATGGTCACGATGATACGCCTTCAGCGTTCACCGCTTCTCGCTCTGCTGTGATCTAATAACGTTTAGGAAATGATGGAATAAGTGTGTCCACCTGTGGCGGTTCAGGACGCGCTAACCTCCTGGTTTAGCCGCTAACCTCCTGGTTTAGCCGCTAACCTCCTGGTTTAGCCGCTAACCTCCTGGTTTAGCCGCTAACCTCCTGGTTTAGCCGCTAACCTCCTGGTTTAGCCGCTAACCTCCTGGTTTAGCCGCTAACCTCCTGGTTAGCGTACTCTGTTAGCCGCTAACCTCCTGGTTTAGCCGCTAACCCCGTGTGCAGGGTGACCCTGCGCCTGACCTCCAGAGCTCAGGACGCCGCGCCGGGAGCCGCAGCCTGGAAACCTTCAGATATCTAACTGGTTAGCTGCTGTCGGCGGACAGAAGCTAACTAACGGTTTTCCTCCTCTGTTTCTGCTGCGATTTAAATGTTCCTGAGCTGCCAGTCGCTGCTCCTCCCAGCTCCAGTTTGACCATTTCCTGAATGATGTCAATAAAAACCGTTAGAAACAACAACATTGTTTTACATCCTGATCTTCAAATCAAAGAATTTGCCACGTTTTTCTGTTTGAATTGTAGTTTTGATCCAGAATCTTCAGAAGTGAGTTAACAGCTCCTGAGGTCATAAATACGGAAATAAACCAAAGTAAAACTGAACGTAAATTAGTTTCAAATTTACGTTCAAGTTTCCTTTAGTCAGATTTTATTTCAGATATCAAAAAATAACCCGAGTAGAAACAAAAAGTCTTCAAATGTTATTTATTAAAGGAAAAGAATAACAGTAAAATGACTCTCTGACCTTTAACCTGTTGATCAATATAAATCAAAGTCATCTTAGAACGGTGAGTCTGATTGGTGCGGCCTGCAGCCAGGCTTTGTGTGAGCCTGTCGGCCATGTTGTCAGTAGAGTCGTCTCCTTTCTCGCATGTTTCTCTCAAAGTGCTGAGTGGACATCAGCCTCGTTTTAAAGCCGCTGCAGTCAGAAGAGCCAACAAAGAGGAGCGACAGCCGCCTGACGCTCGGCTGAGAGACCAATTAGCCGCTAATGTGAGCGTTGACGGGCGGATTAGGGCTCTTAAAGGGCCAGCCGCCCGATGTCCTTCACAGCTGGGTCCGCGTGTTGGAGCCGCCCGTCCTCCAGCTGCAGCTACCTGGACGCGTCCAGGTGAAACCCCCCCCCCCCCGTCTGCAGGCTCACCGGGGTCAGAGGTCAGGCGGTGCCCCTGCTGCAGGTGCTGCACTGAGCCGCTGCTTTAATGAGGTGGCGACCGCAGGCTGGACCCCGTGTAGTCGGGGGATCGTCTTACCAAGGAGCCGAGGAACCTGAGCGCCGCGCCCGACCCGGGAACAAAGGCCCGGCGGGTTCAGGACCAGGACCAGGTCCGGGTTCGGACCCGCAGGTCCAGCTGGAGCAGCCAGGTGTCCCAACAGGAGACGCTTTGTGGAGCCGCAGAGACGACGATCCTCCGTCTGGCCAAGAGGGAAGCAGGAAACACGGAGCCGGTCCTGGTCCTGGTCCTGGTCCTGGTCCTGGTCCTGGTCCTGGTTCTGGTCCTGGTCCTGGTCCTGGTCCTGGTCTGGTTCTGGTCCTGGTCCTGGTCCTGGTTCTGGTCCTGGTCCTGGTCCTGGTCCTGGTCCGGTCCCGGTTCTGGTCCTGGTCCTGGTCCTGGTCCTGGTCCTGGTTCTGGTCCTGGTCCTGGTCCTGGTTCTGGTCCTGGTCCTGGTCCTGGTCCGGTCCCGTTCCGGTCCTGGTCCTGGTCCTGGTCCTGGTCCTGGTCCTGGTCCTGGTCCCGGTCCCGGTTCCGGTCCTGGTCCTGGTCCTGGTTCTGGTCCTGGTCCTGGTCCTGGTCCTGGTCCTGGTCCTGGTCCTGGTCCTGGTCCTGGTCCTGGTCCTGGTTCTGGTCCTGGTCCTGGTCCTGGTCCTGGTCCTGGTTCTGGTCCTGGTTTTGGTCCTGGTCCTGGTCCTGGTTCTGGTTCTGGTCCTGGTCCTGGTCCTGGTCCTGGTCCTGGTTCTGGTCCTGGTCCTGGTCCTGGTTCTGGTCCTGGTCCTGGTTTTGGTCCTGGTTCTGGTTCTGGTCCTGGTCCTGGTTCTGGTTCTGGTTCTGGTCCTGGTTCTGGTTCTGATTCTGGTTCTGGTTCTGGTTCTGGTTCTGATTCTGATTCTGGTCCTGGTCCTGGTTCTGGTTCTGATTCTGGTTCTGTTCTGGTTCTGGTTCTGGTTCTGGTTCTGGTCCTGGTTCTGGTCTGTCTGGTTCTGGTCCTGGTTCTGGTCCTGGTCCTGGTTTTGGTCCTGGTCCTGGTCCTGGTCCTGGTTCTGGTTCTGGTCCTGGTCCTGGTCCTGGTCTGGTTCTGTCTGGTCCTGGTCCTGGTCCTGTTCTGGTCCTGGTCCTGGTTTTGGTCCTGGTTCTGGCTGGTCCTGGTCCTGGTTCTGGTTCTGGTCCTGGTCTGGTCCTGGTCCTGGTTCTGTCCTGGTCCTGGTCTGGCCTGGTTCTGGTCCTGGTCCTGGTTTCTGGTCCTGGTCCTGGTCCTGGTCCTGGTTCTGGTTCTGGTCCTGGTCCTGGTTCCTGGTCTGTCCTGGTTCTGGTCCTGGTCCTGGTCCTGGTCCTGGTTCTGGTTCTGGTCTGGTTCTGGTCCTGGTTTGGTCCCGGTTCTGGTCCTGGTCTTGGTCCTGGTCCTGGTTTGGTCCTGGTCCTGGTCTGGTTTCTGGTTCTGGTCCTGCCTGGTTTCTGGTCCTGGTTCTGGTCCTGGTTCTGGTTGTTGGTCTGGTTCTGGTTTCCTGGTTCTGGTCCTGGTCCTGTCCCGTTCTGTTTGGTCCTGGTTTGGTCCTGGTTCTGGTTCTGGTCTGGTTTTGGTCTGGTCTGGTCTGGTCCTGTCTGGTCCTGGTTCTGTCCTGGTCTGGTTTGGTCCTGGTCCTGGTTCTGGTCCTGGTCCTGGTTCTGGTCCTGGTCTGTTCTGGTCTGGTCCTGGTTCTGGTCCTGGTTCTGGTTTGGTTCTGGTCTGGTCCTGGTTCTGGTCTGTCCTGGTTTGGTCCTGGTTCTGGTTCTGGTCCTGGTCCTGGTTCTGGTCCTTGTCCTGGTCCTGGTTGTTGGTCCTGGTTCTGGTCCTGGTCCTGGTTTTGGTCCTGGTCCTGGTTCTGGTCCTGGTCCTGGTTCGTCTGGTCCTGGTTCTGGTCCTGGTTCTGGTTTGGTCCTGGTCCTGTCCGGTCCTGGTGTCTGGTTCTGGTCCTGGTTCTGGTCCTGGTCTGGTTGTCCTGGGTTCTGTCTGGTCTGGTTCTGGTTCTGGTCCTGGTTCTGTTGGTCCTGGTTCTGGTCCTGGTTCTGGTCCTGGTCCTGGTTCTGGTCGCTGGTTCTGGTCTAGTCCTGGTCTTGGTTCTGGTCCTGGTCCTGTCCCGGGCGGTTCTGGTCCTGTTCTGGTCCTGGTCCTGGTCTGGTCCGGTGTTCTGGTCCTGGTTCTGGTCCTGGTTCTGTTCCTGGTCCTGCTGTCCTGGTTCTTGGTCCTGGTTCCCGGTCTGGTCTGGTCCTGGTTCTGGTTCTGGTCCTGGTTCTGGTCCTGGTTTCTGGTCCTGGTCCTGGTCCTGGTCCTGGTTTTCTGTCTGGTCTGGTCTGTTCTGTCCTGGTTCTGGTCTGGTTCTGGTCCTGGTCCTGTGTCCTGTCTGGTTCCTGGTCCTGTTTGGTTCTGGTTCTGGTCTCTGGTTCTGGTCCTGGTTCTGGTTTGGTCTGGTTCTGGTCCTGTTCTGGTCCTGGTCCTGGTTGTTGGTCCTGGTCTGGTTCTGGTCCTGGTCCTGGTTCTGGTCCTGGTCCTGGTCCTGTTTTTGGTCCTGGTTCTGGTCCTGGTCCTGGTTTTGGTCCTTTGGTCCTGGTTCGTTGGTTCTGGTCTGGTCTGGTCCTGGTCTGGTCTGGTTCTGGTCCTGTTTGTCTGTTTTCTGGTCCTGGTCCTGGTTCTGGTCCTGGTCCGGTTCTGGTTCTGGTCCTGGTTCTGGTCCTGGTCCTGGTTTGGTCCTGGTTTCTGGTTCTGTCCTGTCTGGTCCTGGTTCTGGTCTGGTCCTGGTCTGGTCTGTCTGGTTCTGGTTCGTCTGGTCTGGTTCTGGTCCTGGTCTGGTTCTGGTCCTGGTTCTGGTTCTGGTCCTGGTCTCTGGTTTCTGGTCCTGGTCCTGGTCCTGGTCTCTGGTCCTGGTTCTGGTCCTGGTTCTGGTCCTGGTCCTGGTCCTGGTCCTGGTTGCTGGTCCTGGTCTGGTTCCTGGTCCTGGTCCTGGTTCTGGTTCTGGTCCTGGTTCTGGTCCTGGTCCTGTCCTGGTTTGGTCCTGGTTCTGGTCCTGGTCCTGGTTCTGGTCCTGGTTTGGTCCTGTCCTGGTTCTGGTCCTGGTTCTGGTTCTGGTCCGCCTGGTCTGGTCTGGTCTGGTTCTGTCCTGGTCCTGGTCCTGGTCCTGGTCCTGGTTGGTTCTGTTCTGGTTCTGGTTCTGGTTCTGGTTGTCTGGTCCTGGTTCTGGTCTGGTCTGGTCCTGGTTCTTCTGGTCCTGGTCCTGGTTTTGGTCCTGGTCTGGTCCTGGTCCTGGTTTGGTCCTGGTCTGGTCCTGGTCCTGGTTCTGGTCCTGGTCCTGTTGGTCCTGGTCCTGGTCCTGGTTCTGGTCTGGTCCTGGTCCTGGTTTTGGTCCTGGTTCTGGTCTGGTCCTGGTTCTGGTGTCTGGTCCTGGGTTTTGGTCCTGGTCCCTGGTCCTGGTTCTGGTCCTGGTTCTGGTCCTGGTCCTGGTCTGGTCCGGTCTGGTCCTGGTCCTGGTCCTGGTTCTGGTTCTGGTCTCTGGTCCTGGTCCTGGTTCCTGGTTCTGTCCTGGTGCCTGGTCCTGGTCCTGGTTCTGGTCTGGTCCTGGTTCCTGGTTCTGTCCTGGTCCTGGTCTGGTCCTGGTTCTGGTCCTGGTCCTGGTTCTGGTCTGGTCCTGGTCCTGGTTCTGGTTCTGGTCCTGGTCCTGGTTCTGGTCCTGGTTCTGGTCCTGGTTCTGGTTTGGTTCGGGTTCTGGTCCTGTTCTGGTCCTGGTCCTGGTCCTCTGGTTTGTCCTGGTCTGGTCCTGGTTCTGGTTTTGGTCCTGGTTTTGGCCTGGTTCTGGTTCTGGTCCTGGTTCTGCGGTCCTGGTCTGTCCTGGTTCTGGTTTTCGGTCCTGGTCCTGGTTCTGGTCCTGGTCCTGGTTCTGGTCCTGGTCCTGGTTCTGGTTTTGGTCCTGGTCCTGGTTCTGGTTCCTGGTCCTGGTTCTGGTTTTGGTCCTGGTTCTGGTTGTCCTGGTTCTGGTTCCCTGGTCCTGGTTCTGGTCCTGGTTCTGGTCCTGGTTCTGGTTCGGTCCTGCGGTCCTGGTTCTGGTTCTGGTCCACCTGGTTGGAACCAGACAGAAACTGCTGGACGGTTTCTCCTTCTCTCTCTCTGCTGCAAGAGCTTTTCAGCGCTGTCGGGTCTGGTCCGGCCGGTTTCTGTTCTGGTCCGGTCTGGTTTCCTGTCCTGTTAGCTTTCTTGGCCTATGGTTCTGGTGTTTGTTTGATCTTGGTACAGCTCAGGCCGTGTTGTTTAGCTCCTGGCTACAGTCCAGTCCGTGTTGTTTAGGCATCTTGGCTAACACAGCTCAGCCGTGTTTTTACATCTTGGCTACAGCTCATCCGTGTTTTTGCATCTTGCTGCAACAGTTTTAGCGTGTGTTTACATCGGCTAAGAGGTTAGCCGTGTTTTAGCATCTGGCTAACAGTTAGCCGTGTCGTTTAGCATCTTGGCTAACAGCTCAGCCGTGTTGTTTAGCATCTTGGCTAACAGGTAGCCGTGTTGTTTAGCATCTTGGTAACAGCTCAGCCGTGTTGTTTAGCATCTTGGCTAACAGCTTAGCCGTGTTGTTTAGCATCTTGGCTAACAGCTCAGCCGTGTTGTTTAGCATCTTGGCTAACAGTCAGCTGTGTTGTTTAGCATCTTGGCTAACAGGTTTAGCCGTGTTGTTTAGCATCTTGGCTAACAGCTAGCTGTGTTGTTTAGCATCTTGGCTAAAAAGTCAGCCGTGTTGTTTAGCATCTTGGCTAACAGTCAGCCGTGTTGTTTAGCATCTTGGCTAACAGGTCAGCCGTGTTGTTTAGCATCTTGGCTAACAGCTCAGCTGTGTTGTTTAGCATCTTGGCTAACAGGTTAGCCGTGTTGTGGTCCTGCTGTTTGCTCGCTGTGTCTCGTTTCTAGTTGTCCGGTGTGTTTCCAGATTCAGATCAGTGTTTAGCTGACATCAGTAATTATCAGTGAACAGACACAGAGCAGTCAGCTGGTTTTGGCCGCCGCCGCCGCCGCCGCCGCCGCGCTGCCAAGTCAAACACAACGCAGCCCACTTTCATTTGGGACCCAGCAGCTGAGGGCCCGCCTCCCTGCGCCGCAGAGAGAGGTCAGCCGAGGTCAGCGAGTCAGCCGAGGTCAGGCCGAGGTCAGGCCGAGGTCAGGCCGAGGTCAGGCCGAGGTCAGCTGAGTCAGGCCGAGGTCAGGCCGAGTCAGGCCAGTCAGCGAGTCAGGCCGAGGTCAGGCCGACACGCCGAGCCTCCATACTGTCCATTAGCTATGAAAACATGACAGCTTCTCTTGTTTTCATACCTGTGAAGTTTCTCTTTTAACGCTTTTTTCTTCCAGTAATTCTCTGTCGGCTCTAAACTGGCAGAGCCGGTTTTCTTCTTCTTCCTGTTTAATTTCTGCAGTTTTTTCACACCGAAGCTTCCAGAGGTTGATAATTTGGGAAGTTTGCCTGAAATCGTTCATGGAAGTTGGTAGAAACTTGGATCCAGAAAGTCCTTCAGTTCAGATACATGCTGACCTTCTGAACATGGCTGCTGGGCTTAAAGAAAACCCTCAGGGGTCGCGACCTCTCAGGAAACAAAGTCAGAGATAATCTGGAAACCAATAATCGAATAAAAAAAGTAGAAAATGGTGCCAGTAGTGATGAAAGATGATTGATCGGTGTGAGGAATCCGTCAGGGTGATCCAGTGGATCCCAGCAGCAGAGTGGAAATGTCCACTGACCATGAAACCGGAAGGTTGAAACTGAATTTAGGTTTTTATGAGCCTCATTTTTCCTGCTGGTCAGTTTTGCACATAGAGAAGTGAAGCAGAGTTTTATTCTGAAAGGTCAGGAGGGTCAGATGGTCGATCTGTTAGTGTTTCTGCTGAGAGGTTAAACTAAGGTGTCACTAAAAGTCAAAGCTAGAGTATTTATTGTTACACCAAATATTTACTAGTTTCTGATTGGTTCAAACCAGCCGTTACTGGGATGAAGGCATTAATCCGTCCATCAGCGCTTCATGAGGGAACTAAAGCAAAACCTGCTGGAGTTTTATTCTGCTGTTCCTCAGAGAGTTTCTGTGTTTCGGTGGTGAAACGTGTGTCTGCTCTCCTCTGCAGACAGACGCGTCCGGTCCGGTCCGGTCCGGTCCGCTCAGCGCCGCTCCCACTTCCGATCGCTCTAATGTTTTTCAGTCATAATTAATCTGGCCCTGACTTTCTAAAGCAAACAATGCTGCGGGGAGCGAGTCCTCCAACAACACTTTGTCAGGTCCAATCAGGCCTGAAATGTGACCCGACTGCCTGTGAAACTCCCTCCTGCCTGCTTCCTTTCTCTGGCCCGACTCGGTTCTTCCCGACCCAGTCGGCGCGTCGCTGCCCAGATCATCGTCAGCTCAAAACAGGTTATTTCACCAACTCCATGTTGGATTTATTTTACAGTCTTAAGTCTATTATAATTCACAAACTCAATATTTCTGTTGGTTAAAGATGGTTTTAAAAATGTTCTCTGAAATGTTCTGAGCAACAAAAAGGTTTTTATGTGGAGTTTTGTTTGCTGTTGGACATTATAAATATATTTCTTATAAAGTCGCATTAATTTCAGCACAAGGTTTTACTCACCACATCAGAACTTAATAAATTAGAGAATATAAACACAAAATCACGTCTAGAAAATCTGTTTATTTTGACTATTTCTGTCACATCTCTTCATTATAGAGATTTGTTTTATTTCAACTTAAATTAGACAAATTCAGGAGTCAGTTTTTTGTTAAACAACATGCTAGTTACAGATAAAATCTTTGGCTGCAAATATAAACCATTAGATTGATATTTTTCCAAAACTTTTGCTCTAAAAGCAGCAGCTGATTTAATTTGGGTCTGATTTTTACACTGTTTTAAAATAAGCAACAAGAAGATAAAAAACCTAATAAAGACAATAAATTACATCCCTGCCGTAGCTTTTTGTCACCATTTACATCTTCCTGCTCCTGATGCGCATAACTGATGGACCCGTTAGATCTGAGCTGACCTTTAACCTCTCGCTCTCTGCTCATCGATTGCAATCAGGCTCACCTTGGATGTAGAAAACCGCCTCATAACTGCTTTTCCCAGGGAGATAGTTTCCCAAATTGGCTCTGTGGGGCCAAGATGAAACCATTAAAACCAGTTCAAGGCCAAAAGCTCAGCAGGTAAAGTGTCTCCATGCCTGATTTGCATCATTCTACTATCCTGATCTGCAGCGGAGCTTCCCTATTGGCTGTGAGCGCGAATAAAACCCGGCCTTCCTTGAACTCCTCTGCCTTTGTAGCTGCGGCTGAATGAGTCGACCCCAGGTATTTATTTGTTAAGTTTCTTTTTAGCGCTGTAGCCCAAGGCAGCGCTAATCAAAGCCGCACCAAGACTGTGGTGGACGGGAATCGCCGCTGATGGCTTCCCTCACACTGAGCATGTTCCCTTCACACACGATTAGCAGGGACAGACCACCTCAAAGAGAAACCTGCCCCGACTTCAAAGCGTCCGCACACACACACACACACACACACATTTAAAACTTAATTCAACTTGGCTTCAGCTCCCCTGGTCAATACGAGGAAAACCTGGCTGCTCTAGGGTTACTTTAATGTTTTATTATTGACATCCTCACTTTTCCTTTTGTTATCAAATCATTTGCTTTGAAAGAAAATTACAATTTAATTTATAGATATATTTTCTTTTCCTTGTATAGGTAGATTATTGAAGTGATTTCTGTCAAGTTAAGCTAAAAACGGTCGTTACTAAAGGGTTTGGCTTTATTACTCAGGGATATAAAGGGAAAGTTGAGTGGAAGGAAAACTGACTGGTTATTTTCCATGTCTAATCCGACTGAATGTAACCAACCGACTGCAGTTACATTCAGAAATTCTGCCAACATTCCTGCAGAGATTTTCCAAATGCTGCAGATGCTACAATAAATCCAGATCCAATCTTCATTCCGACAGTCTTTCCACTCACCTCAGCACTGTAAATGCTCGAAGTGGGAGGTTGGACTTGTTCTCTGTTTAACAAAGCAGGTAATTTATTCACCATCTTGATTCAGAGGAAAAGGTGCAGTGAGACCAGGACAAGCATCGACTCACTTCATCTTTATATCTTAAACATTCAGAGCTAAATGAAGCTTAAGTAAAAATTACCTCAAGTTTTTTACGATTGAGGAAATTCCCCAGTTCTTTTACTAGTGCGTAATTTGGAGTTTATTGAATTGTTTATTTTTCTGCAGATATGGTGGAGAACATTTGGTTCAGGTTATGCGAACTCCCACCTGCAGGTGGCAGTATCTCCTGCTCCTGCTACGTTGTTTCTTCAACTTCAGTGGAGTCTGATACAGCGCAACAGAAGTCGCATTTACCATCATACATAAGCTCAAATATTGTAAAATTATCTCCATGAAATCAGTGATTTTGACTGCAGAAATCTCAAAATCAATCATGAAATCCTGCACAGCGATTCTGCATGAAATCATCAGGAAGGTTTTGTTAGAAACGAGGTTAACTGACGTTTCCTGGAAAGCTTTCCTAATGTTCGGCATGGATGTGGCGTTTGGCCCGAGGCACGACGACTGTCAGACGTCTGTCACTGAAACCCCCCGAACAGAAGCACAAGGGGAGGAGAGGAGGACAGCGAGGTGCTGCTGCTGCTCTACCTGGCAGATGAAAGGCGTCACAAAGCGCCATTCCTGACACGGTTTGGATAAATAAACAGCCGCAGCTCCTGCTGGCCGTTTGCTGCTGTTGTGAACAAACCTTCAGTGCCTCACAGTTTTCCGTTAAGCACATAGGATTACTCTCAGCTTGCATGTTATCCTTCCCTAAATAATTCACAGCAGAGCGGCATGATGTTCATCCTAAAGGCACGAGTCTGAAGTTTAAAACTTTTCTTTTTAAACTCTAAACATGGTAGAAATGTGTGGTTTTCCTAAACGGAGCTCACAGCCGCGCCGTCCTGCTCCTCCTCCACCGGGTTAATCTGGACATACAGAAGCGGCCAATCAGAGCGCAGCGCTGCACTTCCTGGATTACGACACTATACCCAGCTCTGCCGGCGAGCGCTCTGCTTATATAACCTCTGACCTCCCTAATGCATTAATTAAGGGGGAAGTATGTGTGGGTCCATTTCGGGTGATGGAGGGTGTTGGTAATTGCCCAGTGACCCAAATATTCTTTTTCACCATCAACACCAGTAAGACCCTGACACTGGTTTCAGACTGGAGCCAGAATGTGTCTGACTTTTATTCACCCTAAAAGTCCAATAGCAAAGCTCCACATCCACACGAGCCGACATGTGAATGCGGACATTCATCAGTGCAGACTGAGCGTTCGCACAGCGTCAGGTTGGGGCTTTTTGGGTTGTAGTTGCTTTAACATAAATATTGATGACAGAAGTTGAACTGGTTCATGTTGACATGACAGATTGATTGGTGGAACCTCCCAGCGCTGCTCTGTGGATCCCGAATCGGGTCAGACTAAAACCTGGTCCACTGAGTCTCGTTCATGTCTGAGGTGATGCATGCGTTTCATCGTCCGGCTGGACGGAAGGAGTCGTCAGCAACAACACTGAGGTCGAGTCTACATGTTGGCACCAAGGAGCCCAAAGTGTGACCCGTTGCCCGACCCGACCGGCTGAATGGTGCAGCTCAATTTGAGGAAACGGATCTTCGTCAAAAAATAAACCTTTTGTTAAAAATTTTAAATCTTCTCTTTCTTTGGCTTTTTTCTTTTTCTTCTTTTTCCTTTTCTTTTTTCTTTCTTATTTTTCTTTTTTTCTTTTGCCTTTTCTTCTTCTAGAAAACTTTTTTATCGAAACCTTTACTGAAGAGAGGAGAAAAACGGTTAATGTTAAATGCTTCAGCAAAAGAATCTCAGCCCCAGAGACAATGAATCCAACACCTGGGGGCCCAACATGGAGCCTTGTGGTGCCACCTGGATGATGTTCTGGTCCTGGATCAGGTCTTGGGGTAATTCTGGTGGGAATCATGTGAAAGTTTCCCTCAGAATCCTGATTGTAGAGATTCTGAGGGAAATTCCAATGAATTTCCTTTTTAATTCTCAGTAAAGATGAATAATTTCTCTCTGGTTTCAGTCCGACGTTATCAGGCTCCAGCATCAGAAGCTGGAAAGTGTGAGTTGACATTTTCCATCTCATCTCCAGTCTAAATGCAGCCATGCTGGTTGTTTTTTGTTTGCCAGCCGCAGGCAAACGCCGCCGCCGCCGCCTGCATCTGGATGTTTATGAGTTATGCTGACGGCAGGAAATATGTGTCAATATTGATTATCATTACTGAGTCCCACAGAGCCTGTCGATCAATTAGACGCTTCAGACGGAGCAATAACAAACCTCCAGGAAGAGGAACTCAACCTGTTTAATTAATGACGGCTTTGCTTTGCTCTGCTAACACCCACAATGCAGCACTGGAGAGACGGCATCAAGCAGGACGACTGAGGAGACGGTTTCTGGTGTTTCTAGCTGGAGAAATGTAAAGTCACACACTGGCCCCGTCACTCTACCCTGTTTGGAGAGGCTCTCTGGAGGACGGCCCCCCAGGGACGGAAAATGCATTAAGAAATTAATGTTCACCCTGGGATCTGCCCAAAAGCCCAGACTTAACCTGTGGCTCTGCGTGGAAACCCAGATGACTCAGCAGGTCGACCGCTGAGGTCAGTAATTGATAGGCCGTCGTTTGGACCCCCCCGCCTCGCTCGGCGCCTTCTGTTGGCCGAACGCAACGGGCCTTGAAAAGCCGTCTGGAGCAAAGACTCTGGATGGAAAACGCTCCAGACGGCTTCCGGCACCATTCCCGATCCGAAGCGTTTCCGCCTGGAAACCACACAAACATGAAACAGGAAGTGGTTCTGCTGATACAATCTTCAGATCCGTAAAGGACAACATGGTAATGCTAATGATAACAACGATAATAATAAATGTAGCCGGTCTGTAGCTGTAATGGGTCAGAGAAAGGATGGGGATTGATTGTTGGCTGTTCTGCTGGGAATCCGCCGGGTCACTGATTGTTGTTCATGTGATTTTTAGAGAAAATAACTGAACAGGAATGAAGGAGTGAGACTGGAAACATGCAGACGTAGCTCAGCAGTCCAACACGTTTTCCTGATTCAAACGTCACCATAGCAACGGTAAACTTTAAAATGACCAGATTATTTCCCCACATTGATTCTCTCCACATGTGCGCAGATAAAATCTGATGTACTGAAACATGTTTTCTCTGGACGTTCCTGTTCACACCGCAGGAAGGTCAACAGCGGCCCGACTGCACTTTTCCCTTCTGATCCGGAACCAAGTGTGGTTGATATCCAACACAGTCGTGTTTGCACAAACACCAGTTGACACAGTTTGACGTCCCACTGCAGCCACAGCGGAGGCTGGACGCTGCTCCAGTTTGGTGGACTTCACTGGCTGGTCCAGTTGTTCTGCAAACCTTAAACGGGTTTCAACAGAGTTTTCCTTCGACAGTGGAGACTTGTGCTGTGAGAGAACATGGAGGCCTTGGCAGTTAAACCGTTTTTTGACTCATTTGATGGAAAACCTTCACCTGTTCCAGACTTTTTTAAAGCTCTGATTATTCTTTTACCTCACCTGTCAGACATTTTACGACTTTATTATTATTATTATCATGGGAACATCCAGAAGTTTAGAAACATGTAACCAGAAACTGTTTTTCTGCTCATTTTGAAGAATCGCATTAGAAAAGTTGGATGACATTTTTAATGCCGGTTGAGTCGCTCCAAACTCACCTGGTTCACCTTTTCTCATATCTGACATATTTTAAAGGTTTGCTCAACATTTGCATGACTATTGGATGGAAACCCAGCGACTGTGATCAGTATTAGAACAACTCCAGGAATGTTTTTGATGATGTCAAACTGAAAAAAGTCAATTGACATGAGACCCTGTTTAGAGGCCTTTGATTAAAATGAAGTTGATTTGAACTGGAATCTTCTTTTCTTCATGTCTTTCGCTTCACTTTATCAAACAAAACTGTAAAGTGAAACACCGGATCTGTTTCTGGGATCCGGTCGGACGATGCAGCCAGTTCCAGTTTCTGTTTGTGCAGAAACAGCTGGTGTGATTTCTGTCCATCAGTAATATATGTTTTCTGTTAGTGACTTCATAAGCCACCATGTTTACATTGGACAATTTGAATAAGACAAAAATTGGACCATGCAGCATAAACAGACTCACTGGGGCAAAAAGATCAAACACTAACTTCACAGTTTAAAGCTGAAAGCATTGAAAACAACCCGAGCAGGTTCCCCAAGTCCAACGAGAAATAAATTGAAAGTTGGTGTTTCCAGCCTAAAGTCAATGTTTGAAATGGTGAGAGTGGAGCAGCTGAGCCTGTAGCCCACGTCTCTCTCCATGCACACACTCCGCTGCTCCTCAAAGAAAGCTGGAACTCGGACTTCCTATTGACTTCAGCCCCAGCTGATTAAAAACAGCGGCAGCAATAACACACCGGCTTACACAAATATTAGCAGAAAACTGTCTTGAAGAAGGCAAACTGTTAAATTGAATCAGAGGAGAGAAGTCGAAGTGTTGCTGCGTGACTGCGGTGGCCGCGAGTTCCTCTCTCTGCGGTCTGTTCATATTCTAATCGGTACGTTTCCTGCTTGCATTGATCAGGGCTGATAACCACCACTTGGTGTCTCCTCAGCAGATGCAAGAGCGCGATAGGACCAAACACTGAAACCAAGTGAGAAACTACAAGGCCAAACAGGATGGAAAATATCAGAGAGCTGCTTCCCACGTGTCAGATTGTGATTTGGTTTAGGAATCCAAAGGCTGCTTGTTAAAAGCGACGCGTCAAAGGAAGCAGCGTTTTAGTTCGGGGGAAATGTAGGACCTTCTGCCTCAAAACGAACTAAAAAAATACAGTAAAAATATCCAGCAGACATTTTGACATTCAGGTTTAGTCAGAAATCAACACATTCAGCAGCTCAAGCTGCATTAATTTCATCTGAAACAAATAAATTAAATGTTGCAACATGTTAAGAAGCAGCTGGGTTGCAAAAAGAAACCAAATCGAGAGTTTTTCCCTTATCAGCTCTCCGCTGTGTCTCCATGCGACTTCAGCCTGCAGATGGGAAGCCGAACCATGTAATGTTCTTCACCTCTTCCTGTTTCCTATCAGTGTCAATCAGTCAGACATCCCACGCCGTCACTCCGCACTGATCAGATGCAGCTTTTCTTTTGACTCACTCCTTTAAATTTGATCAACTGCTTGAAACTAGCAGAGCAACGTTCCTGCAGAACCCGGTTCTGGATGCTTTGTGATTCATCAGCACCAGTTTCATGGATCAGTTTACAAGCTGAATGAAGTAAACGTAAAAATTAACATTTATTTTTTGGCCAAACTTTCTCCCCGTCTGTGTTTTTCCCTCCCTTCCATATTCGATTTCTTTTCAACTGCAGTCACCTATTTCCTATCTCGCTAATACATTTTCCACATCTGTAAAGTTTATTTTAGTAACTTTATTGGTTTCCCCCGGTGAGTCAGGTAGAGGAAGAGAAGTCATTACAGCTTAGTCCTCCAGCTCGCCTGCCTCCATCTACACCGCCAGGAGAAAAGTACAGAATGTCGACAGCTATCTCTCAAATTTCATCAGGACGGACGCTGTCTTCTCTAGAGACTCCATTTGTGTAGTAAACATCTTAAAAAGGTTCCTTTGGCTCCCCTCTCCCTTTCTTCTCCCTCATATTTATTTATTTCCCCCTTTCTGTCTTTTTATTTCTTTCTTTTTTATTTTTTCTCCGGATTCGGCTCGTCTTATTTTTTAAACTGCTTGACTCCTAAAATACAGATATCACAGCTGGGCCCCATGAGTTTTTGAAAAATGAGCATATTACTTCCTACATCTCCCTTTTCCCTTATTTTTGTCACAATAAATATTTCCATTTATATGCAAATTATTATCTACTGACCAAGAATGGATAAAAACTGGTCTTGTTTTCATTGTGGCGCCGCGGCGGCGGGACGTGTGGGAAGCTGGGAGAGCAGCTCCTCATTTAAAGAGTAAATAATCTCCCATTGCATTCTATTATTTATACCCCTGGCTTGAAAGGGACTGTATTAACTTATAAGTTATAAGTAGTTAGAAGTTACTTACTTTAAACTGGGGGGAGCAGCGAGCCGACGCTCTGCTTAGCTGACTTCACCCCAAATTGCTGACATAATTACATGAATGTAATTTTTTATGACTCACAGAAAATCTCTGCATTTTCACTGAAGCAGATAATTAGACTTGGAATAAAGCAGGGGCGGAATAATTAATACATCAAAACTAGATGAACTTTTTCTAATTATTTTTATTTAATCTCCATTCTAATTATTGTTCTAGTCGGCTGAGTGAGATTGCCTTTCTCATTCAGGGGTGTGAAATGCACCCGTAGCGCTCAATCCTCACCCAGTGAAATATCAACTAAGCGTGGAGACGGGAAATCACAGGCGGCTCGCCGCTCTCCTTCCCCTCTCTGATTGAACTGTAATTTAAATTTCTCCATTGCCAACAAACAATTTACATACACCTGCCAGACGCTTATTTATTTATTTCCCTGACTTCCTCCCCTGCTCTCACCTCCATCCCACTCCAAATGTATGGCAATCAATATTTCTCCTGCTTTAAATGAGTTTGTTAATTAGCCTAATGTGGTTTGGATAGAGGTTGTGTTTTTCCTCCCTATCGCGCCGTTCAGGAGGAGCGTTTGCTTAAAATAACCGGAGGAAACAAAGTGTGTGTATCTGTGGAAAGACTTGCTGACCACAGAGTAAATTTTCCCACTTATCTCTGGTGTCACTCTACCAAGAACCTGCCGCTGAAAGGGAATGGTCCATCTGATAAGAGCGCAGTTTAATGCTGATGTAAACATAATTAACACTCCTGACACAAACGGTGCCGATGTGGGCAGCTCTGCTGGGGAGATGCACAAACAAGAGCTGATTAGGAAAAGGAACTTTTTTTTTTTTTTTTGCGATCAGAAAGTGACGGTTTGGTTTATAAACGGAATATTTTACCGTTTACGTGTCAATAATCATCTTCTTTACGTAATAATGGCAGATTTTACTGGTAAACATTTAGAAAACCTCAGGGTCACATTTCAGGAAAATATAAAAATATTGTTTTGCACAAATGCACTGTAAAAAGTGAAAAACTTTCACCAAAGTGGCCATTTCCACTCTAAGTGGAGTTTTTATATTAACATTTTGTAATAGAAAATACATATAAGAAATTTTTAAGACAACCTTTTAAATTTAAATTCTGTATTTTTCATTTTTATTATATAAATTAATGAAATGTGTAAAAATAATGTATATAAGAATTAAAATGTATTTTTTGATTTTTTTAAGAATTCTTTACACATCTATATAAAATATATGTAATTTTTGTCATTAGATTTTTTTTACACACACACTTTTAAATATGTAATAATTTTATTGAATGTTTTCTACATGTGTTTGTTTGAGTTTTTATTTCTGCACATGTAGACAAACCGTAAGCAGTCGGTGCTTCTCTCCCTCCAGCGGACCTGAAGTCTGCAGAACTTCCTCCACGGCGCGTCGCTGAACCGGTTCTGCTGCTTTGTGTTGGCTCACACATCTGATCGCAAAAACACACGTAACGGAAACGCAGATTAGGAACTAATGCAACTCAGCTATAAAAATAATAATAATAATAATAATATGGAGGAATAAGAAGAAAAAACCTTCATCACAAGCATGAAATTAAAATAATTCCTGCTCTCCCTCCACATGCACAGCTTCCCATTACAGACTGTGTGTTCACTAGATTAAAATTGCCGCTTGATTAATACACAAAACAAGATCAGATTTAATTAACATCAGATTTAATTGAGGCTCCCACAATTCTTTGCAGCTCAGATCGACGATTGCGAGGCTCCGTAATTAAACCAATGTAAATCTACCAGTGCTTTTCAGAGAGAAGAAAACACATCTCCTCATTTAAAACAAAAATATTATTATTATTCCTTTCTACAGATTACAATTTTAACAGAGAAATTATTTGGGAATAATTTAATTAAACAGATAATAATGTTTGCATAAAGAGCTGAAATTCCTCCCTATTTTGACCCGGTTTGAATAGATTTCATGACTGTTTAATTTGCCTGATTCTCCTCGTCTATTTGTGAACATCCAGACGAGCTGTAATCTAGATTAGGAGCCATCAGGAAGAGAGAGCTCATATCCTGTTTAATGAAATCAGGCTGAAAGCCTCTTAAAACGCGCTGCGCTTGCAGCAGCACTTTAAAACGCTTCCAGTCGGGTCCTGCTCCGTCCTTCGCTGATCTCAGGCCCAGTTTCTTATTTCTTGTTTGTTGGAGTTGATATTCTGGCTGCGTCTGGTCGCCGTATCATGATCAGACCAGATAGCAGCGTTATCACTGTGTTGTATTATTTCTATGGGCCAATATTTTCACTACTATCAATCCAATCTGGAGTATCTGCTAGGTGTGTGTGTGTGTGTGTGTGTTTGCCCCTGTTCTGCTCGGTGGGACTCGGTGTTCAAGGCCGAGGCCCAGGCCTCCTCTAAGGGTGTAGTGCCACCATGTGTCCGCTGTGGGAACTGCATGCTGGTTCAGGCTGAGAAAGAGACAAACATTGATCGTCTTTATGGGAAGAAAAGGTTGAGTGGAAAACTGACTCCTGATTAAACCCTTCAAAATAAAAAGGCTGAAGGTCAAATATTGTCATGGGAACCGCATGAATTACAGCAGAGTATTAGAGACATTAGGAGAAAAGTCTAATTGTGAGAATAAAGTCACAAATAAAGGATTCATTTATTTTTATTGGTGTGGCCTTAGACTCAGTCACAATAGTCCCATCAAGCTAATCTGGAAAAATCACTATAAACCTTAATGGGTTTGAAAACTTGACCTTTCTCTGGTGGTGGCGGCATCATGCTGTGGGATCAGAGCTGATGTGTAGACGGATGCGGCTAATTCCTGGAAGAAAGCCTGCTGGAGGTTTGGAGCTCTGAGTCTGGGGTCAAAGTTCACCTTCCAAATTAGACAGTTAGGCCATTCTAACCGGCAGTGGGTTAGAATGGCCTAGTCAAAGTCCAGAGAATCTGGAGCATTGTTTTTACAAAGCAGAATGAAGAAAACCTTCAGTCCCGGTGGTAAACTGAAGGCCAGGGGGCCAAAATCCGGCCACGCCGTAGGTTTCTATGTGGCCCTCTGGACTCTGAGGACTAATAATGGTTGTGTCCTTAAATATTAAACTATTCAAATCAAAGCCGATTTTATCAGTGAAACACTTAATTAGATGAATGTGTAAAGATTCCTGGAGTTCTCATTGATTTCTGCGTTGCTCCAGATTCATATTTTACTGTTTCATCAGCAGTTTGTTTCTTCATCTTTGTGACGTTTTGATATTTTCTGAGCAGTTTGACTCACCCGGTGAAATGAAAATAAAAAAACCAAACTCTTTTACGTTCTGCTGCTGCCGGCCCTTTAAGGACGTCTGAGTTATAACGAGTTTCTGAAAATCCCCAGAAGTCCTGGAGCCAAAAATAGTTGACAAAGTTCTGACTCAGGGAGGCTGAATGTAAGCGCAAGCCACACTTTTCAGACTGTATCTTCTGGAAACGTCATCATTTCTGCGTGGTTCCCCTTTACGTCCGGGGCTCCGTGTCACATGAGGTGCTGAACGTGAAAAGTTCAGACGGTCTGAAAACTTTCCGCTGGCGCCAGAGGGATGAAGGCGTCACGCTCCAGGTGAGCTCACCTGTGCGGGCGCTCTGTGTGGCTCGTCCCTGAATCAGCCTTTTTGTTCCCGTTTTCCCTCTGGTGTCGTCAGGGCGGTTCAGACACCCGGAGCGGGGGGGGGGGGGGGGGGGGGGGGGGGGGGGGGGGGGGGGGGGGGGGGGCGGCCACACCTCCACCTGAACCCTCACCTGGACGTGACCCGGCTGTTTACTGCCACCACGGTTAGTCTCCATGGCGACAAAGCCTGGCACGCTGGCTGTGGAATGACAACAAGTCGGCGGCGGCGCAGGCGGCGGGGAGTCGAGACGGCCCGGTCCGGCCGGTCAGAACCAGAACCACAGACACTTTCCTCCAGGAATCCGTCTGTTTAACCGTCTCAGCACTGATGGAGGTGTTGGTTTCTCAGGACATCAAGCCAATATCTCAACGTTTAGGAAAGTATCAGTTTAGTCTTCATTCGCCACTAAGCACCGTTTAACATGCCACACCCACAGGGGGCAGTGTAGCCAATCAGGTGGCTTCAAATCAGCCACAACTTCCTGTTTGGGATTTAACATGTTAGTTTCCTCAGATCTACACTTTGGTTGGATTGAACTTTTCAAGCTCTTTACTGATTACACTGAGTTTGTGTGTGAATGAAAGAACAAAAAGCGTAAAAATGTATTTTTTCTAAGATAACTGAGATAAATAACTGGACCTCATCAAACCGTCATCAGGCGCTGAAACACGATCCAGGTTTGGTCAGAACCAAACATTCACCCAGGTTGAGGTTTTCCAGACTAACAGCAGTGAGTCTCTGATCAGGGATCTCAGTGTTTGACCCTCCGATCAGAGCCGATCGGATCTCTGGCCGATCGATTGGTTCAGGATCTGTGCTGCCAGATTTCCTGCAGGTGGATGTCAGCTTGATCCGTTACAATCTGTAATAATCTGACTGGATTATCCAGAGTTTAATGCACATCTTTAGATCAGGGAAGTAAATATGTTACAGCTCATTTTGTGAGTTATGCAGAGATACCAAACGTATAAACCTCATGCTGACATATTTACTGGAGACACATTTTAAATTAATGTATTATTGAAGCTCACTTTGAGTCATTGGTTGTCATGGCAACAGGAAATGACAGGAAAGTTCAAGCAATAAAAGACAAAAAATAAGTATAAAAAACAAAACATTAACTGATTCCTCTTGCTATAAACCAGCTGATTACGGAACTCCTTTTTTTTCTTCTTCCTGGCATTGAAGAAACATTTAACCTGACCCTCATCTCGGTGCTGCCCCCCTCTGGTCAGGTGGAGAACTGCTTCAGCTGTAAACCCGACACTGTGGGTTCGGCTGAGACACTTTCCACATGACTTAGGAAGAAGAATGTAAGAAACCGCTTACAGATCCAAACCCTGAGGTCGGTGTGAGAAAACATCTACGGGCGGAGCTGGAAAGGGGTGTTGGTGTGTGGTGTGTGTGTGTGTGTTGTTGTGTGTGTGTGTGTGTGAAAGGCAGTTCAAGACGATACTCAAATATGGAGGGAAACTGAATAGAAGGAAGTTAAAAAAAATCACGCTTTTATTAAACATATTTTTTTCCAAACTGAACTAAAAGGAAAGTTTTGTCAGATTTATTGTCAATTAGAAATGAAAAAGGTTTTATGCCGTTTGTATATTTAAACTGCACATTTTGTATGAATAAAACAAAACTGTTAGTCTGAAATACACAAGCATGACTAACATGAAATCAATAAAATTACAGACAACCCTGATGATCCTCCTTATGAGGCTGATTTATAACAACCGTCTTCAGTCAGAGGTTTCATCTAATTCACTGTGATACTGACTGCTACAGGAGATCCTTCCTGCACACAGACATAAACTCTTTAAATTAAATCTTAGTTACAACATTTAATTTATCTCTGTGATCAACAAACTGTATTTCAATTTGATTTAATTCATAAACTCACAGATATAATGTTTATAAATATATTTTCAGTGTCAAATTTCATATTTCTAGATTTCTCCAACAGTCATAATAAATGTCAACATTGTTGAACTTTATTAAAAATGGATCCATGGACTGAAAGCAACAACATACTTGATATTTAACAATAAATTTCATTTTCATTTTCTTCTGGCATTTTGAAATTGTGCAGCAAAAATACATTTAGTGAAAATAGTTAATACTTTAGACATGAAATCCATCTGTTGAAAACTTTACATTTTAATATTTCATCAATTTTATGAGTTTATATCTGTAGAAAACATTTACATATATTTTCAAAATAAAAGATTCAGTTTAATAAAATGCAGAATATATTCTGGTGTGAACCAACCAATCAGATTAATCAGCTGCAGCCAATCAGAGCCGGTTCTGTTGGAGCAGCGCTCCATGTCGTCACGCCCTCTCTGGTCCCGGCCGTATTATCTGTGGGCCGGATCCCGGCCGCCCCGAACCGCCGGTTCAATTACCCATCATGCCCTTGACCTTTGAGGTCAGCGGCTCCGGAGGATGAAGCCTTAGATGTCCAGAAAGTGAAAGAGAGGAGGAAGAGGAGCAGAGGGAGCCGGGGATTGAGAGAGATGGTGGGAGTGTGTGTGAGCGATGGAGGGTGAGGGATAGTGTGTGTGTGTGTGTGTGTGTGTGTGTGTGTGTGTGTGTGTGTGAGGCCTCAGCCCTGCTCTCTCTTATCTCTCCAGCTTGGTGGAGTTTTAAATTATTCATTCCCTGCTGCTCCCGCCGACTTACACATCTCCATCACATGGCTGCCTGCATCCGCCCGGGGAGCAGGCGGTCGCCACGGCAACCTTATCGCAGATCGCAGATTTCGGCTCCAGAAATGAAATAAAAGAGGAAATTGGCTGTATTAGCATAAGAGGAGTCAGCCCGGAGTTGAATACACACATCAAACCCCCTCCACACACACACACATGCCGCTCCACAGATCCCCCCCCCCCAGCCTCCTCTCCTTATCAGCGCTGTCTGATCGCTGCTCTCTCTTTCTATATTTTTTCTAATTCCACTCCCCCCGTCCCCTCCGTTCCCCACCTTGCCAACTCCAACCAGACCCCCGTCGTTTCCCCGCCTCTTTGTTCCTCCCTGTGCCTGGAGAAGAATGGCCTGAGTGGGTGGAGGAAAATAAACGTGGCGGCGGTGACCTCTGACCTCCTCTGGGGGGGCAAACAATAAGCAATAACGTGGGAGATGCGGCTGTGACGGCGCGGCGGCCGCTGACTGACAGCGCACTTTATTTCCGCTGGTGGTTTTATCATTGCTGCCGTCTTTCACTCGCCTTCCTGTCCAGCCGGATCTGGGATTTTACGAGTTTTTGGGCTCATCGTTCGTCCTTAATGAAGAAAAGTGTGAGATGCTCGTGGTCCACATTAGCATCCATCCAAACCTCCTTAGCAGACTCCTGCTGCTGTCCCACCCCTCAGCCACCAACAAGTCACCCTGGTCCCCCTCCTTCCCTAATTGAAGTTAAACAGCTGAGAAATAGCGACCATGTCCCCCCAGATGGTTATAAATGTCAACATACTCTTCCACTTAGATTGACACTTCCCTGGGGAGGCGAGCGCCTGCGACTCTGTTTGTTATGGTAATCGTCTTCCTCCCTCACATCTTTTGTGCAAATCAACCAGCGTGGAGAGAGAGGGGACAATAACGCCCACCGCGCTCGCTGGTGGCAGGCCCGATTATCGTTATTGTCATCATTATTGCAACTTAGTTAAATGTTATTTAGAGGCAGCCGTGTTTTCGATGCATCTGCTTCCAGCCGTCAGAGAAGTTTGGGATCGGAAAGATGAAGCCTTCACATAAACGCTGCAGATTTTAAATGCATTCCTTGTCCTACATACCAGAACAAAATGGCTGAACTGTCTCCTCACCACGCAGAGCCAGCTAATGACCTAATTATTGGGATAAGATGAGCTGAAGCAGATCAACCCGTATCAGACTGCTGCTGTAGATTGTCCAGAGTCCTGGGCCGCTGAAGCTTCCTGTCTGGCTCAGCTCACCAGATTTCTATCGGGTTTAGTTCTGGAGACTCAGGTGGAAATGGAAGCAGCCTGATTTTGCTAAATGTTTGCAATCCTGGATCTGCTGATGGCCCATTTTCAGGTTTCTTTAACGAGTTGATGGTACTCTGCTCTATTTGAAACCGATTTCTACATGTTCATGTTTGTGATGGTAGGAATGACAAGGCAGTTTTCTGGTATTTCCAAACGGGCCTCGTTCGGTTCTTGTATGACCGGATTGATCCGCATTGCTGCCAGGGTTGCCCCTTATCACCAGTCCTGCTCATAACCTTTGTGGATCAGCTCAGGAGACCTTGGAGGGACGACTGCCTGGTTTCCACTGAGCTCTACGGGTCGGTGTGGCTCAGCTCTTCAGGTTTCCGCTCCCAGTTGGACTCACTGAGCAAACGGGATTAAACCGAAGTCCTAACACAGCGTCACGCTAGCGACACGACAGACGTGACCCAGTGTCTCATGCTTGTTTTTCTGTTCACTTATTAATGGACCGGGCTGGGTGACTCCAGTACCACACCGTGCCGTTGTCCTCTGGACCTACAGCAGGAGGAATCGTGCTCTACACTAGGGCTGTATAATAACATCGATATCGCGATGTATATCGATATTTTCTTTCCTAGAAACAAATCGATATTCATCCTGAAGTATCGTAACGTCCAACTGTCACCTTGTTCACTCACTGCTGGCTTCACCAGGTCATCAGGCTTAGAGTGATTCCTTCAGATGTTCAGGTTAAAAAGGTATCAAACTATTCAGAGCAGGAACTTGGTTCACTTTATTTACTTTACTAATGCATGTCAGCTACAGTTTGGACTGTTTCAACTAAAAGAAACATGTTTTCTCTCCACTTCTTTGGTTCATTTTGTCCAGCTGTCCACTTTAAGTCTGTGTCCAACCAGAACCAGGTATTGTGTAGTTGGAGCTTTTAATCAGTTTTCAGTTAAATTAATTCAGTCCAACTTTATAACAGTCACAAAATGTCACCAAAATCACTCTGTCCCTCTGAAACCTTACAGAAAATTGCAAAAGTGTATTGAATTGTATCGTTTGCTGAATATCACGATATATATCGTATCATGGGCAGAATATCGTGTATCGTATCGTGAGATTATTGTATCACTACAGCCCTATGCTACACCAACGTTGTCTCTCTCTAGAACTTTTCATTAAATCTGAATCAGTCAGTATTTTCTGGCTTTGATCCAGGATTTAAAGTCAATCAGATGTTGTGCTTTAATTTATTAGACCTCTGATAACATTGTATCTACCCTGCAGTGATGCAGAGTCGGTTCCAGCTCCACCGTCTCCATCCAGAGAAAACACCAGCAGTCAAACTGGCCATTTTGCCTCTGGAGTCACTTTGAATGTGTTTCAGTTCAGAAACAGTTTAAAGGTGTCATTAAATCCCATCTAAACACGGACAACAGTCAGCAACGTTTTCTATTCATTGCAGTCCAGAAATAATCTTTAGAACATATGAAATTACAGAAGTACAAAGTTCTGTTCCCTCAAAGCGATCTAAATGCCTGCTCTGCCGGCTTTTGTTCTGCTATTCATCTGTTTCATCACAAGTGCCTTAATACTGGAACGCCGCAGACTGCTTCTCCAGGCTTTATCTCCGGCTCGTCCTGCTCCCTAAATCCTAAAACCCTCCTCCTGTGTTTTCCCACTTGGTCGCATCGGGCCTGTTTGTTCGTCAAGCTCTTAATCTGTTTTAAGTGGTGAATACTTTGGAACGGTGCAGAAAAGGACCTTAACATGGAGACGGCCCAGGCTTCCAGATCCACGCTGCTATCCTCGGTGGTCTTCTAAAGCTCCCGCCGTGTCCCAGTGTGACTGTGCCTGGTTTGGTTGCAGGCTCATTACGGCCTACATCTGATTTCACATGGGCTATAGAGACACCGAGCGCCTGTGGCTCTGTCCCTCCCACTCACAGTCTGCTACCTCTCACAATCCCGCGTGTAGGTTTCCTGAGAAGCGCCCGTAGCGGCGGTTTGCGGCGGTTTGCGGCGGAGACTTGTACAGCGCACGCGTGCGAGTTCGATGCCAAGACCACACATCCAGAGAAACGCGGCGGCTGTCAGAGAGCCGTGCGGTAATGGTGAGAGACAGGGTGAGACGAGAGACAATGACGATCAGTCACCGTTC